>BPTQ01000003.1:216789485-216806146 GCA_019973895.1 Chrysanthemum seticuspe | reverse complement strand
AACTGGGGGAAGTTATATTATGTGGGTTCAGTTTTTAGACCAGTTTGGTTCGGATGCGCGGAAAAAGGACAGAAGAAGTTGTTTGTGAAGACGTTGTGTGATGGAGGGTGTGGGGGGTCGAGTAGTGGGTGATGGAATAGGGAGGTGGAGTTGATGGAAGGTTTTCTGTAAATTACGTAGAGGATGTTGAGTGAGTTGGAGGGTGACCGAATATTCGTTAAACCGCGGTTTTGAACTAGTTTGCCGGTTCTACTTAAGTTCGATAGGTTTCCAGGATTTAATTTCACCCTTTGTTAGTCTCTTCACTCTCTTCTTCAAAACCCATATTTTCTTCGTTCTTCTTTCTCTCTTTCCCTCATCGAAAATCAAAAATTTAAAATAATTACAGCAAAAAAGCTACTCCCTTTCTCTCTTTCTTCTTGCTTCTTTTATACCCAAAACTTCTTCTCTCACTTCTCTGATTGTTTCCCACTTTAATTTAGGACCTTTGGATAGCTTGAATTCATCTTGGCCGTTTGATCAAGTTTTGGCGCCAAATTGCTTATAAGCCAGTGGGAGGTTGAGTGAGTTGTAGGAGATGCATTAAATGTCTTTTGGAAGGTAGTTGAGGTGGAGGGATAAGGTAGTGGGTGATGAGCTGGGGGGTGTGGGAGGTAGTGTGTTGCAGAAGTGTTTGTTGAAGAAGACAGGAAAAAGGCGCGTAGGCTTGGTTTGACCAGATTTTTGACTTGGGTGTATTATATTGAAGGGGGTCAAAACAAGGGTCCAAATGGCTAAGGCAGGGGTCAAAAAGGGAATGACAAGGGCCAAGGGTTTAATAAAGGTTTAAAACACAAGGACCTATTATGCAATTTCTGAAAATCAAGGGACCACTTCTGCCATATTTGCAAAGCTGCTCCAAGGGACTAAAAGTGACAAGCTCCAATAGTATAAGGACCAAACTTGACATTTTCCAATTTCCAAGGACCATTTTTGCCAATTTTGAAACTTGGAGGACCAAACTTGTAATTTCTCAAAACTTTTGATATTTTTCACCAAAGGACTAATTTTGACAACTTATGATTTTAAAAGGACCTTTGGCGATTTTACTTTTGAAATTAAGTGCCTAGGGACTAAATTTGACAAATTTTGAAAGTTGAGGGACTGAAACTGCCAATTATGCAAACTTTGCTCATTTTTCATCTGATTTTAAACATTTTGCATCTGAAACATATAAAATGCAATTTTGAGATATTTTTATCATTTTGATGCATTTCTGAGTGTTTTCAGATGTTTTTGCAGTTTAATTGGTACAAAAATGATGAGTATTTAGACACTCATCAATCCCCCACACTAAGATATTGCTAGTCCCTAGCAATGTTTTGAGAAAAATTAATGGATTTCATCTCTTTACCAAAAGCCATTACTTCTGGAGTAGCCAAATGTTTCAGTTCAAGTAAGAACCTTGGTACACCGATAACCAAATGATTTTGAGCAAATCACCAGCTTTCAACGGTTTTGATTTGTCTTTACCAGAAGCCGTTTGCTTCTGGACTAGCCAACTCTTAGATAAATTATCAATATTATCTTTGGTGAGTCGATTACCAATTATGGTTTTTCCACTGCCTTTACCACAAGTCATAAACTTGCGGGCTAGCCAACTCTTCACTTTTAAGGATATGGTGAGCTGAATACCATACAATTTTGGGCAAATTGCAAGCCGTTAACGGATTTGAGATATCTTTACCAAGAGCCGTTTGCTCCTGGATTAGCCAATCCTTTTGTTTATTAGACAAGGCGGACTGATAACCATAAGTTGAGTAAGTGCAAAACACTTACTCCAAAAAAAATTGGCCAAAAATGGGGGAATTAGGCGGTATAATTACATGATAAAATTCGTGAGAATTCCCCCCCCACACTAGAATTGAATATTGCCCTCAATATTCAAAGTACCGGCGGTTATGCCGAAACATAGAACGTAAAAGGGAAATACTACGGCCATTATTTAGCAAGATTTTTTTTTTTTTTTTTTTTTTTTTTTTCAAACGCTTATATACAACAGCGGGGGGGCAACTCCCCCACACTAGGGTGGAACACACGGGTGAAAACCCATGTTTAGCTACTGTTTTTGATTACCGAGTCGCTAGCTTGACTCGACCCCGAATTCATTTGTTCATGGGGAAAGTAATGTGGAAAACCAATCTCAATCGGACTTTCGTTCACAGTGTTAACAAACATATGAACATCAGAAAGTTCCACCCCGACGAGATACAACCGCGGTATTGTTAATAGTAAAAACTATAAAGAATGATACTGGGGTCAAAGATGGTGTCCTCATTCCCGAAAGAGAAAAGGGAAAGAGCAACCACACCATCTGTGAAGAATGGAACAAAGATATGCATGAGAATGCAAGTCCATTCCTCATCAGAAAGAAGCAAATCACCATTTTTGACACTTTTAAGCTTAAACTTGAAGCTTATATGGTGATTGTCAATAAGATGTCCGGGAGGGAGGGTGGGAAACGGTTCTTCAATCAACAGATTTTCTAGAAAAAGGATGTCCCCCTCCGAATCAAAGTAAGTATTATCAATTCCTGTTGGAATTGACTCATCACTAAGAAAGGCATCGACTTCATTCCAAAAATTGTCATCTTCCTCATCAGGAGTGAGAGAAGGGATGGAAGAGTCGGGAATAATAAGACTAGGAGATGATGGAACATTTTTGAGCAATTCTTCAATGGGAAGAATGTCTCCCATTGGATCACAAACATCATCATCCAGTTCAGATGAAACTGAAGATAGTTTGGTTTCATCCACAGAGTTAACAAACTCGATACGATAAACTGATTCCGGAGGTGGGACAAGTGGTGTGCTCTTAGAGCTAGCAATTTCCACCACTTCCGATGAAGTCTCCGATTCAAGATCATCATCATCAAGAAAACTCTTGACTTCCCTGGTACAACTTTCAAACCATTTGTTTGAACCAGGGTTGATTTTCAAAGCTTTTAACTCAGCACGTTTTTGAAAACTCCTCTTAACCGTGAAATTTGAGAGTGTTGCATTGAATCTTTCAGATTTTTGATCAATTATGGCAACACTCTGTTTGGATAGAGGCGTGGATTTTTGGTTGATATTCAACGTGAGTTCTTCGTTGTCAACCCGTATTGTCAACTCTTCAGCAAACACATCAATCAGAGCACGACTCGTTCTCAAGAAAGCTCTCCCTAAGATGAGGGGAACTCTAGGATCTGCATCAAAGTCTACTACAACAAAGTCAGTAGGAAAGTGAAACTTTCCCACTTTCATCACGACATCCTCGGCTATCCCAAGTGGACGCGTTATGGAACGGTCCGCTAGCTCGAGTGTCATATAAGTGGATGAAAGTTTAGGAAGAGACAGTTTCTTCCATACTGAGAGTGGCATGAGGTTAATGCTAGCGCCAAGATCGGCCAAGGCGGAGCATTGAACCATCCCCAAGAAATTACACGGGATTAAAAATCTGCCAGGGTCTTCAAGCTTTTTGGGAAGCTTCTTGAGAAGGACCGCTGAGCATTGCTCATTGAGAGGAGTTTTAGCCATCTCAGATAGCTTATCTTTGTTGGTCAGTAAGCCTTTAAGCGTGGATGCAAATTTAGGCATTAGAACGAGAGCATCAACGAAGCTTATATCAAAGTGTAGCTCATTGAAGATTTGGAAAAAAAATTCCATTTGCTCTTTGTTTTTGTCTTTGAGCTTCTCATCATTCATTCTTGATGGGTAAGGAAGCTGACTAGACTTTTGAGCCGGGACAAAAGTCATTTCGGGCTCAGAATTTGTCTTCGGAACTTCGGGTTCCGGACTTAAAGCTTGGACTACCGAAGGTGGGACGTGTGCGGTACTTCGTGGGCTTGAGAATTGCGCCTTGTCCGTTGTATCCTTGGTAACTTGACTCACTGCTCCTAGTGGAGGAGGCATTGGAGTCGAAGGTCCATTGTGCATCTTACCACTACGAGTGGTGACGGCTTTTAACTCGGCATTGGGATTGGGAATTGTATTGCTTGGGAGTCCTCCAGAAGATGATGAAGCTTGGTTCATATTCATGTTCATGAAACTGCTCATTATATTCTTCAACTCATTTGTCTGCCGAGACATTGTGGTATCAATTTCCTTTTTTAGCTCAACCCTCATGTTATTGATCTGAGTTTGCATTGAACGTATGCTTGACTCAGTAATTTTCATGAAGTCATTTGGTGGGGGAGCATGAGAAGGTTGTTGATAACTTTGCTGATTTGGAGCTTGATATGGTTGGTTGAAATTGTTCCGGTTTTGATTGAAATTTTGAGAGTTATTGAAGTTTTGTCCTTGATTCGGAACAAAGCGATTTTGATTGCCATGGTTTTGCACAGGAGGAAAACTAGGTGGTGTCATACCGCTAGGTGCACGGTAGTGAGGATCAGCTTGTGGTCGGTATTGATTGTGGTTTACAGAAGCTACGGGAGCTTGGTAAAAGGAAGCATCGGTTGCTTGACAATCATAATACGCATGCGGACCACTACAAGTTTCACACACCTTGTTTACGGCTTTGATTGGTTCCGGCTTATGAATTTCGCTTTTGATTTCCTTTACATCCTTAATCATACAACGGATGGCGTCCGTTAGAGCGGCTATCGGAGCGGCTAACTCAGAAGAGTTACTGGATGAAGAAGCAGGAGTGTTAGGAGTATTGACTTTGTTGCGAGAAATAGGAACTTTCGATTTTTGCTCGCAAATCTCAATCACATCTTTAGGTCTACGATTCAAGATATTGCCACCGGCGGCTGCGTTCAAAGAATCTTGATCGTTACCGTTCAACCCATTGTAAAAAATATTGACTTGTTGAAGCTCCGTGAATTCATGATGGGGGCATTTCCTGAGGAGATCTTTGAATCTCTCCCATGCCTCTCCAAAGTTTTCATCGAAATTTTGACGAAATCCAGAAATTTCATTTTTAAGATTAGTCGTCTTTGATGGAGGAAAGAAATAATTGACAAACTTTTGAACAAGATCCTCCCAAGTTTCGATGGATCGAGGGGGTTCTTTTTCCAGCCAAATCCGGGCTGTCCCCTCAAGTGAGAATGGAAATAGCATCAACTTGATGACTTTTTGTGGCACATCCTTGAAATTGATAGTTGAAGTCAACTTGTTAAACCAACGGATGTGTGCATACGGGTCTTCTCGGTCAAACCCGTGGAATTGATTCGTAGACACAAGTGTGATCAAATGTGTCTTCAATTCGAAGTGATCAGAATTGATTACCGGTAAAACGATGGCATCTCCATAACCCTCGGTTGGTGCTTGGAGCATTTCCGCCATAGTTCGTTCGTCTGCCATATTGTTGCTGGAAATAGTTCGAATCTCGGGTTCGACTATTTGGGCAGCACGCCTACGAGAACGTCTTCTAGGAATTTCTGCTAGATCACGCAAAGGACTCAATGATCTAGAAGAACGAGTGCGCATGCACTAGAGTTAACTCTAAGGACTCTCAGAGTTAAGGAAGGGAATTATGAAAAATGGGAAAGGAGATTCTTTTTGAGTTTTCTGGTTATGACAAGTATATATAACAACAAATCCAATTAAAACAAGATCGAGGCAAAACAACAGTGAACTTAAACCAATAATCACAAGATGAATGGCTTCTTTGAAAAAGGTACACCAATCACAAGGACACAAAGGCAAGTTTTAAATCTTTGGTTCGGGAACTTATTATGGTCGTACCCCCAGTTAGGTAGTACACTGCCTTGGTTTGCGGTGGTAATCTTTTATGTTGTTATTATTAAACAAAGAAAACGACAAATCTTTTTGTATTTTTATTTTTGATACATATATAGAAACAAAAGGAAAATATTTTTGTGTTTTATACGTTTTTGGATGTTTTTGGGTTTTTGGATTTTTTTTATAAGAATATATTTATATAGATATAAGGAGATGGTATGAACAAAGAGTGAATATTCAAACTACTAATCTGCTAAACGGAAGATAATCAGCACAGCTCCCCGGCAGCGGCGCCAAAATTTGATTCGTGCCAAACCGTCAAGTTTTATCACTCAAGCTGACCACTTGTGAATGGCCGACCGTAACAAACTTAAAACAGTTCAAGCACAAATGCAATGAAGTCCAGGAGAGTATAGTGTTTCCCCGGGTCGTTAAGTCCCAACGAGCCGTGCGAGAATAATCAAACGTGTAGTGATCGAGATGATTTGAAAGGAAAAGAGATATGATTGATTATACTAAAAGAGAAAGTCTATAAATTACAGGGGCTTAAATGCAAATTAAAGAAAATTAAAAAGATAATTTCTATTAAATAAACGCTATCACTATTTGTAAAATGATGTTTTTGATTTTTCTTTTATTAAACTTAAATTACAAACTACGTGACGTACAAAGGAAAATGTGAAACTGGAACAATATTAATCCTAAAAATATGAAAATGATATTTTTACAAACCTAATGATATGAGAAAATTATTAGAAAAATAAAATTATTTTTATAACTATTTATCTAATTATTATTAATTAAAAACTATTTTTACTTAATTAATAATACCCTAAAATACAAGAAAATATGAAATAAAGCTAGAAAAATGAAATTATGACTTGGAAAAATCTAAAATAACTAAAGAGAATTTTAAAAACTATTTTTATATTTTTCTGATTATTTTTGTATTTTCTATGAATTAAAAACTACTTAAAACTAATTAAATTGCTAAAAATTACAAATTTAACTATGAAAAATCTGGAAAAATAATTATTTTGCTTTTTATATTTATCTTAACCTAAGAAAAATGAAAAATTATTTTTTTGAACTTTTTCTGAATTAATTGTATTAAAAGCTAATTAAAATGGTCTAAAAACTGTTTTTAATTAAGAAAAATAGCAAACTGACCTAGAAAAATGTGAAAAATTCAGGAAAAGTCTAATTTAATATGCTTAATCTGAGAAAAATATAAAAATATGGGTTTGTGTGTAAGAAAATGAGACTGCAGTTATAAGTCCTTATTAATAAGCACTTTGAATAAGCCAATGGGTCCAAATGAGTACCAATCTCTCACAGAAGATACAATAAGCTCAAAATACCCAAATGCAACAAGTATCAACTATCCTTAACCTCTATTGAGCTGTTTGAGCAGTTTTGATGAATTGAGCCAAAGTGCTTAAACAGTTTCTGAGTGCCACTTTGTGACTTAAAAATAAACTGACCAATGAGCTGGAAATCAAAACTAGTTATTGGAATCTACACTAGACCTGGCTAGGATCTTGTAAACCAAAGATTAGCCCAAGATGAGCTCTGATGAGCTGGGTACAAGGTCTGCAAAAACCTGTGCAGAGTCAGTGTAAGCTGACTCAGTTGCACAGGGCACTTATGCCCTTTTTGACAAGCTATGTTGGAGCTAAAAAAAAATTACTAAAATTCTATAAAAATCCCAATAAGATACTAGACCAGCTGAACTTCTTAAACCTACAATTTCATTTAATTTGGTTTAGAAATGAACTCAAGAAAATTCACCCCAGTTGGGCTCAAAATGACTTTTCAGTCTTTTGACTTTTTTGACAGATTTGAAAGCTTTGACCAAGATGAACTTTGGAACCAATTTAAGGACTGCATATGATGTTTAATGGTGAAATGAAACTACTGCAAGCAATGTCTCTCAATTTTAAACACTAAACAAGCTTTTGGTTTGCAAAAACTTCAACAGATAAGCATTTAATACAGATTTGAGATGAAGTTTGACTTTGAGCTTTGCAGATTCAAATTTATGACTGATATGAATACTAATGAGCATAACAAGCATAGAAAAACAAGCTATAACAACTGAGCAAGCCTCAAATACAACTAAACTAACAGATCCAAACACCCTTTTATAACACTGATATGCAATTTAGCTAAGCAAACTACTACACTAGCCTGTTTAATTGATCAAACTAAATATAATTACTCTAATTACCACTAATTAAACCAGTCTCAACTATTGATAACTACAAACTCGGATTATGCAATGAACCTTGAAAATGCACTTACAATGAGTCCTAGCCACTATGGCTTGAAATCAGTTAACCAGAGAACACAATCACCACTATCCTATCTATATCAATCCAATAGCCTCTAAATCAACCCAAAAACCAACACTGCATCATCCATTTCCAAACTTATACCCATATTGCTTCATCAGTTGACTTTCGTTGACTTTCAACCCGTTATGCTTGTAACTGAACAACAAGCTTACAAAAAGCTATATTAAGCTTGAATAAGCTTGTTTGACTTTAATATAAGCTATGAGAAGCTTGAACCATAGAGTTTGAATTTGAAATTTTAAACAGTGGACATGATCATATGAAACTGAAGTGAAACTTTAATTTAAGGCTCAAAATGAATTACAACAACTGAACAACTTAGTTTCAATACCATAAAACTTGAAATTACAAATTGAAAAGCTAATTAAAACATTTTAAGAAAAATACGACATACATGAATTTTAAAAAACTAACTACTGCCTCTTCTCTTGCCTCCCTTCTCTTTTTTATATCCAAAAAGCTTTCCACCTGTCCTCTGAATGATTCCCACTTGATATCATGTCCACTGGATCACTTGAGTGCATAATGGCCATTGGGTGATTTTGGCGGGAAATCTGTTTTTGACCTGTGGGGCTCTGAAACTAGCAAGTAGGGGGTGGCATTTATTGTGGTGGGAAAGGTGGGTAGAGGTGATGATGAGGGGGAGGGATAAGGCTGAGGTGCTGGAGAGGGTGCAGGCAAGTGGGGAAGAAGAACAGGATAAGGTGGAGGGAAAGGAGTATCGTTTAACTTTGGTTGACCAGGGGTTCAAAATAGGGAGGGGTCAAAGGTTAAGGCAGGGGTCACAATGATAATGGCAGGGGTCTAAAAGTGACAAAGGGTCAAAGCTTGGTTTATATTTATAGGGACCATTTTGTAAAATCTGAAATTTGGAGGGACCAATTCTGCCATTATTCCGAAGTTGTCACAAGGACCAAAACTGACAAACTTCAATAGTACAAGGACCAGTTTTGACATTTTCAATTTTCCAAGGACTATTTTTGCCAAATTTCAAAGTTTAGGGACCTAAGTTGTAAATTTGCAATTTTAAATATCAAGGACTAATTTTGACAACTCATGAATCCCTAGGGACTTGAAATGATATTTTTCTTTATTTTGTTTTACCAGGGACTGTTTTTGACAACTTTTGAAACTTGGGGGACTAAAACTGCCAATTATGCAAACTTGATACGTTTTTCACCAGATTTTGATATTTTTGCATTTAAAACATATAAAACACTTATTTGTGATATTTTTATCATTTTGATGCATTTCTGAGTGTTTTCAGATGTTTTTGCAGTTTAATTGGTACAAAAATGATGAGTATTTAGACACACATCAGTAGCGAATTAGGTGTTAGCGACTTGGTGCATTATCTTCTAGCGACTTGGGTGATTGTTTACGGTTTTCTCTTGATTTAGTAAAATCCGTGAAAGAATCTATTTCTCGGTTTAATCATAGAGTTATAAAATCCCGTATTATCTGTTAACATGTCTACCAACGTTCCTACCATCATCTCCACTGTTGCCGAGGATGTTCAAGCAACTGGGTCAGATACTCGTCCACCCATGCTTGACAGAATTGACTACGATTCTTGGGCTCAACGAATCAGATTGTACTGCCTTGGAAAGGAAAATGGTGTCAACATTCTCAAATCCATTGATGAAGGACCGTATCGAGTTGAGACGACTAGAGATGTACTTGATACTGCTGAAGATGGAACTCTGATTTACGGAATGGACAGACCAAAGATGTATGATGAGCTTGACGATAAGGAGAAAAAGAGATTCGATGCTGATATCAGAGCTTCTAACATTGTTCTTCAAGGTCTCCCTAAAGACATCTACAAGCTGATCAATCACAACACCGAAGCAAAGGCAGTATGGGATAATGTCAAGATGCTTCTCTCAGGTTCAGAATTAACTATGGAAGACAGAGAATCACAACTCTATGACGAATTTGAACACTTCAAGATGAAACCAGATGAGAGTGTCTATGAGTACTATGTGAGATTTCATAAGTTGGTGAATGACATGAGGAACATCAGAATGACTATGCCTAACATTCAGCTGAACTCAAAATTTGTGAACAACATGAATCCCGAATGGCACAAGTTTGTCACCTCTGTGAAGCTCACTAAAGGATTGAAGAATACAAACTATGAGCAACTCTATGCCTTCCTCCTTCAGAATGAGAGACATGCTATGTTTGAAAAAGTGGTTCTTAATCAGTTCAAAACCAACCAGGGAGAGACAAGCTCGTCTAATGACTCAACTGCCTTCTACTCAAACATCGGAATCACAACCAAAGCCTCACAAGTCATACCCATGGGAAATGGAAATCACAAACTAATTCATGATCCTATGTTCAAACAAGCTGATGCTGATGCACACGTGGGTAGCTTCATTAATCAACTAGCTCTTCTGATTAGTCAAAACATGAATTCTCTCCCGCAAACCAATAACAACCTCAGAACAGCATCTAACCCACACAATCAAGCTACTGTTAAAGATGGGAGGATCGTGGTGCAACCAGTTCAGGAAAGACAGTATGATCAAGGAAGAGGTGGAGCTGGTAGAGGTTATGTTGGTAATCAGAATCGAGGTAGGAATGGTAATCAAGGTCAAGCTAAGCCGATCAAATGTTATAACTGTGGTGGTGAGGGACACATAGCAAGGAACTGCACATCTCCAAAGCGTCCACAGAATGCTGATTACTTCAGAGATAAGATGCTGCTTGTACAAGCTCAGGATAATGGTGCTGCTTTGGATGAAGAGGAATTGTTGTTTCTAGCTGAGGGCAATGCCAAGACCTATGATGCTGATGTGGATGAGCAGCCTATTCAGGAGATAGGTCACAATCATCAGAATGCCTTTCAAGTCGCTGATTGTGATGCATACGACTCTGATGTGGATGATGGACCTACTGCACACACAATTTTTATGGCTAGCATTTCTCCAATGGTTTCTCCCAAGGTCTCTTCTTCACCACAAGCTGGCCCATCCAAAGACAAACTCATCTCAGAGGTATTAAAACTATACGATGATGCTGATGTGCAACAAATGCATGACAAAGTACAATCAACTGAAACTATTGAATCAAATGTTGAAAATATGGGTAATATCGATATTGTCCCATATGATCAATACGTGAAACAAAGTGAAAGTGAAGTTGTACCAAGTGATGCATCTTCTGCAGTCAACGTTGACTATGTTTTTGATGTATACACTGCATGTGCCCCTGATGATTCTGTAATTTCTGAACTAAATGCCTATAAAGAACGTGTTGCTATTTATGAACAACGTGCAAAATTTGAGTTAACCACTCGTGAGCAGGAAATGGATAACCAAGTGCGTACAGTCATTAGAAAAAGTAATTTTAGAGAAGAAGTATTGAAACAAGAATTAAATTCCTTGCAAGAAAAGCTTTCTAAAACAGCTAAGCAAAAACAAGAACTTCAAGAAAATGTGAAAATGCTTAAGCAAGAATTTAATGCAAAGGAATCAAAACTCTTGAGAGATTTTTCTAATCTGAAAACTTTGAAAAACAAACTAGAAAACAAGTTGTACATACAAGGAAACACCATTCAGACTGCTCACATGATCACTAAGCATAGAGTTCTAAGCGATAAGAATAGTGTTCCCATTATAGATAAACCCAACCCTGAGTACGGAAAGATAGCAAAAGCAGCTCAAAGTGTGATCTATGATGGCAATGAGATTCTTAAACCTAGACAAAAACCTAGTTGCGTTGAGTGCACTGAGGATGATAAGAAATTAGATGAAATCACTAGGGAAAAGATGAATAAGAAACTAAATGATCCTAAATGCAAAGAAAACAAAATTTATCACTCCCCATGATTACAAGAAGGAAAACTGGATTTCCTTGAACAAGTTTAAGCCTCAGACATTGTTGACTCCCAAACAAGTCTTCTGGAAAATGGATTTAGAAAAGCAGAAAGCGGAAAATATTGTTGAAACAAACCCTCCCCTTTGGAAAATGCCTAGAGCAACTGTGTATCCTCCTAATACACCAATGCATCTTGTTCCGAGAACAATTGCCACTAAGAGCAAGACCTTAATTAGCCAATATGTTATATTTCAACTATTTGTTGATTTTGAGAAAACTTGCAAGAAAAGGATCACACCCACTGGTATAACTGAAGGAGAAAGGGGTTTTGAGCAAATGAAAGAATGTTATTTAACTGAGGTCATGCCTTTCTTTAAACTTCTAAAAGATCACTTTGAGAGTCTTAAAAAGGGAATAGAAACTGATATTAAGGGAATGGAAAAGGAATTTGATGCAATGATAGTTGAAGTTAGTGACTATGAGCGTGCACTAAAATATAATGAGATAGAGAGGAAGAACTTGCATACATTAAATGAGACTCTTATTACTGATTGTGTTGCTCAAGATATGTTTTTCACTGCCTCAAATTGCTCGATTAATGCTTCCAAATTTCATGAACTGTCTGTTGCCCTGAAAGTCTCCCATGATCGTGTCATTGAGCTTGAAAAAACTAATTCTAAACTGAACGAGAAAATTGAACTGGATGATCACGACAATTTGGTTAAACATTTTTCTAAACTAGAGGTTGAGCATTTTAATTTACAACTAAAATATCAACATCTTAAAGAAAATGTCAAAACTTCAAATATCAAGACATCCTCAGATGCTCCAGAGTTTGATGCAGTTTTTCAAATTAACAAACGTGATGAACAGATTCAAGCTCATTGCAACACGATCAGAAAGTTGAAAACCCAAATCTCTCAATTAAAGGGTCAAACGAACAATATGACAGGCTCCCAAATGCCTCCTCCTTTAGATTCTCAGAATTCTCAAACGTTTCATCTTCAAAACCTAGTAAATGCCTTACAAAAGGAAAACGAAAGTTTTCTAGAAGAAAATGAAAAGGTTAAACGTCATTTCAATGAGTTATTTGAATCAATTAAGGTCACTCGTAACCAAAATAACGAACAAATAGCTTCATTGCAAAAGGAAATTGAGAATCTGAAGAGTCAGGTAAAAGGGAAAATGCCAATGACCAATGGGGAGAATGGTGCATCAAAGGTTCACTCTTGTAATAAATATGCTTTGTCTGTGACATATGTCCCTCCTCATCTAAGGAACAACAAACTTGCTATTCAAACATACTTCTCATCCCTTAAGGATTGCTTAGAATGTCTGCGTGAGATTGTTGAAGAGGATAAGTTAGAGAAACCTCATGATAATGCAATTGGACATGCATGCTTATATGCCAAACGATCTCAAGAAATCTTAGAATGCTTGATCACAATATGCCCAAAATCATTAAGTGAGAGAGTTAATCCTTTGATTCCATGCTCGATGCCTAATGCCAAGTATGATATTCATTCGATTCCCAATGTTTTGAATGTGAATCGTAATGTGCCTTTAAGTAGTTCAGACTCCAGACCTGTCAATGCTAAGAAAGAGAACTCAAGTGTGCCTTCTAGGAGTACTAATCTCAGTACCTCTAGTTTTAAGAAAGTGAACCTTAGTGTACCTGCATGTAGTTCAGATCCCAGCACATCTAAACAGGTGATGCAAAGAGTAGTTAAACCAACTAATGTTCACATTCCCTCTACAGGAGTAATCAGTGACATTAAAGGAAGCAGGTCAAAGTCTCAAGACAATACAAGGAATGATAGGACCTCTCAAGCTAAGAATGTGCACTGGAAGAGAGTAGAAGAACAATCTAGGAACTTTAAGCTTGAATCGAATAAAACGAATCGTGTTGATTCTAGTATTAGCCATAGGCGTACTGTAATTAATTCGAATTCCGATACTATTTGCAAACCTTGTACTGATGTCTGCTTGAATTCTGTTTCTAATCATGAATGTGGTGTTAATGTTCTGCCTAATGATGTTAATTGTCCAGTGAATATTGTTAATGCTAAAATTCATGCTAAGAAGGCTAAAAGGCAAAAACGAAAGAAAGTTAGAAAACAATGGAAACCCACAGGAAGAACATTCAGTAAAATAGGCTTTTATTGGATACCTGTTGGTCATAAGACTAATCAGATAATGCCCACTAGAAAATGGATGCCCACTGGTAGAACTATTCCCTTAAGAAGTGATCACATTGTGAACAGGGCTAATACAGACACTAGTACTGCATCTATTCACAATGATTCCATTGCCTCACTTTCTGATATGAATGCTTCTATTTCTGATGTGGGTGTTCCAACCATTGTTACTAACCAAATGGAACCCATTCTTGCATGGGGATCCCAATTATCCAGTTATCCATTCTTGTCTGTGTTCAACTGCAGATCGTTCAAATCGTTCTGTGGTACCTGGACTCAGGCTGTTCCAAGCATATGACTGGAGACCGGTCGCGGCTCATGAACTTCGTGAGCAAATTCATCGGGACTGTTAGATTCGGTAATGATCATTTTGGTGCAATCATGGGTTATGGAGATTACGTTGTTGGTGATAGTGTCATCTCTAGAGTATACTATGTGGAAGGTCTGGGTCATAATCTGTTCTCTGTTGGTCAATTCTGTGATTCTGATCTAGAAGTAGCCTTCAGAAAACATACCTGCTTTGTTAGAGATCTTAATGGTAAGGAACTGTTAAAAGGAACTCGTGGCTCAAATCTTTACACCATCTCCATCGATGATATGATGAAGTCTTCTCCAATTTGCTTGCTGTCAAAAGCTTCTAAAACAAAGTCATGGTTATGGCATCGTCGTCTCAATCACCTGAACTTCGGCACCATCAATGATCTCTCCAGAAAGGACTTAGTTGTAGGCTTACCTAGACTCAAGTATGAAAAAGATCATCTTTGTTCAGCATGTCAATTGGGAAAAAGCAAGAAGTATGCCCATAAACCCAAACCTACTAACTCAGTCACAGAAGTTCTTCATATGATTCATATGGATTTATGTGGACCAATGAGGGTGCATAATATATTTGGGAAGAAATATGTGTTAGTTGTGGTTGATGATTACTCTAGATTCACCTGGGTCAAGTTCTTAAGGACAAAGGATGAAACTCCTGATATCATCATCAAACTCATCAAACAGCTGCAGGTTCGACTTAACAAAACCGTCAAAATTATCAGAACAGACAATGGAACTGAGTTTGTCAACAAACAACTTAGTGAATTCTATGAAAGCGTTGGAATCAGCCATCAAAGAAGTGTTCCACGAACTCCTCAACAGAACGGTGTAGTTGAAAGACGAAATCGAACTCTTGTTGAAGCCGCTAGAACAATGCTGATTTACTCAAAGGTTCCAATGTTTCTCTGGGCTGAGGCAATTGCCACTGCATGCTACACACAAAATCATTCCCTGATTCACACTGTTCATGGAAAAACTCCATATGAACTTGTCCACAACAGAAAACCTTATCTCTCTTTCCTTCGTGTGTTTGGTGCATTGTGTTATCCAACTAATGAGGGCCAAGACTTAGGCAAACTTAGGGCTAAAGCTGACATTGGAGTATTTGTATGATATGCACCTAACAAAAAGGGATACCGAATCTACAACAAAAGAACCCGAAATATCATGGAAAAAATTCACGTTACGTTCGATGAGCTGACCGGTCAAATGGCTCCTGGACACTCCAGTTCTGGACCCGCACTTCAAAACAGTCCAATTGGTTCATCCCTTGTTCCAAACTCTTCTCAAGAAACTCCATATGTACCTCCATCTGAAGATGATTTAAGGAAATTGTTTGATCCTATGTTTGATGAACTTTATAATCCATGTACTAATGAGGTGTTGATCCCCACAACAGAGGCTACTCATATTCCTTTGAATGAAGTCAATCCCTCAGTCTCAATATTTTTAAGTCAAGAAGCACCTACTGCTGATCCTTCCGTCTCATCAACAAATCACCATTCTTCAAATGTACATCATGGAACTGTTTCTGGCATCAATGATGAAGTTAATCCCTTTGCTACTCCTGAAGATGCTTGATAACGCTCAAATTGTGCATGTTTTTAGTAGCGTTATCCGTGCTTTTATGTGTGTTATTTGGCTATAATCATATGCTTTTGTTGCTTAATCGTATCAAAGTGCGTTTGCTAGTTCATTTGTAGCCAAGTACAGGAAAGTGGAGAAAAAGACGGAAAAAGAAGTAAAATACGAAGATTTCTCCAAATACGAAGAGTTTCCACTAGAAGAGCTTATATGAGGTGTTCAGAACGAAACCACCTTTGAGAAGCATAAACCTCTTTAGAAGCATAAAATGAAGAAAAAGGCAGAAAAAGAGGTGAAAGGACATGAACCGATGTTTACTTGATCGTTTGCGTGAAACTATGCTAATTCGTTGTTTTCGTATACTAATATCGGTTTATTGTGTGTATTTTCGTGCCTATTGCGATGATTTTTGTACGTGTTAAACTCGCAATAGTTCGTAGAAGTCCTCATCGTTTCCCTAATTGAAGTAGTAACTACGGTCTTTGTCAAGGTACTACATGTAAACTTCTTACCACTAAACAACTACTCTGCCTTCCTAGTCGTCATCCACGAAGAACTGAATTTTTATAACTCTGACTCCCTAACTGAAGTAAGTTTCCTTATACTCATCGGAGACAACACCCCTAGTTGTGGAGTAATCATGTACCTAATATTTCAAGTAGTTTGTA
>BPTQ01000003.1:216281071-216789207 GCA_019973895.1 Chrysanthemum seticuspe | reverse complement strand
TCCACCCTTAAGGACGAATTTCCACTAATTACACCAACTTATCTTCCCCAAAAGACCACAAACCTCTGCCAAATTCGTGTAGTGTGCTCAAGGGTTGTCGAAGGCGTTTGGACATTATTTTCCGGCTTGGTAGAACTATTGTAGTTGATTGGAGGCTTGAAGGAGTGCTATAATCCTTCATCTTTGCCTATTGTAATTCATACTTTGGGTAAACCTTGTTACTTTTCTATTTAAAGATGTTTGTTATTGATATGATTATTGAGATTTTGTGTTTGATTGGAATAATGATGAATGTCTTGATACTTGCTTGTTCTTATAATGCTTTTCTTGTTGGTTTGATATGTGACAATCATAACCATCAACTTGTTACTTGTTCTTATAATGCTTTTCTTGTTGGTTTGATCCGTGACAATCATAACCATCAACTTGTTACTTGTTACTTGCTTAAACAAACAAACAACACTTGTAGTGCAACCAAGTCTCTTGGGACGACCTTGATTTACCATATACTATACTACAACTTGACTAGGGTATACTTGCCCGAATGTGTTCCTAGTTAACCGGTAATTCTTGTTACAAATTTAAAACCCCGATGAAGCACATCAAGTTTTTGGCGCCGTTGCCGGGGAATTTGGTTTTTGCTCTTAGGTGTTTGTTTGTTTGCTTGTTTGTTTGAATGCTAAATTGCTCTTGCTCATGAATGATTGTTTCTTTGCTCTTGTTTGATTGCTCTTGATGTTTGCTCATGAAGATTGCTTGAATGATTGTCTTTTTCCAAAATCTCTAATTTCTCATAATTGCTCAAATGATCTTTGCATCAAAATCGTGTTTTTGATGTTGGGATTTCGTTTCATGTGTTCTAAAATGCTCATTTCAATGATTGCTTTCTAAGTTGCTCGAAAAACGTTTGCGAAAAAACCCACCAAAACCACCCAGATCACTCTAACCGAATCGGTTGGCACTCCAACCGGATCGGTTGGAAGCCTCTTACTTAATAAAACCACTACAACCGATCGGTCACTACCCGTAACCGGATCCGGTTGTGTGTTCTGTTATTAAAAAAAAAAATAAATAAATAAATACCGTGTGTTTCTTGTTTCGTGTGTTTGTTTTTTTTATGTGATCTCTTGCATGTTTGTGTTTCTTTTTGTTTGTGTTCTTTTTGTCTATGTTAGTTTCGTATTAATTTTGAATAAGATTATCTTGTTTTAGATTATCTTGTTTGATTTGTGTTACGTGACTAATTGTGTTTGCTTCCGTCTATGTGATTGTCGTTTTTCTGTTTCGTGCTTATTTTTGTTTTAAGTGTCGTTTTATGTTCTTGATGGTATTCTAAGTTAATGTGTGTTTATGTGTTTTGTTTACTTGTGTTTATTTTATGTTTGTTACCTTTTTGTGTTCTTATTTTATTTTGTCAATAAAAAGTTTTGAAATAAAACTGGTTAAAAAAAAATAAAAAAAAAAAAAAAAAAAAAAAAAAAAAAAAACTCCTCTGACCGATCGGTCGCATCCCGTAACCGGTTCGGTTGGAAGGCGTGTCACAGTTTGGTTCATTCCAACCGATCGGTCACTCACCGTAACCGGATCGGCTGGACTAATCTGTTAAAAAAATAATAAAAAAAAAAAAAAAAAAAAAAAAAAAAAAAAAAAATCAGTTTTCAATTTTTTTATTGTGTGTTTGTGTTTAGATTAAATAAGTTTTAATGTCTTTTTGTTTTTGCAAGAGTATCATTTCTTTTATTTGGTTTTTCCATTTTAAATTTTGTCAATTTTTAGTACATTGTGAATAAATAAGTACATGTTTTTTAAAAATAAAGTGTTTTGAACTTTGTGGGTATGTTCACTGGAAACCCTCACGAGACTATAACTCGTCCACTCGGGCCACCGAGGGGTTTAAAGGCTTGTTGCATGCGCTAAATGCAACCGTGATGCCTACGAAAGTGAGTTTTAGAATTTTACGTGTTTTTGTAGTTTAGTTTATTTTTGCAGATTGAATAAACTCTTGGAGGAAGGATTGGTTGGATCATGAACCTTACACTCTTGATTGGACATGTTTGGTTGAAAGAGAAATCGATTGATCTCACACGCTTATGCTAGCCTTTGCTTAGCATCTTATCATTTGGAGTTCAATCGCGATTTCTTTGGCCCGGGAGGTTTCGTTTCTCTTAGACTTATAGTTTTAAATTTTCCCTATCTTACATGCTTTGAAGTTTTTGCAATTGTTTTATTTTGTTTCTTTGTTATTTTTCCTTTGTTTGTTTTTGTTTGGTAAATTATTTTAATAAATTGACTTTTTTAAGTCCCTCGAAAGTAAGGCTCACCCATTGTAAACAAACTGTGTGAGAGGTATAAGGCGGGTCTCCCTGATTCCCTAAAGAAGTTTGGTTTTTAATATGCTTAGCGCTGACCTGCTTCTCCGCTTCTTTGTGCGTTTCAATGGAGCTACCGAGAACTCGTGGGACAAGAATAAGTCATGTTTGGTTTTTAAAAAAAAATAATAATAAAAATAAAAATTAAAAAACAAAAAAAAAAAAAAAAAAAAGAAAAAAAAAGAAAAAAAAAAAAAAAAAAAGTCGTAACTAGATTTAAGTTTTTTTTCTTTTGTGTGCTTAACTTAAGTGTGGGGGGGAAATATTATTGTGAAAAGCGAAACTAGTTTTTAGATTCCAAATGTTTGGGCTTATTTTAAATTTTGTGAACTTGTTTGCCCTTGTGATCTAGTTGTTTTCAACGCTTATAGGATAATATATTAGAATAACTGGATCAACCCACTGGTGAAATCGGTAATTTTGAAAAACTTGAGATGTGTCCCGATTAATATTGCAATCCATTCTGGGATCGATGACATTTGCTAGCACAGATTATAGCCCTTCCACTAAAATTGTGAGGATTTTTAGCCTATTTCTTAATAGCATATATCTTTTATGCTTGAATATTTTGTTATGAGTGTGCCGGTGATTTTATTTATTCTAGAACTTGTACTTGTAAATCATTACCAGACCGCAGTAAGATCACATTCGTGTGATATAAGTGTATTCGTGTGATAAAGAGGCAACCTTAGGATTTAACCTAAATGGCCCTCCGTTTACATCTAATAATATATTAGCTGACCATATCGGTTAGTTAACCACCCTTATATGGACCCATTTGTTAGCGCTCATCTTTAGCGCTAGATACCCCTAGTTACACCCTTTGAGCCATTCATTTTCGTTTTTGATAAATCCAGAAAAATACAAAAATATTTTACACTTTAAACTTAGCCTACCCCTTGTCAATGTCTAAATGGTTGGTTGCTAGTTGCTTGGTATGTTGGATTGTTTTTGATGATTATGAGTTAGCCGCACTTTGTCAATCGTGTGTGCCATTCCGACAAAGATGAAGACTGCAGCTTCTTATTTGTATTTTTGTGGTGTGTGCTTATACGAAGTGTGGGGGAAATGTGATGTATGTGAAAAAAAAAAGTGAAAAAAAAAAAAAAAAAAAAAAAAAAAAAAAAAAAAGTCATCAAAAAAAAAATGATGAAAAAAAATATATATATATATATGTGATGACAATGTGCTATATTATTATGTAGATGAAGGAAGACGAAGTTTGTTTTAGATATCGATTAGCCAATGTGCTAAGACGTGATATATATATTTGGTGATCGATATTTGAAGAGGAGAAGTTAGTAACTATAATCATTTTCAGGTTTGCGGTTTGTTCGTGACTAGCAACATGGGTATTAGACTTGACTTTATTTTTCTTTAACACCAATTTCATATAACAATCCCATGCCTTATCCATACCCTTTATTCACCCGAAGCCTTTCGTTATAACCCAAATAAAAGCCCTCTTTAGATGTTTACGCTTGGTGCTTACGCCACGTCGGTGGAGTTTTGTTTCTTGTACAAGCCTATGGTAATATTTAGATCATGACTGAGCAATATGAGTGTACTATTCCTTAATACTATCCATCACAAATAAAATGAGTGTTGAGTGAATTATACATCCGTTTTTTTTTTCGTGAGGTGCTTAGCCATGTTATCAAGCGAGAGAATCCATGGGGTATTGTCAAACATCTCGGTTTTTCACCTCTAAAAGCTTAAAATGATGAATCTTATCTTGTACTTGTACTTGATAGATTTGCATCAAATTTTTTTTCTAATCATATTTCATGCACCATGTGGGCTTTATTTTTCTTAATTTCTAGATTTGCTTGAGGGCAAGCAAAACCTTAAGTGTGGGGGAGTTTGCGCTCATTTTTCGCTTATTTTTTATGTTTGTTAAAAAAAAAAAGTAAAAAATATAAAAAACCCAAAAATATTTTCAATTTTTTTCTTTTTGTTTTGTCATTTAGGTTTGTCTTTTAATTTTTCTTTTCTTAGATTTGCTTGAGGGCAAGCAAAGTTTAAGTGTGGGGGAATTTGATAACGCTCAAATTGTGCATGTTTTTAGTAGCGTTATCCGTGCTTTTATGTGTGTTATTTGGCTATAATCATATGCTTTTGTTGCTTAATCGTATCAAAGTGCGTTTGCTAGTTCATTTGTAGCCAAGTACAGGAAAGTGGAGAAAAAGACGGAAAAAGAAGTAAAATACGAAGATTTCTCCAAATACGAAGAGTTTCCACCAAAGCAAGACTTGTGGAGTATATTCGAGAAGATAAAGTCATCAAGATAGTGGTCCAAAGACTCAAGAATAAAGTTCAAGAAGGAAAACGAGAAAGAAATGAAGAAAAGAAGCTTAAACGAAGAAATATTGGAAGCCTCGTTGTTCCCGACACACCTTCACCATTTTGGCCATAACTTTTGCATACGGACTCCGTTTGACCCCCGGTTCGCGGCCACGGAAAGCTAAGAGAAAGATCTACAACTTTCGTGTTTATGACTTTTTATGATTTTTGCTCCAACCGATCGGTCGAGTCCCGCAACCGGATCCGGTTGGAGAATGGTCAGAAGACCAACCGATTCGGTTGGAGCTCAACCGGATCCGGTTGGAGGTCCTGTTTCAGCCATTTTTCCATCACTAAGATCCCAAACGTGTTCCAAATGATTCTAGTCCCTTCCTACATGGTTTCTAGTCCCTTCCAAGCTCCTTGGCCTCCAAGAAATGCATTGAATACCCTAAGCCTTGGTAGTAGTATAAATAGAACCCATTTGGCACCTCATTTCATCATCCCTTCTCCATCTTTCTCATCCCTTTCATCCACCACTCCTCTCTAGGTGTGGAATTCAAGCCTCCACCCTTAAGGACGAATTTCCACCTAGAGAGCAAACCATAACTTGAGAGAACACAACCACTCTCAATACCTTCACCAAAGGTGTGAAATTCAAGCCTCCACCCTTAAGGACGAATTTCCACCTAGAGAGAACACAACCACTCTCAATACATTCCACAAAGGTGTGAAACTCAAGCCTCCACCCTTAAGGACGAGTTTCCACCAACTATCCTATCCCAACTTGTTTGAAATTCAAGCCTCCACCCTTAAGGACGAATTTCCACTAATTACACCAACTTATCTTCCCCAAAAGACCACAAACCTCTGCCAAATTCGTGTAGTGTGCTCAAGGGTTGTCGAAGGCGTTTGGACATTATTTTCCGGCTTGGTAGAACTATTGTAGTTGATTGGAGGCTTGAAGGAGTGCTATAATCCTTCATCTTTGCCTATTGTAATTCATACTTTGGGTAAACCTTGTTACTTTTCTATTTAAAGATGTTTGTTATTGATATGATTATTGAGATTTTGTGTTTGATTGGAATAATGATGAATGTCTTGATACTTGCTTGTTCTTATAATGCTTTTCTTGTTGGTTTGATATGTGACAATCATAACCATCAACTTGTTACTTGTTCTTATAATGCTTTTCTTGTTGGTTTGATCCGTGACAATCATAACCAGCAACTTGTTACTTGTTACTTGCTTAAACAAACAAACAACACTTGTAGTGCAACCAAGTCTCTTGGGACGACCTTGATTTACCATATACTATACTACAACTTGACTAGGGTATACTTGCCCGAATGTGTTCCTAGTTAACCGGTAATTCTTGTTACAAATTTAAAACCCCGATGAAGCACATCAATGCTCCATTTGAAAACATATTTGCTCCTGAATCATCATCAGAACCATCTTCTTCAGGAGACATCAACTCTGCTACCTCAGTCCCTCAACTACTGCCACATGAACACCTCAGAAAATGGACTCACGATCATCCATTAGATAACATCATTGGAAATCCCTCTCGTCCTGTATCAACACGAAAACAACTTGCAACCGATGCCTTATGGTGTTTCTTCAACTCCGTACTATCTAAGATCGAACCAAAAGATGTTAAAGCCGCCATGAATGAAGATAGCTGGTTCAATGCCATGCAAGATGAAATTCATGAGTTTGATCGACTTGATGTATGGGAGTTAGTACCTGCTCCAGAATGTGCCATGATTATCGCTATAAAATGGATCTTCAAAGTGAAACTAGATGAGCATGGTGATGTATTGAAGAACAAGGCTCGATTAGTGGCTAAAGGATACCGTCAAGAGGAGGGTATTGACTTTGAAGAATCTTTTGCTCCAGTTGCTCGAATCGAGGCAATCAGAATCTTTCTGGCTAATGCTGCTAGTAAGAACATGGTAGTCTATCAGATGGATGTGAAGACGGCATTTCTGAACGGAGAGCTTAAAGAAGTCGTCTACGTCAGTCAACCTGAAGGATTTGTAAATCAAGAGCATCCTACTCACGTTTATCGTTTGAAGAAGGCTCTTTACGGTTTAAAGCAAGCTCCAAGGGCATGGTATGATACACTGTCAAAGTTTCTTCTATCTACTGGATTTAGCAAAGGAGCAGTTGATCCAACATTGTTCACCAGGAAGTCAGGCAAACAGTTAATTCATGTTCAAATTTATGTTGATGATATTATTTTTGCCTCGACAGACCCAATGGAATGTGATCGTTTTTCAAATGAAATGAGTTCAAAATTTCAAATGTCAATGATGGGACAAATGTCATTTTTCTTGGGATTACAAATTTCACAAAGTCCCGGAGGCATTTTCATAAATCAATCTAAATATGCAACAGAGATCTTAAAGAAATTTGGATTTGATTCAAGTGACCCTGTTGACACCCCCATGATTGATCGAACCAAACTAGATGAGGACCACTCAGGGATCATGATTGACCAAACGAAATATCGTAGTATGATTGGATCCCTGATGTACCTCACTGCTAGTAGACCAGACATTTTGTTCGCTGTTTGCATGTGTGCTAGATACCAGGCTAAGCCTACAAAAAGGCACCTTGAAGCGGTTAAACGGGTCTTTCGGTACCTCCAAGGAACCATCAATATGGGTCTGTGGTACCCGAAGGACACCGGTATGTCACTAACAGCCTATGCAGATGCTGATCATGCAGGGTGTCAAGATACTCGTCGAAGTACATCTGGAGGTGCTCAGTTTCTGGGTGATAAGCTTGTGAGCTGGTCTTCAAAGAAGCAAATGAGTACTTCTATTTCCTCTACAGAGGCTGAATACATAGCCATGTCATCCTGTTGTGCTCAAATCTTATGGATGAGATCACAATTATCTGACTATGGCTTTGAATTCAACAAAATTCCTCTGTACTGTGATAATAAAAGTGCTATTGCTCTCTCATGCAACAATGTTCAACACTCAAGAGCAAAGCACATCGACATTCGACATCATTTCATCAGGGAACAAGTGGAAAAAGGTGTGGTGGAACTCTATTTTGTGAGGTCTGAATATCAGTTAGCAGACATCTTCACCAAAGCTCTTCCAAGAGAACGTTTTGAGTTTATTCTTCCACGTCTTGGCTTAAAAAGCCTTCAACCAGAAACACTCAAACGTCTTCAGGAGGAAGACGAGGAGTAAAGGTCTATCTTCATCTGTTTCTTGTATATATCTATTCGAAAAACAAAATACAAAATTATAAAACCTTCAAAAATCAAATAGAAAATTATAAAACTTTCAAAATTCATAAAAATCTGAAAAATTCGAAAAAAAATAAATAAATAAATAAATAAAAAATAAAAAATATTGTCATTTTGTCATGTTTCTCTCGATTCGATTATATCTACGGTCTTGTTGTTGTCATTCAAAGAATGACACGGGACTTTAGATATTGTTCGATTCTTTTATTATTTTAAATATATATATATATATATATATATATATATATATATATATATATATATATATATATATATATATATATATTTCTGGGAGAAAGAGAAAAAAAATGGCTTACTGTCATTTCAGGCAGTAACCCGCTCTTCAAAGAAAGAACAGAGCCACTCTTTATCATGTTTTCAAAATTCAATGCTCTGATTATATAAACATTTATCTGCTGAAAACTAACTGCTTTGAAAAATAACTCGGTCTCTATTTTTGATAATTATCAGGACTTATTTGTCAAAATCTCTATCTCTCAATCAACAACCTATGTCATTGATTGAGGGGGAGAATGATTTCAATTAAATTAAAAAGTTATTTGGCATTAAATTGTTTTCAAAAGATATTCATGCATGTTTTATCAATGGAGTTTAAAGTCTTAAAATCCGATCCTTATCAGTTAAAACGCTTTCATAATCAAGTCACAATTCTCCTTAAAAGCTTTCAAAATCAATTTAAATCTATAAGAGATCACAAATCTCAAATGATTTGATAATTGTGATCGGGGGAGAATTTGTGATTTAAATTGGACTTAAACTGAGGATTCGTTAAATGGTTTTACAAGGATGTACATGTTATCCTCCCCGCATGTGACAAACGATTTCAAATTTTCCATTCACATGTTGAGGGGGAGCATCTATCTTAAACCTATGATTTGAAATATGATCATTTTTCTCAATGTGCAGGTTTCCTCTATTATGTGCAAAACTCTTTTCAAACTTAGATGCACATATTGAGGGGGAGCAAAATCATGAAAACCTCATCCTTCCCCTAAAATGCTCTATCTACCTGATTCGATTTGGGAAGTGATGTTGATATCTTTTAGAAAATGGTAATCAAAGAAGTTAATTCTTTCTCTTGCCTCCGTGTGTAAAACATTTTCTAATACTTGATGCAAATGTTGAGGGGGAGTTCTCGTTCTAAAATTATCAAAAACAATTTCAGGTACAAAATGCTTTGATAATATATCATAAGTATCTGAATTGATTTTCAAATGGTTTTCAATTGGTTCCATATGGCAGATGAACAATACCAAAAAGACCGACCAACTTTACTTTATGTATGGTGATATAAGGATGATAAGGTTAGGTTTTTGTTCCCATGATCCACCAGAACCGGAGGGATCTACCCAGGGACTATCCACTAGTCAGTGTAGAGTTCTTAGGTATGATGATAAAAGGAGAAAAATGAGATATGGGAAGAGTGCGGACTGAGACTGAGCTAGTATTGGAACAAACCCAACAAGGTTCTAGCTATGAAGTCTCGGTAAGCACTGAAGGGGTTGAAGAATTAAAAAGAATTGAATGAAAGAAAGGGTGAAAACAAATAGCCCTCCATTTATTCAACCTTAGGGCAGATACCGGGTTCAATTCATATGCTACTGATGGTAACATCGGTATTGAAGACAAGACGTCATGGACCCAGTGACGCACTGCACTTCAACTTTCCAAACCACTCAAGTTCCTCTTAAAAGGACTTGTTTCATTCTCACGGGGAACCGACATTATCTATCGAATTTCTCTTAGAGATTGTTGATATTGAAGAAGGAGACCCTCTCCCTAGTCTCCGGCACAGGATCCAAATATGCACAAAATTGAGTCTAGAGCCTCGAGATCATCAATCAATCTCATTAGGACACTTTCAATGAAGACTCTCTGTTTCACACAATGTGGAATGAGAGATTATATCTTGAGTCCTATGCATTATCCTTGTGGTTTTGCCTGAACATCCGAGTGATATGTGAACATATTCACAGTGAAGATGGAAAACCTTCTCGAGCCAACATCAAACAAGCTCCTGGTAGGTGGCATGTGAGATCTATTATATAGATCAACCATGTGACAACTGACCAGAAACAATGGGGCGATTCAATCTCTTGAATCAATCCTGATTCAGGTTATGGATTGACGGATACCTTTGAAAAACCGGTCTTTGTGCTTAACAACTCTTTTCTTTAGCACATCGACCGTGTACTCATTTTTCAAACCAAAAGGTGTTTTTATGATTGATAATTGATTTTCAATAAAACCTTCGTTGTATTGCAAAAACAATTTCTATTGAGCAATACACGATTGTTTTTCAAATCTCTTTTCATCAATCAGTGGACTTAAATTCGCTGGTTCACTCACTCCGTGTTGTCTTCTTTGAGATGTTCTGGTTTGAGAACAGCTAGAGCAGCTGCGAAACCCTGTCAAGGAAATTCTTCGGAATTATACCTGATCACAGGCAGTACATGTACTGATCAACGGGGAACCGTGGGCCGTGTACCTCAATTCAACAAAAGTGATCAAAGACACTTTCGTGCAATTTATTGCTAACTGTTGTATGCAGGTACACCCGACGTTTGCAGTTGTTCAGAATGGAGCGAGCAATCCATAGCCGCATGCTCACTTAACACATTCATCTCATAAGAAATCATGATTAGTGCATCAATGACTCTGATATTTTCACTCCATGCTTCTGTTACGCTGCTGCCAATATCATGATTCAACAAAAGCTTCCGCTACTCTGATGTGAAGATATCATGATCCAGAATGTGAGCATGTCGGTCCGAAAGTCACAACATCACATAATACCAACACCACAATGGATGTCACAGAGATTTTTGATTGCTGATGATCTCAATAGCTGGCTCAAATTTATTATCACGTGGATCAGTAAAAGACCTCCACTTGGAGTAACCAAACATGCAATGTGAAGAATGAATGACTACGAGCTTAGGACCAAAGGACTACATCAAGAATGCAAGAACAATTTTTTAATGTAATATCTATTTGTATTCAATGTAATTTTGGTACATGATTGAGGTGACCTCCCTTAGGGGGGAGATTGTTAGGAATTAGAAATTCCAGGTATTAAAGAGTCGGTCACCTCAAGTATATGTAATCGTTAGAAAGCTCGTAGTCGTAGTTCTTTTAAGTTAAGTAGTATTTAGTTAAGTAACACCGTGGAGGACGGACGGGTCTTTACCCACTGTATGCCTGATCCACAGCCCGATGTGTGGCGATTTATGTAAGACTATAAATACTCTCTACCTTCCAAGGTAGAGAGTTGGAGCTCATAATAAGAATTTTCTTTTCTCTCACTAAAGTTCCCTAAACCTCTAACTTTCTCTCTCTAGAATTCCACTTATTCGCCACCTTGTTGTTATGGTTTGATGTGTATGTGAAAACTAATATCTTACAGCCTATCTTATTAAATGTTCTTCCTGTGGGTTTCCACTGTTTTCTAACTTTGCCTTTTAGCCTTCTTAGCATGAATTTTAGCATTAACAATATTAACTGGACAATTGACGTCATTAGGCAAAACATTAACACCACATTCATGATTAGAAACAGAATTCAAGCAGACATCAATACAAGGTTTGCAAATAGTATCAGAATTTGAATTAATTACAGTACGCCTATGGCAAATACTAGAATCAACACGATTCGTTTTATTTGGTTCAAAATTAAAGTTCCTAGATTGTTCTTCTACTCTTTTCCAGTGCACATTCTTAGCTTGCGAGGTCCTATCATTCCTTGTATTGTCTTGAGACTTTGACATGCTCCCTTTAATGTCACTGATTACTCCTGTAGAGGGAATGGGAACATTAGTTGGTTTTACTACTCTTTGCATCACCTGTCTAGATGTGCTGGGATCTGAACTACATGCAGGCACACTAAGATTAACTTTTTTGACACTTGAATAGCTGGGATTTGAACACCTAGAGGGCACACTCGATTTCACATTCTTAGCACTAACAGATTTGAAATCTGAACTACTTGAAGGCACATTAGGGTTCATATTCAGAACATTTGGCATTGAATGACTTGCATGCTTGGCACTAGGCATAGAACACGGTATCAAGGGATTGACTTGCTCACCTAAGGTTTTAGGGCATATTGTAATTAGGCATTCTAGATGTTCTTGAGATTGTTTGGCATATAAGCATGCATGGCCAATTGCATTATCATCTGGTTTCTCTAACTTATCCACTTCTACAATCTCTCGGAGACATTCTAAACTGTCCTTAAGGTATGAGAAATATGTTACGAGTACCTTTGATACACCATTCTCCCCATTGGTCATTGGCATCTTCCCTTTTACCTGACTCTTTAGATTCTCAATTTCTTTTTGTAACAAGGCTACTATTTCGTTATTTTTGTTACGAGTGACCTTTATAGATTCAAATAATTCATTGAAATGACGTTTAACCTTTTCATTTTCTTCAAGAAAAACCTCATTTTCCTTTTGTAAAGCATTTACTAAGTTTTGAAGATGAAAGTTTTGAGAACTCTGAGAATCTAAAGGAGGAGGCATTTGGGGACCAGTCACATTGTTCGTTTGACCCTTTAATTGAGAGATTTGGGCTTTCAAATTTTTGATCGTGTTGCAATGAGCTTAAATCTGTTCATCACGTTTGTTAATTTGAAAAACTGCATCAAACTCTGGAGCACCCGAGGATGTCTTGATATTTGAAGTTTTGACATTTTCTTTAAGATGTTGATATTTTAGTTGTAAATTAAAATGCTCAACTTCTAGTTTAGAAAAATGTTTAACCAAATTGTCGTGATCATCCAGTTCAATTTTTTCATTTAGTTCAGAATTAGATTTTTCAAGCTCAATGACACGATCATGGGAGACTTTCAACGCAACAGACAGTTCATGGAATCGAGAAGCAGTAATAGAACAGTTAGTAGCAGTGTAGAACACATCTTGAGCAATACATTCAAAAATCAGGTTCTCATTTAGTGTATGCAAGTTCTTCCTCTCAATCTCATTATATTTTAGTGCTCGCTCATAGTCACTAACCTCAATTATCATTGCATCAAATTCCTTTTCCATTCCCTTAATATCAGTATCTATCCCCTTTTTAAGACTCTCAAACTGATCTTTTAGAAGTTTAAAGAAAGGCATGACCTCAGTTAAATAGCATTCTTTCATTTGCTCAAAACCCCTTTCTCCTTCAGTTATACCAGTGGGTGTGATCCTTTTCTTGCAAGTTTTCTCAAAATCAACAAATAGTTGAAAGATAACATATTGGCTAATTAAGGTCTTGCTTTTAGTGGCAATTGTTCTAGGAACAAGATGCATTGGTGTATTAGGAGGATACACAGTCGCTCTAGGCATTTTCCAAAGGGGAGGGTTTGTTTCAACAATATTTTCAGCTTTCTGCTTATCTAAATCTATTTTCCAAAAAACTTGTTCGGGAGTCAACAATGTCTGAGGCTTAAACTTGTTCAAGGAAATCCAGTTTTCCTTCTTGTAATCATGGGGTGTGATCTTTATTTTCTTCTCTTTACATTTAGGATCATCTAATTTCTTGTTCATCTTTACTCTAGTGACTTCATCTGATTTCTTGTCTTCCTCAGTGCACTCAACGCAACTAGGTTTCTGTCTAGGTTTAAGGATTTCATTGCCATCATAAAGAACCTTATGAGCATTTCTAGCCTTTTTAATAACCTCTGGATTTGGTTCCTCAATAAGGGGAATGCTATGCTTATCGCTTAAGACTCTATGCTTAGTGATCATGTGAGCAGTCTGAATGGTGTTCCCTTGTATGTACAACTTGTTTTCAAGTTTGCTTTTCAACGTTTTCAGATTAGAAAAATCTTTCAAGAGTTTTGATTCCTTTGCATTAAATTCTTGCTTAAGCATTTTCACATTTTCTTGAAGTTCTTGTTTTTGCTTAGCAGTTTTAGAAAGCTTTTCTTGCAAGGAATTTAACTCTTGTTTTAATACTTCTTCTCGAAAATTACTTTTTCTAATGATTGTACGCACTTGGTCATCCATTTCCTGCTCACGAGTGGTCAACTCAAATTTTACACGTTGTTCATAAATAGCAACACGTTCTTTATAGGCATTTAGTTCAGAAATTACAGAATCATCAGGGGCACATGCAGTGTATTCATCAAAAATATAGTCATTGTTGACTGCAGAAGATGCATCACTTGGTACAACTTCACTTTCACTTTGTTTCACATATTGATCATATGGGACAACATTGATATTACCCATATTTTCAATATTTGATTCAATAGTTTCAGTTAATTGTACTTTGTCATGCATCTTTTGCACATCAGCATCATCGTATAGTTTTAATACCTCTGAGATGAGTTTGTCTTTGGATGGGCCAGCTTGTGGTGAAGATGAGACCTTGGGAGAAACCATTGGAGAAATGCTAGCCATAAAAATTGTGTGTGCAGTAGGTCCATCATCCACATCAGAGTCGTATGCATCACAATCAGCGACTTGAAAGGCATTCTGATGATTGTGACCTATCTCCTGAATAGGCTGCTCATCCACATCTGCATCATAGGTCTTGGCATTGCCCTCAGCAAGAAACAACAGTTCCTCTTCATCCAAAGCAGCACCATTATCCTGAGCTTGTACAAGCAGCATCTTATCTCTGAAGTAATCAGCATTCTGTGGACGTTTTGGAGATGTGCAGTTCCTTGCAATGTGTCCCTCACCACCACAGTTATAACATTTGATCGGCTTAGCTTGACCTTGATTACCATTCCTTCCTCGATTCTGATTACCAACATAACCTCTATCAGCTCCACCTCTTCCCTGATCATACTGTCTTTCCTGAACTGGTTGCACCACGATCCTCCCATCTTTAACAGTAGCTTGATTGTGTGGGTTTGATGCTGTTCTGAGGTTGTTGTTGGTTTGTGGGAGAGAATTCATGTTTTGACTAATCAGAAGAGCTAGTTGATTAATGATGTTACCCACGTGTGCATCAGCATCAGCTTGTTTGAACATAGGATCAGGAATGAGTTTGTGATTACCATTACCCATGGGTATGACTTGTGAGGCTTTGGTTGTGATTCCGATGTTTGAGTAGAAGGCAGTTGAGTCATTAGATGAGCTTGTCTCTCCCTGGTTGGTTTTGAACTGATTAAGAATCATCTTTTCAAACATGGCATGTCTCTCATTCTGAAGAAGGAAGGCATAGAGTTGCTCATAGTTTGTATTCTTTAATCCTTTAGTGAGCTTCACAGAGGTGACAAACTTGTGCCATTCGGGATTCATGTTGTTCACAAATTTTGAGTTCAGCTGAATGTTAGGCATAGTCATTCTGATGTTCCTCATATCATTCACCAACTTATGAAATCTCACATAGTACTCATAGACACTCTCATCTGGTTTCATCTTGAAGTGTTCAAATTCGTCATAGAGTTGTGATTCTCTGTCTTCCATAGTTAATTTAGAACCTGATAGAAGCATCTTGACATTATCCCATACTGCCTTTGCTTCGGTGTTGTTATTGATCAGCTTGTAGATGTCTTTAGGAAGACCTTGAAGAACAATGTTAGAAGCCCTGATATCAGCATCGAATCTCTTTTTCTCCTTATCATCAAGCTCATCATACATCTTTGGTCTGTCCATTCCGTAAATCAGAGTTCCATCTTCAGCAGTATCAAGTACATCTCTAGTCGTCTCAACTCGATATGGTCCTTCATCAATGGATTTGAGAATGTTGACACCATTTTCCTTTCCAAGACAGTACAATCTGATTCGTTGAGCCCAAGAATCGTAGTCAGTTCTGTCAAGCATGCGTGGACGAGTATTTGAACCAGCTGCTTGAACATCCTCGGCAACAGTGGAGATGATTGTAGAAACGTTGGTAGACATGATGACAAATTAAACGGGATTTTATAACTCTATGATTAAACCGGGAAATAGATTCTTTCACGGGATTTTACTAAATCAAGAGAAAACCGTAAAGAAATCACCCAAGTCGCTAGAAAATTATGCACCAAGTCGCTATCTTCTAATTCGCTATTCCACCAAGTCGCTAAAGTCCCAAGTCGCTAAACAAAAGACAAGTCGCTAAATAGCAACTCGCTAAGCCTCTAGTCGCTAGCAAAATTTTGGCAGCAATTCGCTAAGATACAAGTCGCTAAGAAATCAAGTCGCTAAATAGCAACTCGCTACTTACCAAGTCGCTAACACCAAGTCGCTACCCGTAGTGGAGCATCCACTACTTGTACTGTTAGTCGCTAGGCCTAAGTCGCTAACTCCACTAACTGTAACTCGCTACAAAAATGTAAAGCAAGTCGCTAGCAAGAAAGAAATCCGTAGGTCAAGTCGCTAGCAAGAAAACATCACAAACATCACTTTTCAATCCAAAAACAACCCAACCAAGATGATTCAAGCTTACCAAATGAAAACCTAAACACTTGTGATGATTCTAAACATAAAAGTACTAACAAAAACCAAGCTTTAACACAAGAAATCAACCAAATGATGCACAAACCACTAAACTTTTTCAAACTCAAAAACCACCTAAAAACCACTAGAAATCCAAAGATGTGCAAGATATGATCTAACCATGGCTCTTGATACCAATTGTAATATATTGGTTTTCACTTACACATCAAACCATAACACAAAGTGGGCGTATAAGTGGAATTCTAGAGAGAGAAAGTTAGAGGTTTAGGGAACTTAGTGAGAGAAAGTGAAAGATATTATTATGAGCTCCAACTCTCTACCTTGGGCGGTAGAGAGTATTTATAGTCTTACATAAAACGCCACAAAACGGGCTGTGGATCAGGCATACAGTGGGTAAAGACCCTTCCGTCCTCCATGGTGTTACTTAACTAAATACTACTTAACTTAAAATAACTACGACTACGAGCTTTCTAACGATTACATATACTTGAGGTGACCGACTCTTTAATACCTGGAATTTCTAATTCCTAACAGAATATGATTAGCATTCCAAAAACCTGAGAGAAATTCAGCCACTTCTCAGGAAGACTATTGACAAAACCAACATTGATTTCGTGTTTGGACAACTTAGCATTCCTTACCACTTGTTGTTCCCTATTCACTATCGTATAAAAGTAGTTTAAGTATTTAAAAAACAGACTAATAGTGAATCGATGACTGAAATGATATAAGTAAAAACACACTGATAAATTTTCAACATAATATTCTTTATTAGAAATGAATCAAAAAGAATACATTACCCAAGTACTTGCGGAATAGTACTTGGGATTGAAATGACAAAGTTTGGTAACTCCTCACTAAGTTCAGGCTAAGTCTGAACACAACTACAAAGGAACCACTGAGCTATCTCAGGGACAGAGTTGTATTTGGAGGAGTGAAAGATGGCTTGTGTGTGTGTTTTACAATTCACAAGCTTAAATCTTTCACTCCATCTCTTATGGTATTTATACAAGTATGAGTATTGACTTTATCCTAAGTGACAAACTGACATTTCACAGAAGACAAAATAGTGATGTATTTTGTCTCTGTTTACAAAGACTATATTAAGTAAGAGACAAGGCTGCTTTCCATAAGTCAGTGATGACACTGAGCCTGATATTTTGCCATTCAGGGAAAGTTGACTTTGGTTGATAAGGACCTTGTCTTATCTGATTCAAATTGTCCCGCCTTATCCCGCTCGTTCTTCAGTCTTTATTTCCTTCAGTCTTCTACTTCAGTTTGTCTTCAGTGAAAGTAGTTGGTGAGGAGTTTTAGGGATTCAGTGAGATATTGTCATCACTCATTGAATCCATCATCTTCTTCTTGACTCAGTCTTCACCCCTTAAGTTCTGCCTTACTGAGTGGAGAGACTTCTTCTTTGCCTCTTACTGAGTGTTGATGAGTGTCTAAATACTCATCATTTTTGTACTATCTAGACTGCAAAACCATCTGAAAACACTCAAAAATGCTTTAAAATGATAAATATATCACAAATCAGTGTTTTATGTGTTTTAAATGCAAAATTATCAAAATCAGATGAAAAACGTATCAAATTTGCAAAAATGGCAGTTTTAGTCCCCCAAGTTTCAAAAGTTGTCAAAAACAGTCCCTGGTAAATCTAAATAAAGGAAAATGTCATTTAAGGTCCATGGGATTCAAAAGTTGTTAAAACAAACCCTTCAAAGTTTAAAATTTGCAAAATTACAACTTTGGTCCCTCAAGTTTGAAAATTGTCAAAAATAGTCCTTGGAATTTGGAAATTGTCAAGTTTGGTCCTTATACTATTGGAGCTTGTCACTTTTAGTCCCTTGGAGCAACTTTGATAAAATGGCAGCCTTGGTCCTTAAAGTTTCAGAAATTACATAATGGTCCTTGTATTATTACCTAAGCCTTTTGAACCTTGAACCTTGGACCCTTGTCTAAACCAATTGGACCCTTTGCCTTTTGACCCCCCTGCCAAGTCTAATATCTGGTCATCCCATGGTCAAACAAAACACGCGCCAAATAAGTCTTCTCCTTCACCTGCTTCCCCTGAAACCAGGCTTCCCATCCCCCCAGCTCACTCTTTCCACACCCTTGTCCCCTCTACCTCAACACATCCAAGATTCATTAATTGCATTCCCTTCCCAAACACTCAATTCCTCCACCTGTCAAAAACCAATTTCCCGCCAAAAACAGATTTAACGGCCAAGATGAATTCAAGGCATCCAATGGCCTCAAATGGAAGTGGGAAACAATCAGAAGATGTGAGAGAAGCCTTTGGCATATAAAAAGGAAGGAAAGAGAAGCTTGAAGAGAGTAGTTTTAGTTTTAAATTTTCCTTTAATGTCGTTTTTTAAATAAAAGTAGTAGTTTAAGTCTAAATGTTGTAACTTCACTTTCTTTGTATCACATTTAAGTTAACTTATCATTGTAATGTGTTGTTGAGTTCTCAATTCAAGTTTTTAGATAAATTCCATATTTCAAGTTACTGTTGAAATTTTCAATCTTAAAATCTTATGTTTAAGCTTTCAGAAGCTTATATTTAATCTCAAACAAGCTTGTATAAGCTCATGTTAGCTTTGTATCAGTTCACATTCAAAGTTTAAGCAATTTTGGTTCATGGTCAATAATAGTCAACTGTTGGTGCAAATGGGCATGGAAGCTGATAATGGGTGTTGCAGAGGTGGATATGGGTTGGATTAGAGTAGCATAGAGTAGTTCTGTGTTTGGTTTAGCCTGCAACAACATTTGGATACATGTGAGTTTGTATTTCATATTTTCAATTTCTATCCATTTTGCACATTAGGCTTGTCTGTGTATTTGTGATCACCATTAATGTAAACATGTTAATATAGTTGAATTATGATCATTTAAACCTAGTTTGATCAAAAGTGTTAGTTAAGTAGGAGTTTAGCATCAGATTTGATCACATTTAGATGTTTTAAGGAGTGTTTGGTTGGATGCTAAAAACTGTCTTAGAGGTTATATCTTAGGTTAGATCAGTTGTTTTGTGCTTGTTATAGTCTATTGCAGTCTTATCTGCCCTTAGTTTGTGTTTGTTTCATTCATAGTCAACATTTTATAAAATCTGCTCTTATCTTCTTAACTGTTGAAAACAGTTTATGAAATCTTATCACATAGGTTTAGAAGTTGATCAAGTAGCTTGCTTAAGGTTCATTACATCATCATTCATCCATATCAGTCCACCATTTGATCTTAAAACTCATTTTGGTCAAACTTCCTTACTGTTTTAAAAAGTCAAAACTGCTTGAAAGTCCAGTTTATGCAGAACTTGCAGCTAGTGCACAGTGTTCAATTCAAAGAGATAGGGTCTCCATTTTGGTCTATTTGTAGTTTTCCAGGTGGTCTTCAAGACCCCATTTCTTTTTTTGACTCAAGCTTCTCTGATTAGCTTTTAGAATAGCTTAAAGTAGGGTCCTAGTTCACTGTTTCTGCATCAGTAGCAACAATCCATTTATGCCATTTTTGTTTGATCAATAACTTCTTCATTACTTGCCCTCATTAGCTGTAAATTTGGATTTGCAATATCTGGTTGGTGGTCTTGAGTCCCATACTTTTGGTTTTCATGTTGGCTTATTAGATAAGCAGTTTCATCTGCCCAAACAGTAGGGGCAGATTGCTTGTTTTGCTTATATAAGCAGTTAGCTAAATCTTAGGTATACTGCTATTTAGGTGTTAGATTTAGCTGCAATAAGATGCCTTATAGTAGTTTCAGTATAGTCTAGCTTATATTATCTGTTGGTACACTCTAGTGCTTAATAGCTTATTTTCAAGTGCTTTTTCCCCATTAGTTTGCACTGCAGCCTCTATTTCTTACACATAAGCATCAGTTTTTATATTTTTCTCAGCTTTAGAATAACATTTTAGAATTTCTCTGAAATTTTCATAATTTTTAGACACTGTTTGGTATTTTTCTTAATTAAATATAGTTTTTAAGCCTTTTTAAATAGCATTAAATACAATTAATTGAGAAAAGGTTCAAAAAAATAATTTTTCATTTTTCTTAAGTTTAGATAAATATAAAAAGCATAAAAAATATTTTTCCTTATTTTTCTCCTTTTATTTGGTATTTTTAATAATTTAAATTAGATTTAAATAGTATTAAATTCATAGAAAATAGAAAATTAATCAGAAAAATACAAAAATAGTTTTGAAAATTCTATTTTGATATTTTAGATTTTTCTAAGTCTTAATTTTATTTTTCTAGCTTTATTTCCTATTTTCTTGTATTTTAGGTTATTATTAAATAGTTAAAAATAGTTTTTAATTAATAATAATTAGATAATTAGTTATAAAAATAATTTTCTTTTTCTAAAAATTTTATTTTATCATTAGGATTGTAAAAATATCATTTTCATATTTTTAGGGTTAATATTGTGTAAGTTTCACGTTTTTATTTGTACGTCGCGTAGATTTTAATTTCAGTTTTATAAAAACATAAAAACAAAAACATCATTTTAAATATAGTGATAGCATTTATTTAATATCTTTTATCTTTTTAATTTTCTTAATTTGTATTTAAGTCGCTGTTATTTATTAACTTTTTCAGTAGTGTAATATTCAATCCTAATCTTTTCTGATCACTATCCTTAGTGATCATTCTATCCTCTGAGTTTGTTTTGACACACCATTGAGTCTCCGTGGGACTAAACGACCCGGGAATTCACTATATTCTCCAGGACTTCATTGTATTTGTGTCTGAACTGTTTTAAGTCTGTTACGGCTGGTCATTCACAAGTGGCCAGTTTGTGTGATTAGACTTGACGGTTCGGCGAAGATCAAATTTTGGCGCCGCTGCCGGGGAGGCTTTAGCGTGTGTTTAGCCTTTTTCAGATCCATTATTGCACATATACCACCTTTTTGTAAAAAGTTTTTTGTAAAGTTATCAGAAAATCCAAAAAGTTCATTAACACTTTTCCTGAAGTGTTATCAACACCAAAAATATTTTCATTCTTTGTTTTTATAGCATGCTTTTCAAAAATCCAAAAATATCCATCCTTTATCCTCCAATCTGTTTAATTCTACATTTCTTTATCCTCAAACCTGTTTAATTCTCCATTCCTTATCCTCTATAACCGTTTAATTCTTCATCTCTTATCCCTCTTATCTGTTTAATTCTTTATGTCATGGTATTTGACATGTTCCTGGTGTGGAGGTCCATTTAACGGTGGAAATTGTCGGCGATGTACCAATGTGAGTTTCGGAGACAAGTTTGTCGGTAATCCCGATCCCATTTCAAACAATGAAACACCCGATTTTTCCTACCTACCTCCACAGCCCCAATACGAATCCTACTCATGCGAATGATTCTCATTACGGTTTTGTGGGAATGATTCTCATTACGGTTTTGATTGTCCACCACGGGTTCCGCTTGTCTATGAACCGGAACCATGTTACAATCAGAACTTTGGTGAAAGTTATTTTCCCAATTATCTCTGTTGTGAGAATTGCGGGGGTCCTCATGCGACTTTTGAATGTCAACCGATGAATCAAAATTTTCAAAATTCCAATTCTCCCGGTTTTGACAATTTCCAACCCCCACAGTATTCCATCAGTCATCAGACTTCCGAGCCTTCACATCATTTCAATGATTACGAGGAGTGTAATCTTCCACAAAGTTCTGAAGAAATACGCATTCGAAAGAAACTACAAATGAAAAGAATGGTATGTAAGCTTCAGCAGATGAACATAAGAGTCCGATATGATGACGATGATGATGAGGATAGTATTCAAATGAGGGAATATTATGAGGACGACGAGGAGAGTGTTATTCCTTTGAAAGATATCATTTCTCAACTCCCTCAGTCTATTGCTATCACACCTATCTTACCTTTTATTGCTACCAAAGACTCTCTCATAATGGAGGATGATCATCTCAGCACTATTTCGGAAACGGAATCATCAAGTGTTGAGGATCTTGTCCTAATCCCAAGTGAGTCTGAGGATATATCCGATAGTGATTGTGATTTGCCTTTTTGTGATTCTCTTGACATTTCTGAGGTTACTTCCGGGATTTTCTCAAATCCTCTTTTTGAATTTCATAATGACTACACTTTTGAGAAAGTAAATCCTCTTTTCGATGAAATGTCTGAGGCCGATACAGAGACCATCACGGAAGTGGTGGAAATTGCTAGCTCTCAGAGCACACCACTTGTCCCACCTCTGTATTCTATCTTATCTCTTCCATCATGTGATGATGATTCTATCCTCACTGATGAGATTCATGATCCAAAAATCATGAATTCTCCTTCTGATAATGAGGAGTTAGTCATGATCATCATCATGATTCTCCTTCTTTTCTTCACATACGGTGTGACTTCTCCATGTCTTAACTCCTTCGGGAGTGAAGACATTATCTTTGACCCCGGCATTTTCATGTACCATCTGTGAGTCGGGTCTGTCTCTGTCTCTCTTTATCTCATCGGTGTGGAACTTTCGCGTGCTTCAATGTTTATCCAAACATCTTGAATGAAAGTCCGATGGAGATTGTATCTTCCACTTGCTTCCCCATGAACCAATGAATGCGGGGTCGAGTCAAGCTAGCGACTCGGTAACCAAAAACAGTAGCACACACCATATGGGTTTTCACCCATATTTCTGACTTCTTACCCCTTCCTACCACCTAAGTGTGGGGGTGATACCCCACATGTTATATATATAAGTTTTCAAAAAAAATAATAATAATAATAAAATAATAATAATAATGGCCGTAATATTTCCCTTTTACGTTCTTTGTTTCGGCATAACCACCGGTACTTTGAATATTGAGGGCAATATTCATTTCTAAGTGTGGGGGGGAATTCTCACGAATTTCATATATTATCTACCCAATTCCCCCGTTTTTGGCCAAAAATTTTTTTTTGGAGTAAGTGTTCTACACTTACTCAGCTTGGTTATCAGTCCGCCTTGTCTGTAAGACAAAAGGATTGGCTAATCCAGGAGCAAACGGCTCTTGGTAAAGATATATCAAATCCGTTTACGGCTTGCAATTTGCCCAAAATTGTATGGTTCTCAACTCACCATATCCTAAAAAGTGAAGAGTTGGCTAGCCCGCAAGATTATGGCTTGTGGTAAAGGCAGTGGAAAATCCATAATTGGTAATCAGCTCACCAAAGATAATATTGATAATTTATCTAAGAGTTGGCTAGTCCAGAGCAAACGGCTTCTGGTAAAGACAAATCAAATCCGTTTACAGCTTATGATTTGCTCAAAATCATTTGGTTATCAGTGTACCAAGGTTCTTACTTGAACTGAAACATTTGGCTACTCCAGAAGTGATGGCTTTTGGTAAAGAGTTTTTAAAATCCATTAAAGCTTCAAAACATTGCTAGGGACTAGCAATATCTTAGTGTGGGGGATTGATGAGTGTCTAAATACTCATCATTTTTGTACTATCTAGACTGCAAAACCATCTGAAAACACTCAAAAATGCTTTAAAATGATAAATATATCACAAATCAGTGTTTTATGTGTTTTAAATGCAAAATTATCAAAATCAGATGAAAAACGTATCAAATTTGCAAAAATGGCAGTTTTAGTCCCCCAAGTTTCAAAAGTTGTCAAAAACAGTCCCTGGTAAATCTAAATAAAGGAAAATGTCATTTAAGGTCCATGGGATTCAAAAGTTGTTAAAACAAACCCTTCAAAGTTTAAAATTTGCAAAATTACAACTTTGGTCCCTCAAGTTTGAAAATTGTCAAAAATAGTCCTTGGAATTTGGAAATTGTCAAGTTTGGTCCTTATACTATTGGAGCTTGTCACTTTTAGTCCCTTGGAGCAACTTTGATAAAATGGCAGCCTTGGTCCTTAAAGTTTCAGAAATTACATAATGGTCCTTGTATTATTACCTAAGCCTTTTGAACCTTGAACCTTGGACCCTTGTCTAAACCAATTGGACCCTTTGCCTTTTGACCCCCCTGCCAAGTCTAATATCTGGTCATCCCATGGTCAAACAAAACACGCGCCAAATAAGTCTTCTCCTTCACCTGCTTCCCCTGAAACCAGGCTTCCCATCCCCCCAGCTCACTCTTTCCACACCCTTGTCCCCTCTACCTCAACACATCCAAGATTCATTAATTGCATTCCCTTCCCAAACACTCAATTCCTCCACCTGTCAAAAACCAATTTCCCGCCAAAAACAGATTTAACGGCCAAGATGAATTCAAGGCATCCAATGGCCTCAAATGGAAGTGGGAAACAATCAGAAGATGTGAGAGAAGCCTTTGGCATATAAAAAGGAAGGAAAGAGAAGCTTGAAGAGAGTAGTTTTAGTTTTAAATTTTCCTTTAATGTCGTTTTTTAAATAAAAGTAGTAGTTTAAGTCTAAATGTTGTAACTTCACTTTCTTTGTATCACATTTAAGTTAACTTATCATTGTAATGTGTTGTTGAGTTCTCAATTCAAGTTTTTAGATAAATTCCATATTTCAAGTTACTGTTGAAATTTTCAATCTTAAAATCTTATGTTTAAGCTTTCAGAAGCTTATATTTAATCTCAAACAAGCTTGTATAAGCTCATGTTAGCTTTGTATCAGTTCACATTCAAAGTTTAAGCAATTTTGGTTCATGGTCAATAATAGTCAACTGTTGGTGCAAATGGGCATGGAAGCTGATAATGGGTGTTGCAGAGGTGGATATGGGTTGGATTAGAGTAGCATAGAGTAGTTCTGTGTTTGGTTTAGCCTGCAACAACATTTGGATACATGTGAGTTTGTATTTCATATTTTCAATTTCTATCCATTTTGCACATTAGGCTTGTCTGTGTATTTGTGATCACCATTAATGTAAACATGTTAATATAGTTGAATTATGATCATTTAAACCTAGTTTGATCAAAAGTGTTAGTTAAGTAGGAGTTTAGCATCAGATTTGATCACATTTAGATGTTTTAAGGAGTGTTTGGTTGGATGCTAAAAACTGTCTTAGAGGTTATATCTTAGGTTAGATCAGTTGTTTTGTGCTTGTTATAGTCTATTGCAGTCTTATCTGCCCTTAGTTTGTGTTTGTTTCATTCATAGTCAACATTTTATAAAATCTGCTCTTATCTTCTTAACTGTTGAAAACAGTTTATGAAATCTTATCACATAGGTTTAGAAGTTGATCAAGTAGCTTGCTTAAGGTTCATTACATCATCATTCATCCATATCAGTCCACCATTTGATCTTAAAACTCATTTTGGTCAAACTTCCTTACTGTTTTAAAAAGTCAAAACTGCTTGAAAGTCCAGTTTATGCAGAACTTGCAGCTAGTGCACAGTGTTCAATTCAAAGAGATAGGGTCTCCATTTTGGTCTATTTGTAGTTTTCCAGGTGGTCTTCAAGACCCCATTTCTGTTTTTGACTCAAGCTTCTCTGATTAGCTTTTAGAATAGCTTAAAGTAGGGTCCTAGTTCACTGTTTCTGCATCAGTAGCAACAATCCATTTATGCCATTTTTGTTTGATCAATAACTTCTTCATTACTTGCCCTCATTAGCTGTAAATTTGGATTTGCAATATCTGGTTGGTGGTCTTGAGTCCCATACTTTTGGTTTTCATGTTGGCTTATTAGATAAGCAGTTTCATCTGCCCAAACAGTAGGGGCAGATTGCTTGTTTTGCTTATATAAGCAGTTAGCTAAATCTTAGGTATACTGCTATTTAGGTGTTAGATTTAGCTGCAATAAGATGCCTTAGAGTAGTTTCAGTATAGTCTAGCTTATATTATCTGTTGGTACACTCTAGTGCTTAATAGCTTATTTTCAAGTGCTTTTTCCCCATTAGTTTGCACTGCAGCCTCTATTTCTTACACATAAGCATCAGTTTTTATATTTTTCTCAGCTTTAGAATAACATTTTAGAATTTCCCTGAAATTTTCATAATTTTTAGACACTGTTTGGTATTTTTCTTAATTAAATATAGTTTTTAAGCCTTTTTAAATAGCATTAAATACAATTAATTGAGAAAAGGTTCAAAAAAATAATTTTTCATTTTTCTTAAGTTTAGATAAATATAAAAAGCATAAAAAATATTTTTCCTTATTTTTCTCCTTTTATTTGGTATTTTTAATAATTTAAATTAGATTTAAATAGTATTAAATTCATAGAAAATAGAAAATTAATCAGAAAAATACAAAAATAGTTTTGAAAATTCTATTTTGATATTTTAGATTTTTCTAAGTCTTAATTTTATTTTTCTAGCTTTATTTCCTATTTTCTTGTATTTTAGGTTATTATTAAATAGTTAAAAATAGTTTTTAATTAATAATAATTAGATAATTAGTTATAAAAATAATTTTCTTTTTCTAAAAATTTTCTTTTATCATTAGGATTGTAAAAATATCATTTTCATATTTTTAGGGTTAATATTGTGTAAGTTTCACGTTTTTATTTGTACGTCGAGTAGATTTTAATTTCAGTTTTATAAAAACATAAAAACAAAAACATCATTTTAAATATAGTGATAGCATTTATTTAATATCTTTTATCTTTTTAATTTTCTTAATTTGTATTTAAGTCGCTGTTATTTATTAACTTTTTCAGTAGTGTAATATTCAATCCTAATCTTTTCTGATCACTATCCTTAGTGATCATTCTATCCTCTGAGTTTGTTTTGACACACCATTGAGTCTCCGTGGGACTAAACGACCCGGGAATTCACTATATTCTCCAGGACTTCATTGTATTTGTGTCTGAACTGTTTTAAGTCTGTTACGGCTGGTCATTCACAAGTGGCCAGTTTGTGTGATTAGACTTGACTAGTTCGGACCAGATCAAGTGTCCTGAAGATGGCTCACTGAGAGACTATTCACTCAGTGACCTATTAGTGTTTAATGGCCTAAACACTTAGGGTATTTTCTATTCAAATCCTAGATTAAAGGGTTTGGGTATTTACTGAACCCAACAAATTTTCAGTTTACCTCCAATGTTTATACCAAACTCAAATAATCGTTCGTGTCTACACTTATATCAAACATTGGTCGATACAGGCCACGTCGTGTCATATTGTAGGCCCTAACGGGGATAAGGTTGTCCATGCGGACCATGTAACGGACATTGACAATGATGATGGGCTTAAAGAAACGCAACCATGTAACCTTGGTATTCTTGTTGAAGCTTGTGCCATGACCCAAAAATGTCCTGTTATGGAATATGGAGGTGAAAGTAGTACTCAACTTCAACCAGTTGCACCTAACGAGGAAAATAAAATACCGGGTGACCCCATTATTGTACGTTATATTTCACTTACTGTTTAAATATCAGCTATAGCATACGTCCCTACTTATGTATATATATTTAAAATTCAACAGGAACTGGATTGTGGTAATGATTGGTCGTCTTACATAAACGATGAAAAAGTTTCGGGTGATAATTCTGTAGATGCAATGGATTGTGATAATGAACAACAAGATGTGGTTTAGAAACAATTGCCTTGCCAACCTGAACCCGTTAACAATATTGTTTGTGTGCAGACAGAAGTAGGAACACCCACCAACAAAGCTCATGAGGTATCTACATTATCAGTAAAACATCGCCGATAAATAAAATACTTTAATTTGTTGTTTTGTAACGTACTATATTCTCAAATCTCAGTTTAAAGACAACAACCTGCCATATGTAAATGTGGTTGGCCAAAATGACACACCTATGTTGGGACATGTTTCCTCCCAAGATAATGTCAACAAAAGCGTCGATAAAAAATTGTGTGTTCCGTCTTTAGATTTAATGGATTGTGATGATCAACAAGGGGATGTGGTTGACAAAAATTCGTTTGTTGGCCTTGAATCCAGTAACAATGATGTTGTTGTGGTTAGCCTAGAAGATACGCCAACAAAGAAAGACGCTGAAGCCCCTGAATCTCAGGTTAAACCTAACAAAGTGTCATTTGCAAATGTGGTAGGTCCTAATGACAAACCTCTGTTGGAAGATCTTTTCTCCGATATGAATACGAACAAAAGAAAGAAAGTAAAATTGAACGACAACCTTAGTAAAAGAAGGAGCATTGTACAAACTTACATGAAGTTGCTTGGGTCTGTCAATTCGGCAAATGGGGTATCAAAAACATCAGCTAATCCTTGCCGCCGTCTTACAAGATCGCAAGGTGTCATTGAGGCTATTATCCCGGCTGTCGTTTCAGATGTACAACACCTTATTAAATTGTAACTGCAATGAATATTTTATGTTTTTCTGCTTATTTTTCAACTTTGTTATCAGGAAACATCTGGAAACCCCATAACGTGGCCAGTTAGTCGCTTCTATTTGCCCACAATTGAACCGTTTGTAGAGGTAGGTTTTGTTTGTTAATCCATTAACATCATTATCATTAGGTGTATGTTATTGAATATATTTATTTTTTAGGAACTTTTACGACACCCAAAATGCAACAAGAAGAAGGTTACTGTTCCTGATTACCTTCGCAAGTATTTGAAGCTTAAAGAACCATTACTTTATAGGTTTCCTTGGGGCTCCGGTGCGGTTATTGCATATAGGAATTTTTTGGTAGCCTTGGCATGTGTTGAAGATTGCATCTGGCTTAATGAGTTAGTGAGTAAACCTGATGCCTAGCTGGTCTACTACACTTGTTTATTATTTCGTTTTGTTACTTATGAACCGAATGTTTACAGTTTTGATTTGCTTTATATGTCCGCAACACTTGGATGCATGGGTTGAATTGATGTGCTTGTTTAGACCAGCTGATGCAGATTGGGCTTTGGCAGGGTGTACTTTCTGCAATCAAATCCTAGGTGGCAACATGCCTACCACTTATTCAGATGGCACAACATACCCTGTGGCTTGGCAAGATGTTACAAAGGTCATTTTGGCAGACTCTTACCATACATATACCACTACTGTTATAAATAGCTTATAATATTATGCATTTGTTTTATATATCAGGTGTATTTTCCCATGAATGAAAATACAAAACACTGGGTACTCTGTGAGCTCCATATCCGCAATGGATTTGTTTACATTTATGACTCTCTTGGGTCATGTAAGTTATAGGATTTCACAAACACATTAAACCACAATCCATACGGGGGCGTATACAATGTTTTAGAGAGAGAAAGTTCTAGAGAGAGAAAGGGAAGAGAGTTGGGAACTATGTGAAACAAAGAAAAATGGTATTGAAGCTCCAACCCTCTACCTTGGGAGGTAGAGGGTATTTATAGTGTCTTACAATAAACGCCACCTACGGGCTGTGGATCAGGCATACAGTGGGTAAAGACCCGTCCGTCCTCCACGGTGTTACTAAACAAACTACTTATTAACATAACTTGACTACGACTATGAGCTTTCTAACAAATACATATACTTGAGGTGACCGACTCTTTAACGACTGGATTTTCTAAATCCTAACAATCTCCCCCTAAGGGAGGTCACCTCAAATTACATAGAATACAAACAGAAATTACATTAAGATTGTTCTTGGATTCTTGTTTAAGTTCATTGCTCTGTAGCTCGTAGTCTTTGATTCTTCATGTATTGAATGTTTGGATAATTCAAGTGGAGGTCTTTAACTGATCCACTTGATGATGAGTTTTGAGCCAACTTTGATATCATCAGCCTGGATAAATCTCTGACTCTTCCATTGTAGTGTTGACATTATGTGATGTTGTGACAGTGGACCGACATGCTCACATTCTGGATCATGATTTCTTCTCATCAGAGTAGCAGAAGCTTTAGTTGATTCATGATATTTGCAGCAGCGTAGCAGAAGCATAGAGTGAGAATATCAGAGTCATTGATGCACTAATCATTATTTCTTTTGAAATGAATGTGATGTGTGAGCATGCGGCTATGGATTGACATCTCCATTCTGATCAGCTGCAAACGTTGGGTGTACCTGCATACAACAGTTATCAATAAAGCGCACGAAAGTTTCTTTGATCATGATCTCGATTTTTGTGTGTGGTGAAAAACACAATATCAATATATATCAAATTAACCATAAAATTCGGCAAATTACCCTTTTAGGAAAAAGGTTAACGTACCAAACCTTACGGGTGTGATAAAAGTGATACCGGAAAAGTGATTTCCCGGGTCGTGTCCCAACGAGGTGTGAATGGAAGGATTCGTTGAGTTTCGTGATTTGAACTTGAATCGGTTTTTTAATGATTTGTTTGATTTTGATTTTATCTAAACTACGTGAAATGGGAAGCATAAAAGGGAAATTACACTACGGGGAATCCTAAATACGCGAATTAAAACTAATACGAATTAAATGAAACGTGAATAAAATGCAACTAAGTTATAAAAATGATCTAAAATTACTTTTAAACTAAAAATGCAGTATGAAACTTAACTATGATTTAAAACTATTTTTTATGATTTTTCTTTTATTTATTTGAATTAAAAACTAATTTCTAAATTTTAAAATAAAACTAAATTACCAAAAATTATGAAAATAAGTCGAAAAATTATGAAACTATTTTTCAAAATTATAAAATAACTAAAAAGAATTTTAAAAATTGAAATTGTATTTTTCTAAACTTTTTTCTATTTTATACGAATTTAAAACTATTGTAAACTAATTAAATTGCTAAAAATTACTATTTTAACTAAGAAAATTATGAAAAAAATATTTTTTGGCTTTTTATATTTTTCTTAATCTAGGAAAAATGAAAAATTATTTTTTTGAACTTTTTCTGATTTATTTGCAATAAAAGCTAATTAAAAAGTACTTAAAAACTATTTTAAATGGGAAAAATAGCAAACAGTACTGAAAAAATATGAAAATTTCAGGGAAAATCTAAAATAATATTGTTAATCTAGGAAAAATAAGAAAACCTATGATAGTGTGTAAGAATCAAGTTCTGTAGTGAAAAGTGCTTAAAAGTAAGCACTTTTAATAAGCTAATGGCCTCAAAAGTACACCAAATGATCACAGCAGCTAGAGTATGCTAAAACTACTTAAAATTGACCAATATCAACTATTCTAAACGTCTAAGATGCAAGATAAACTGATTTGACTTGAATGACTTATGAAAGCAAATCGGCCTCAACCTACTAACTTTAAGCTATTGCTACAGCTTATCCAATGAGCCACACTAAAAACCAGATAATGAGAACTTGAGATTACCAAGCAAAGAGCAATTGCACCAATTTTCAGACCCTAACTAGCTAAAATGAGACCTGTGCAAAGTCTGCAAGATGCCTTGTTCACAATCACTATATGCTGATTGTGAACAGGGGAAAAACAGCTGTTTTGGACAGCTTATTTAGAGCTGATAGAAAATTCCTAAAATTCCACAAAAATGATATTTGAAAACTTGACCAACTGAAGTTGTTTATCCCAAATTTCAACAGATTTGGATCAGAAATGAGCAAATGAAAAATCCACAAAGTTTTGCAAAAATCACTTTTTCCACTTTTGACTTTTGACAAAATGTGCATATATTTACTTTTGTGAGATTTAATCCTAAAAATCTGATTATATATGATGAATTTTGATGCAAAACGACTTAACTAAGCTAAATTATAGTTATCTATACCTATAAAGCAAATTAATAAAGTCCTACACTATCTGATAAACATATGACATTAGTAAAAATGCAAATCTGACTTTTATTGAAGAATAGATGCAAATTATGGACTGATATGATTCTATTATACCTAATAATAACTAAATCCACTAAACTTATCTACTGAAATGACCTTAAGCTCAGTTTTAATTCTTATGCCAAACACTATGTTACTTACTGATATGCAAATTCAACACAGAAAAGTACTTAACTAATCAAAACTAACACATGATCTAAACTAAACTTGTCCAATTTAACCTAAATGCAATAATCTGAACTACTATTAATCTCAATTTCAGATTCAAGCAACTATGTATAAAACCAATTTGATGCAGAAATGACAAATATGAAAAAAAAAATGTAAATAGCACTTACAAAAGTCCTGTCACAATGACATGCTTAGAGCAAACAAACAAACACCAATCTATTTCTGATATAAACCCAAATCCAACATAATCAGACCATATCTAATACCATTCCAGCAATCCAGAACCATTGAATTAATGAAACTGTAATGTTGACTTAGTTTGACCAGAGAGTTTTGAGTATCATTTCTGAGTAACAAGCTTCAATAAGCTAGTAGAGAAGCTTGTGAAGGCTTATACATCAGTAGCAACAACTTTATAAGCAGGATTAAAGTAATTTAAAAAAAAATTATTATTTAGAACAGGCTGCAAATAACTTCTAAAACAAGCTAGATGAATCAAACTTAATTAATAAGCTGGAATTAAGAACTTTAAAACTGAAACAATGATTTAAGAAAAACATAGAATTTCATTAAGACTTAAAAGCTGAGTACACAAAGGAATTACAACAGCTGAATATTTATAAAAACATTTAAAACTAAATGGAAAATTACAATAAGCTACTCCAAATCGAAAGGTGATTACAACTGTGAAATGAGCATCTATTTATACTAAAGCTAAGATATGGGTCTTCTCCTCACTTGAGCCTCTTTGTGTTTCTTCTGTGAGTGGGAAACCAGTGAAAAGTCCAACTTTGCAGCCATGGGAAATAGGGAAAGAGTGGGTGAGCAAGTTTGGTATGGACAGGGTAATGGGGTTGAGTGTCTGGGTATTAGAGAGACAGAGAAAAAGGAGGGAAAGGGGAAAAGGGTCGTGGTTTATGGTTTTTTTTTATTTGTGTTCCTAGTTTGGATTTTAAAAAGAAAGAAAAAAAAAGTTTATTTAGTTTAAAATAGAAGTAAAACATATTTTTGTGTTTTTGATTTAAAATGTTTTTTTTTTTTTTTTTTTTTTTTTTGAAAACTAAAATTGGTGTTAATAAAAAAATGAGTTTTAACAAAAATGGTTATTAAGGATGAAATAAGATTTTTTGGATTTTTGGTTAGGTTTTAAGGCTGTTTTCCCAAACCCACTCTAAAAACGTGTTCGGGTCTTCAATTGATCAATGATCGTAGAAAATCACATCCCGGCACCGGCTTTTCAGCACTTTTCTGATTTTGGCTCGATTTTTCTTGTTTTCGCTCTGTTTTCAATCCTTTTGTACCTGCAAGACATAAAACACACTCCGGGGATATTTTTGACATATTTTGATCGTATTTGGGTGTTTTTAGTCATTTTTTAGGTCTTAGGTGGGTAAAAACTATGAGTGAATAAGCACTCATCAAATTCCCCCACACTAGGCAATTGCTAGTCCCTAGCAATCAATCATATGAAGTAATGAAAGAATCAAGATTACCAAGACTACCCCGTTTTGACTTTTTATTTGATGCGATAAATTTAAACTATACTAAAAGTAAACAACATGCTTTTAAAGGTAGAAACTTCCAAGATGTTTGACAATATCCAATGATTTTCTTGCGTGATTAATATTTCAAAACACCTCACGAAAAAGGAACGAAATATAATTCACTCAATCACTCATTTTTAGTGGAGTAACAAGATAAATCACACTCATTGCTCAGTCATGATTAGATTATTACCATAAGCTTGTACAAGAAACAAAACTCTACCGACGTGGCGTGAGCACCAAGCAAAAACATCTAAAGAGGACTTTTATTCGGGCTATAATGATAGGCTTCGGGTTAAGGGTGTGGATAAGGCATGGGAATATTTATGAAATTGGTGTTAAAATAAAAATAAAAATCAAGTCTAATACCCACGTTGCTAGCTACCAAACAATCCGCCAACCAATAAATGATTACAGCTTCATTTTCTTTTCTTCGGCTTTCCACAACTCTTCGCTTTGCTTTGCCATGACAATTTTTTCTTCGAACATAGCACATTGGCTAATACATTCATACTTTCAATTTTTTATTTTTTTTTGAACATATGTACTCACCCATGAAATGGCTCAATCAACTAATAAGATGCGGCACTCATAATCATTTGAACAATCTTCACTTTCCGGGTGACTAGCAACCAACCGATTAGACATTGACAAGGGGTAAGGCCAAGGCTTAAAGTGTAAAATATTTTCGTATTTTTCTGGATGAAGCAAAAATGAAAATGATGGCTCAGAGGGTGTAACTAAGGGTATCTAGTGCTAAAAATGAGCACTACAAATGGGTCTTTGTAGGTGGTTAACTAACCGATGTGGCTAGCTAATATAGCATGATATGAAAAATGGAAGGCCATTTGGTTTAAATCCTAAGGTGCCTCTTTATCACACGAATTCACTTATATCGCACGAATGCGATCTCACTGCGGTCTGGTAATGATTTACAAGCACAAGTTCTAGAATAAATAAAATCGCCGGCACACTCATAGCAAAAGATCCGAGCATAAAAGATGTATGCTTTATATAGAACAGGCTTAAATCCTCACAATTTAGTGGTAAGGGCTATAATTTGTGCTAGCAAATGTTTATCGATCCCATAATGGATTGCAATATTAATCGGAACACATCTCGAAGTTTTTTTTTTTTTTTTTTTTTTTTTTTTTTTTGGGTCAAAACGGGGGTACTAGGGACTAAAGGGTACAAATGTGACAAAAATCGACAGAATTCCCCCCCCACACTTAGAACTGAATATTGCCCTCAATATTCAAAGTCCCGGCCGAAGCCGATACTATCGAACGGAAAAAGGTAATACCACTAACCAAGTGTGTGGACGAAATCTGTTATTTTACACAAAAAGGATTTTGAAAACATATCCCCAGATAAACGTTAGTAACATGATCGGATATTGGGCGGCTAGATTGAAAACAGGCGCGTCAATCATCACGATCAAAGGGATTCCTGAAAACATGAGCAAACACACAAGAAGCAAACACTGTGGAGGTTTCCCCCCACACTTAGTTGTTAGAAAATAGAAAGAAGTCAGAAACATGGGTGGACACCCATGTTATGCTACTGTTTTTGTTAACCGAGTCGCTAGCTTGACTCGACCCCGAATTCATTGGTTCATGGGGAAGCAAGTGGAAGAGAAAATCTCCATCGGACTTTCATTCAAATAGTTTGGATAAACATTGAATGTGTTGAAAGTTCCACTCCGATGAGATACAACCGGCTCAAGAGAATGAGAAATTCCGGGGTCAAATATGGTATCTTCACTCTCGTAGGAGTTAAGACATGGAGAAGAAATGGGAGGAGAAGGCAAAGTGTCAATTACTTGACAACGAGTGGGATGGGTGGGCAAAAGATTAGATTGAGGAACATTAACGGAATGTTCAGAAATCTTATCCACCACTTAAGAAGTCACAACATCCGTGTTGGACTTAAGAAATATCCGAGAGTGAACTCCCTTGAAAAGTAAGATACCGGGTTTGAAAACTTTGTCCTCGGAGAGGAATGAAACTCAAGTATCAACCACGGTAAAATCCTCAAGGGTAGATGAGTTACTCATGGATGAAAGAAGGTAAGGAGCATTTTGCTCAAAAAGCTCATCCTCAATTCCCGGAGGGAGAGGATCGATGTGAGCGAGTTCACCAGCGAACTCCTCATGAAAAAGTATACTCCTTTCGGAAGGAGGAAGCAATTCAAATGTGGACGACTCATACTCAGGAAGTGAAAGATGAAAAGTGGGAATGCCACTACTCTCCTTTTTAGTACGATCGTCCTCAAAGCGGAATACTTCAAATTCCGGAAGAGAATCATTGGAAAAATCCTCAAGCTCATAAAATGGTTCGGGCTTTTCCAAGATAGAGTCACTATCCTCAATGGGGATAGGAGTTGAAGCTGGTTTAGCACAAAATGATTCGATCTTAGAAACAAGGAGATTTACATTGAGCAATTTTTCACGAAGTATCTCATCCTCAATTTCCAGATCATCAGAATCTCTCACTTCCTCTAAGCTAACTAGCTCAGAAGGTAACTCCTCGACATAATCGATGTCTCCATAAGATAAAGAATCGTCAAACGAAGTACAATCGTTGTCAAAATCGGAGAACATCTCTACATGATCGTTTGGAATGTCAAGAGGAGGAGAAGAATCATCAACAAGAGGATCATCACACATATTACCGGAGACAACCTCGGACTCACTTGGGGTTGGGACAAGGTTATCAACACAAGACGGTTTCGTTTCCGGAATAGTGCTAAGATGTTCGTCCCCCATTAAAAGGTTATCCGAAGGTTGTATGGTAGATAAGCAATATGAGGGTGGAGAGTGGACATGTGCGGTACTTTGTGGGCTTGAGATATGCACCTTGTCCTTAATCGTCTCCCAATCTTCCTCATCCTCGTCATCGAGACGGCAAGCCTCGTTAAATAGGAGACGCTTTTGAGCTGCTCGCTCATCGGCTAGTAATCTTTCGTTGCGAGCAGCTTGTTCCTCCGAAATTTCTTCAAGAATTAAACGAGGAAATTGATCAATGACCGAAAACTGTGGGGGTTGGATGTTGTCAAATCCGGAAGTCCACGATTGACATTGATAATCATCATGAGGACCCCCACATTTAGCACAATGAGGGTATTGGGGAGAGAAATTTTGAAACGATGTTTGATCATTGAAATGATGAAAATACGGTTCTGGTTCGTATATATTTTGTGGAGGGTAGTTGAAATTGTTTTGAGGAAAATTGAAAGAGTCCTGGTTAGGATCATAAGCAAATGAATTCTCGGCACAAATCGAACAACATCCATTGACAAGATAGTTTCTACACCACTCGCACATACATTTGTAACAACGAAAACCTTGTGGCAACAAGTCTCCACAACCGTAGCAATAATTTTGATCAAACGAAGATATTTCGGGTTCGGGAATAGGAATCGAGGGTCCAACAACATCATATATGGTAGGTAAAGCGGTATTTCCCGAAGTTGAATCTTGACGAAGTTCAAATAAGAAGTTTTGAATCATGTCATTTCTGGCCCTAAAGAAATCGTCGGTAAAACGTTCTGAAGATTCCGGAGGTGGGACAAGTGGTGTGCTCTTAGAGCTAGCAATTTCCACCACTTCCGTTATGGTCTCCGGCGTTTGAACGGGTTCATCGTAATCAATTCTAATTCTCGACCTTTTTTCATTGGCTTGAATTTGTTCAATTAGATTACGGGCTCTAAATTCAAAGAAATCATCCTCGTAACCCTCGGTGGGTGCTTGAGGCAACTCCAACGTTTGAACGGGCTCGGGTTGTGGCGGGTGGTCGAAATAACTTTGAAAAGACTTTTTGATGGATAATTCGCACAAATTGCAAAATTCGCTTGAACTAGGCCTTCCACACCGTTCACACACACACTTGTGACAATGATGTTGATCCTTTTCCATACACCGAAGATGATCGTCGTCATTAGAATTAAACATATAGAGGGTTAAGAAGAGAATCAAATGGTCATGAGGATAAAGACGAGTATTTTTGGTGTTTTATGACGAAGAAGAGTGCACATGCACTTTCAAAAACAACACTTTCAATTAAAACAAGACCAAGGCAAAACACAAGGAACTTAAACCAATAATCACAAGCGTATTCACGCAAGTGACACAAAGGCAAGTTTTGAATCTTTTGTTCGGGAACTTATAATGATAACACTCAAGTTGAGAAGTGTTATATTGATTGTGTGTTCTATTTTATTTAAAACAACAAGCAAAATCTTTTTGTATTTTTAATCTTTTACATATATATACAAAGAAAAGAAAAATATTTTTGTATTTTTGTATTTTTCAAAAACAATAACTTCACGAGGAAGGTTCTTCAAGTCACTAATCGCAAAAACTTCACGATATTGTCGCAACACACCTCCCCGGCAGCGGCGCCAAAATTTGATCTCGATTTTTGTGTGTGGTGAAAAACACAATATCAATATATATCAAATTAACCATAAAATTCGGCAAATTACCCTTTTAGGAAAAAGGTTAACGTACCAAACCTTACGGGTGGGATAAAAGTGATACCGAAAAAGTGATTTCCCGGGTCGTGTCCCAACGAGGTGTGAATGGAAGGATTCGTTGAGTTTCGTGATTTGAACTTGAATTGGTTTTTTAATGATTTGTTTGATTTTGATTTTATCTAAACTACGTGAAATGGGAAGCATAAAAGGGAAATTACACTACGTGGAATCCTAAATACGCGAATTAAAACTAATACGAATTAAATGAAACGTGAATAAAATGCAACTAAGTTATAAAAATGATCTAAAATTACTTTTAAACTAAAAATGAAGTATGAAACTTAACTATGATTTAAAACTATTTTTTTATGATTTTTCTTTTATTTATTTGAATTAAAAACTAATTTCTAAATTTTAAAATAAAACTAAATTACCAAAAATTATGAAAATAAGTCGAAAAATTATGAAACTATTTTTCAAAACTATAAAATAACTAAAAAGAATTTTAAAAATTGAAGTTGTATTTTTCTAAACTTTTTTCTATTTTATACGAATTTAAAACTATTTTAAACTAATTAAATTGCTAAAAATTACTATTTTAACTAAGAAAATTATGAAAAAAATATTTTTTGGCTTTTTATATTTTTCTTAATCTAGGAAAAATGAAAAATTATTTTTTTGAACTTTTTCTGATTTATTTGCAATAAAAGCTAATTAAAAAGTACTTAAAAACTATTTTAAATGGGAAAAATAGCAAACAGTACTGAAAAATTATGAAAATTTCAGGGAAAATCTAGAATAATATTATTAATCTAGGAAAAATAAGAAAACCTATGATAGTGTGTAAGAATCAAGTTTTGTAGTGAAAAGTGCTTATAAATAAGCACTTTTAATAAGCTAATGGCCTCAAAAGTACACCAAATGATCACAGCAGCTAGAGTATGCTAAAACTACTTAAAATTGACCAATATCAACTATTCTAAACGTCTAAGATGCAAGCTAAACTGATTTGACTTGAATGACTTATGAAAGCAAATCGGCCTCAACCTACTAACTTTAAGCTATTGCTACAGCTTATCCAATGAGCCACACTAAAAACCAGATAATGAGAACTTGAGATTACCAAGCAAAGAGCAACTGCACCAATTTTCAGACCCTAACTAGCTAAAATGAGACTTGTGCAAAGTCTGCAAGATGCCCTGTTCACAATCACTATATGTTGATTGTGAACAGGGGAAAAACAGCTGTTTTGGACAGCTTATTTAGAGCTGATAGAAAATTCCTAAAATTCCACAACAATGATATTTGAAAACTTGACCAACTGAAGTTGTTTATCCCAAAATTTCAACAGATTTGGATCAGAAATGAGCAAATGAAAAATCCACAAAGTTTTGCAAAAATCACTTTTTCCACTTCTGACAAAATGTGCATATATTGACTTTTGTGAGATTTAATCCTAAAAATCTGATTATATATGATGAATATTGATGCAAAATGACTTAACTAAGCTAAATTATAGTTATCTATACCTATAAAGCAAATTAATAAAGTCCTACACTATCTGATAAACATATGACATTAGTAAAAATGCAAATCTGACTTTTAGTGAAGAATAGATGCAAATTATGGAATGATATGATTCTATTATACCTAATAATAACTAAATCCACTAAAATTATCTACTGAAATGACCTTAAGCTCAGTTTTAATTCTTATGCCAAACACTATGTTACTTACTGATATGCAAATTCAACACAGAAAAGTACTTAACTAATCAAAACTAACACATGATCTAAACTAAACTTGTCCAATTTAACCTAAATGCAATAATCTGAACTACTATTAATCTCAATTTCAGATTCAAGCAACTATGTATAAAACCAATCTGATGCAGAAATGATAGATATGAAAAAAAAAATGTAAATAGCACTTACAAAAGTCCTGTCACAATGACATGCTTAGAGCAAACAAACAAACACCAATCTATTTCTGATGTAAACCCAAATCCAACATAATCAGACCATATCTAATACCATTCCAGCAATCCAGAACCATTGAATTAATGAAACTGTAATGTTGACTTAGTTTGACCAGAGAGTTTTGAGTATCATTTCTGAGTAACAAGCTTCAATAAGCTAGTAGAGAAGCTTGTGAAGGCTTATACATCAGTAGCAACAACTTTATAAGCAGGATTAAAGTAATTTAAAAAAAATTATTATTTAGAACAGGCTGCAAATAACTTCTAAAACAAGCTAGATGAATCAAACTTAATTAATAAGCTGGAATTAAGAACTTTAAAACTGAAACAATGATTTAAGAAAAACACAGAATTTCATTAAGACTTAAAAGCTGAGTACACAAAGGAATTACAACAGCTGAATATTTATAAAAACATTTAAAACTAAATGGAAAATTACAATAAGCTACTCCAAATCGAAAGGTGATTACAACTGTGAAATGAGCATCTATTTATACTAAAGCTAAGATATGGGTCTTCTCCTCACTTGAGCCTCTTTGTGTTTCTTCTGTGAGTGGGAAACCAGTGAAAAGTCCAACTTTGCAGCCATGGGAAATAGGGAAAGAGTGGGTGAGCAAGTTTGGTATGGACAGGGTAATGGGGTTGAGTGTCTGGGTATTAGAGAGACAGAGAAAAAGGAGGGAAAGGGGAAAAGGGTCGTGGGTTATGGTTTTTTTTTATTTGTGTTCCTAGTTTGGATTTTAAGAAGAAAGAAAAAAAAAAGTTTATTTAGTTTAAAATAGAAGTAAAACATATTTTTGTGTTTTTGATTTAAAATGTTTTTTTTTTTTTTTTTTTTTTTGAAAACTAAAATTGGTGTTAATAAAAAAATGAGTTTTAACAAAAATGGTTATTAAGGATGAAATAGGATTTTTTGGATTTTTGGTTAGGTTTTAAGGCTGTTTTCCCAAACCCACTCTAAAAACGTGTCCGGGTCTTCAATTGATCAATGATCGTAGAAAATCACATCCCGGCACCGGCTTTTCAGCACTTTTCTAATTTTGGCTCGATTTTTCTCGTTTTCGCTCTGTTTTCAATCCTTTTGTACCTGCAAGACATAAAACACACTCCGAGGATATTTTTGACATATTTTGATCGTATTTGGGTGTTTTTAGTCATTTTTGAGGTGTTAGGTAGGTAAAAACGATGAGTGAATAAGCACTCATCAGATCACTTTCGTTGAATTGAGGTACACGGCCCACGGTTCCCCGTTGATCAGTACAAGTACTGCCTGTGATCAGGTATAATTCCGAAGAATCTCCTTGACAGGGTTTCGCAGCTGCTTTAGCCGTTCTCAAACTGGAACGTCTCAAAGAAGACAACACGGAGTGAGTGAACCAGCGAATTTGAGATTCACTGATTGATGAAAAGAGATTTGAAAAACGATCGTGTACTGCTCAAAATAAAGTGTTTTTGCAATACAACGAAGGTTTTAAGGAAAATCAATTATGAATCATAAACACCTTTTATTTTGAAATATTGATACACAGCCGGTGTGCTAGAGAAAAGAGTTTTAAGCACAACGACCGGTTTTCAAAGGTATCCGTCAATCCATAACCAGAACCAGGATTGATTCAAAATTTTGAATCGCCTCATTGTTTCTGTTCAGTTGTCACATGGTTGATCTATTGGATAGATCTAACATGCCACCTACCAAGAGCTTGTTTGATGTTGGCTCTAGAAGGCTTTCCATCCTCATTGTGAATATGTTTGCATATCACTCAGATGTTCTGGCAATACCACAAGGATAATGTGTAGGACTCTTAAAATATATTCTCTCTTTCCACATTGTGTGAAACATAGAGTCTTCATTGATTGTGTCCTTAATGAGATTTATTGATGATCTCATGGCTCTAGACTCAATTGTGCACATTTTGGTTCCTATGCCGGAGACTAGGGAGATGGTCTCCTTCTTTAATATCAACCATCTCTAAGAGAAAGTCGATAAATAATGTAGCTTCCCCTGTGAGAATGAAACAAGTCCTTTTAAGAGTAACTTGAGTAGCTTGGGAAGATGTAGTGCAGTGCGTCACTGGGTCAATGACGTCTTGTCTTCAATACCGGTGTTACCTAGGTAACAACCAGTAGCATATGAATTGAACTCGGTTTCTGCCCTAAGGTTGAAAATAATGGAGGGCTATTTCTTTTCACCCTTTTCGCATTTATTTCTTTTTCATTCTTCAACCCCTTCAGTGCTTACCGAGACTTCATTACTAGAACCTTGTTGGGTTTATTCCAGTTCTAGCTCTATCTCAGTCCGCACTCTTCCCATATCTCACTTTTTCTCCTTTTTATTTTTCATCATACCTAAGAACTCTACACTATCTAGTGGATTGTCCCTGGGTAGATCCCTCCGGCTCTTGCGGGATCGTGGGAACGAATACCTAACCTAACCATCCTTATATGTAATACCTGAATTTCTAAAATTCACAAAAAGACCAAAATACCCCTACAATCAAAGAGTATGAATAACTCATTTAAAGAGTACCAAAATAATCTATGTAAATTTAGAAAATTATAAATAAATATCACTCATGATCCAAATAAATATTAAAGACTTTGTAAAGATAATTTTTATAGCTATAATTTTATAAAAATTCGTTTTGTATTTTACTTAATTAGCCGAATATATTTAATATGTTTTATAAAGAATTTAATTAATAAAAGCCCAATATAAATTTATAAAATTTAGAGTCCATTTATTTTAAGTCCAATATATTATAAAGCCCACAAGAAAAATTATAAATCCTATAAAAATACATTATACGGTTCACACAAAACCCTAACTAGCGACTATATCTAAACCGACCTAAAAACCCTCCATAATTCGACTTCCAGTTTCCAGGGCTTAAAGCCATTTTCTTGGACAAGCTTGAAGGTAAAGAAGGTGAGAAAAATCGTGTTCGAGGTCCTAAGCAGCTGGTTTGATCGTGGTTAGTTCTTGGGTCAGTTAGGGTTTCGGCGAGTGGTAGTTTTTGGTTTCTTTTGTTCTAACGACCAAAGCTCATCAAGGGTATGTTCCTAATGTTATTTTCAGTCCTACAAGTCATATAGAACACGTAAAAATTAGTCATGCATAATTAACAAGTCACACGAAATTGTTTTAGATTAAAAACCCTAAAAACAAATAAACTAGCGAATGAGCTTATGATAATTTTTAAGACCATGATTTGATTTTTCCAGAAGCTATTACATGTTATAAGACCTGAATAAAATACATATTTATGAATTCGAAGCTTGTGTGAATTGTCTTGAGTTTTATTGTTCGATTAAGCGTATGAAAAAGGAAAGAATTATAAAGGGACGATTAGGTTTTGCATGAACTAGGGTTTTCTTGTTATCATTAAGGGTCATTAATACAGTAGTAATGAGGAATTAATGATTGGTTTAACCTAGGTTTAGGGCTTTTACTTGAATTGTGCATTATTCGGTTTTACATAAAAGCTTTGGGTTGGTTTTGTAAATTATGAAACTTAAAGGTTATTTTGTGAACAGTAAAATAAAGGTACTAAACGTGTAAAAATAAGTATGGGGGTTAAACGTGTAATTTTGGATATTTAGAGGGCCATTCGAATTGTATTTAACTTAAAGGGGTATGTTTTGTAAATTCTAAAACCTTTGGGCTAAAAGTGTAAAATCTGATAATATAAGGTTAGGTCATATACTTAAAGATGTTAAGGGTGTAATATGTAATTCTGAGTAATTATGGGTCGACATGTGCAAATAAATTACGTAAGGACATGCATGAGTTAAGTTAATTTCCGTTTGAGTTTTCATACGTTCTAGGTCAAAGTATAAATCATTAAAAGAAGTAACATGTAAATTAAATGCGTATTAAGTAATATTAAAAGCATGGAAACCCTAGAACATAAATAGGAAGTTGATTAGGGTTAAAAGCTAAGTGTATAATTTCGTTATTTCATGTAAGTTATAGAAGTTGTGTAAACTATTTCGAAAGAGAATCCTAAAATCCGTTCTTGACATTTGTAAACCCTATGCTATGAATAATGATCATATAAGTCCTCAAAATAAGATAATTATCATATTAAACCCTTAAGTTACCGTTTGTCAATTGCAACCCATAAGTTTGGCTAAGAAATGATTAATACTCTAAAATGTTGAAATTCCGTCCGTCACTAAAAAATGAGAGTAATCTGATAACTCTAAAAGTATTAATGAGATTAATCTGTTATACTAATAAGTATTAAATAAATCATAATCCGTGTAGATTCGTTGGAGGAGACGCGGCGTTACATCTTCGTATTTCTACATTCGTTTGCTTTTCTCTCATTTGCTTTAAGGTACGGATATTCTGTCTTACTTTAAGACACTTGTGTTATCGTACAGATATTCTGACCTTTTCAGTAAAGGTCCCTCATGTTTTCCTTCTTTGTCATTCTCTCATGCTTATTAGGATTTTCGATGCCATTGCTATGAACCCTTTCCTGAATGTTTGATCTGTTACTCATCTGAATTTATGTTCTAGTGAACTATGCAATATCTGATGTGAACTTATGTTAGGAAGACTTTGATATATACAATTGTTGAACCCTGCTATATTGGATTATGAACCTATGATTATGAACTTCTGATTATGAACTTCTGTTTATGAATATATGATATGCCACTGTGATATGAACTTCTGACTTCTGACTATCTGAGTATGAACCTTATGATATGAACTATCTGATATGTTATCTGTGACCTTGTGTGTGACTATGATCTGTGCCATATCTGAAAATCGGTTTGACTTAAGTTGGTTGATAATAACCAAATATTTAACTAGTCATGGGGGTTCCATGTCCGTATCAGTGATGCACCTCTGATATGACTCTAGGGCAGTAGAGTGATGTTCTGCCACGTCTCTGGATGGTGAAGCATATTTTTGAATATGTAGGAAGGGGCGTATGGATGCATCCTAGATCTGATCTGTTATCTGATATGTTATCTGGTGAATGATGTCGTGTGCAATACGCGTCTTCACAAAAAAATCTGGGAGCTAGCTACTCCAATTATTTTATGAAGTTACTTTTGAAGAAGAAAGATATTTCTGATATGATATGTTTGTGAATGTGCTTATGACGTATTTGTTTAAGTGATTATTAGTTGCCATGCTAGGATAAGACTAATACGTTAAAACATGATTCGTATATCTGATATTATGATTTGTTATTGTTACGTGAATGCGTTGATCTGCAAGATGAATGTGCTAGTGTATAATTGAGTGTTTTGAAGGTTAATTATCTGTCTGTATATGTGACCTGCCATATTAGAACTCTGCTAAGGTTAGGATTTGATCTGAGAACCGGTTTAGCTATATTGTCTGCCATGACTTGTCTGCCATTTCCGCTGCTACAATATTGCATTAAGTGTATTAAATGATTGATTAATTGATTTGTATGAATGCCATGTTATTATCTAGGAACTGTTTCCGTTAGTCATTAGACTCTTCGTTTAGTTGATACGTAATCTGTTATTTTGATATGTTAAGTGTTTGGTTATTCTGATGTGTTTGCGTTTATGTCATTAATGTGCTATGTGATGTCTAAACTGTTATGTGGTTTTTTGGATCTCTGTATATTTGTGCTTCCGCAGAATCCTAAAAGATCCTTCGTCATTATTTCATTTTTGATTTCGTATTTGTATATTTATTCTGTTTTAGCTTTTGTTTCGTTATATCTGTTCACTGGGCTTTGTAAGCTCAGCCGCACTTTTCTTTTCATGCGGCAGGTATTTAGCATTCAAGATGAGCTTATGGGATAGCTGATCTGGGTTTGAGAGTATAGACGAGAGCAAGACTTTACCTTAGAGATTTTAGATTTATTTTGGAAGATTAGTTATTTATGTTTTTTTTTTGGATATTTTGTAAAGGCTTCCGTTTTTGTACATTAGTTAAAGTTCTGATATGAAACCGTATTGTGATATCTTTACCCTTGTCGGGTTGGGGTGTTACAATTTATGGTATCAGAGCTCTAGGTTTTAGGACCCTTAGAGCTTAGGCTATGACCCGTGAAGATTGGGTAGACATTAGGCTTTCGTCTGTTCAGATATTTTTCGATTCCTTTTGATGGTCGTTCAAATTTGACTTCGATATCCTTTTGCCTTCACTGAATTGGCCCTCCTTTGTTCGCATTGAATTTTGTTATTTTGTTTTCGCTCGTCCGTTTGTCGATCGTTAGATGGAGACTACCCGTGGAGCCGAAGAAGATGGTGCCGACCCTGCGTTGCTGTGATGGTTCCTGTGCTGGAGAGGTTCGTGAAGCAGAAGCCACACGCGACTACCGTGCTGTTGGAGACATCAGGATGCTGCTAGAGGAAGTTGGACGGATCAACTAAAGACGCAACGACGAAGACATGATTCAACCGGTGGCTGGGAAGGTTCATCTACTTCATATGATTTGGGCGCGACGTATGTCACTCTGATTTGTTTGTCATGCGTTTCAAGACGGTTTGATATTCTGATAAGTGACTCTGATCTGTATTGCTTTTTCTCTTATTTGTTCGGAACTCGGTGTGAATCGTGAAGTTTTATCGTTTAGCATTCTGGTATATCTCAGCTTTTCTTTCTGGATCGTCAGTAATAAGTCATGAGGAAGAATACGAGGTGGATTCGGATTTGGAGTCTACGGCTACTAGTAGGTTTAATCCGACACAAGAATAGGATATTGCGCTCCTGATTAGTTGTCCTCTTTATGAGAAATTTTCTGACGTTTGATTTTGAGCTAGGTCCTTTTGTTTTCATTTGACGTTTGAATCTGGGATTTTTAAGTTTTGTTTTGGAAGTTCATCTTAAGACGATTCTGCAAATTTTGTTTGATTTAGGGAATAAAACAAATTTTGGAAGTATAGTTCATGTCTGTTGTTTCTTTCTGCTAGTTTCGTTAAGTTTCCGTTAGTCCTCATAAGTTTCGTCTGCCATTTATTCTCTTAGTATTGTTGTTTAATTACCGCTTGGATGAAGTATGGCCATTATGATGGTATACTCATGTGAATTTGGTTGGTTATTATATGTTACTTGCTATATGTATGTTATTTGTATGTGGTATGTTTTGTTATGATATTAGTTATGTGTTTTGTCATGACCCGAGACCGAATATAGTGACAATAAGAACTTGTTATGTGATGCAAGTATTATGACGCCTGATCAACGTAATAATACCGAGATCATATAATCTGAACTTATTGAAGGTATACGACGTCTGGGAAATGCCTGTGATTGATGTGTGATAGGACCTTGACTTGTATCTGTTATTTGGTGCTTCTCATGTTCATTTGAAATTCCGTACCTAATTGTGAGATTTTCGTCGGTATCTGTTTCGTATAAGTTTTGTACGCTTGGAATCCGAAGTTTTATGATCTGTACGAACCTATAGATTGCTATGATCACCTTAAGCTTATATGTCTCAACGTATTTCTGCAACTAGTGAGGCCGATAGGATTTATTCCGTCTATGCATATGATGTCCTCATCATTAGATATCTGAATAAGTTAGAATTTGTCGTTTGATTTTCTGCGTCTCATCTGTTCTCCGCCATTATTCTGATAAGTATATAATTATCTATTATAAGTATTTGACTATCGATTTGATTTCTGAATAAGTTTGAGTTTGAATAATCTGATAAGAAATTCAATTGTTCCGAGATAAGATTAACGTTCGTTATATTCCTAGAAGTTCTGAAATCCGATTCGTTTTCTGTTCTGTTCCGTCTTGTTCAATTTCGAGGACGAAATTTTCTTTTAGAGGGGAAGAATTGTAATACCTGAATTTCTAAAATTCACAAAAAGACCAAAATACCCCTACAATCAAAGAGTATGAATAACTCATTTAAAGAGTACCAAAATAAGCTATGTAAATTTAGAAAATTATAAAGAAATATCACTCATGATCCAAATAAATATTAAAGACTTTGTAAAGATAATTTTTATAGCTATAATTTTATAAAAATTCATTTTGTATTTTACTTAATTAGCCGAATATATTTAATATGTTTTATAAAGAATTTAATTAATAAAAGCCCAATATAAATTTATAAAATTTAGAGTCCATTTATTTTAAGTCCAATATATTATAAAGCCCACAAGAAAAATTATAAATCCTATAAAAATACATTATACGGTTCACACAAAACCCTAACTAGCGACTATATCTAAACCGACCTAAAAACCCTCCATAATTCGACTTCCAGTTTCCAGGGCTTAAAGCCATTTTCTTGGACAAGCTTGAAGGTAAAGAAGGTGAGAAAAATCGTGTTCGAGGTCCTAAGCAGCTGGTTTGATCGTGGTTAGTTCTTGGGTCAGTTAGGGTTTCGGCGAGTGGTAGTTTTTGGTTTCTTTTGTTCTAACGACCAAAGCTCATCAAGGGTATGTTCCTAATGTTATTTTCAGTCCTACAAGTCATATAGAACACGTAAAAATTAGTCATGCATAATTAACAAGTCACACGAAATTGTTTTAGATTAAAAACCCTAAAAACAAATAAACTAGCGAATGAGCTTATGATAATTTTTAAGACCATGATTTGATTTTTCCAGAAGCTATTACATGTTATAAGACCTGAATAAAATACATATTTATGAATTCGAAGCTTGTGTGAATTGTCTTGAGTTTTATTGTTCGATTAAGCGTATGAAAAAGGAAAGAATTATAAAGGGACGATTAGGTTTTGCATGAACTAGGGTTTTCTTGTTATCATTAAGGGTCATTAATACAGTAGTAATGAGGAATTAATGATTGGTTTAACCTAGGTTTAGGGCTTTTACTTGAATTGTGCATTATTCGGTTTTACATAAAAGCTTTGGGTTGGTTTTGTAAATTATGAAACTTAAAGGTTATTTTTGTGAACAGTAAAATAAAGGTACTAAACGTGTAAAAATAAGTATGGGGGTTAAACGTGTAATTTTGGATATTTAGAGGGCCATTCGAATTGTATTTAACTTAAAGGGGTATGTTTTGTAAATTCTAAAACCTTTGGGCTAAAAGTGTAAAATCTGATAATATAAGGTTAGGTCATATACTTAAAGATGTTAAGGGTGTAATATGTAATTCTGAGTAATTATGGGTCGACATGTGCAAATAAATTACGTAAGGACATGCATGAGTTAAGTTAATTTCCGTTTGAGTTTTCATACGTTCTAGGTCAAAGTATAAATCATTAAAAGAAGTAACATGTAAATTAAATGCGTATTAAGTAATATTAAAAGCATGGAAACCCTAGAACATAAATAGGAAGTTGATTAGGGTTAAAAGCTAAGTGTGTAATTTCGTTATTTCATGTAAGTTATAGAAGTTGTGTAAACTATTTCGAAAGAGAATCCTAAAATCCGTTCTTAACATTTGTAAACCCTATGCTATGAATAATGATCATATAAGTCCTCAAAATAAGATAATTATCATATTAAACCCTTAAGTTACCCCTGTCAATTGCAACCCATAAGTTTGGCTAAGAAATGATTAATACTCTAAAATGTTGAAATTCCGTCCGTCACTAAAAAATGAGAGTAATCTGATAACTCTAAAAGTATTAATGAGATTAATCCGTTATACTAATAAGTATTAAATAAATCATAATCCGTGTAGATTCGTTGGAGGAGACGCGGCGTTACATCTTCGTATTTCTACATTCGTTTGATTTTCTCTCATTTGCTTTAAGGTACGGATATTCTGTCTTACTTTAAGACACTTGTGTTATCGTACAGATATTCTGACCTTTTCAGTAAAGGTCCCTCATGTTTTCCTTCTTTGTCATTCTCTCATGCTTATTAGGATTTTCGATGCCATTGCTATGAACCCTTTCCTGAATGTTTGATCTGTTACTCATCTGAATTTATGTTCTAGTGAACTATGCAATATCTGATGTGAACTTATGTTAGGAAGACTTTGATATATACAATTATTGAACCCTGCTATATTGGATTATGAACCTATGATTATGAACTTCTGATTATGAACTTCTGTTTATGAATATATGATATGCCACTGTGATATGAACTTCTGACTTCTGACTATCTGAGTATGAACCTTATGATATGAACTATCTGATATGTTATCTGTGACCTTGTGTGTGACTATGATCTGTGCCATATCTGAAAATCGGTTTGACTTAAGTTGGTTGATAATAACCAAATATTTAACTAGTCATGGGGGTTCCATGTCCGTATCAGTGATGCACCTCTGATATGACTCTAGGGCAGTAGAGTGATGTTCTGCCACGTCTCTGGATGGTGAAGCATATTTTTGAATATGTAGGAAGGGGCGTATGGATGCATCCTAGATCTGATCTGTTATCTGATATGTTATCTGGTGAATGATGTCGTGTGCAATACGCGTCTTCACAAAAAAATCTGGGAGCTAGCTACTCCAATTATTTTATGAAGTTACTTTTGAAGAAAAAAGATATTTCTGATATGATATGTTTGTGAATGTGCTTATGACGTATTTGTTTAAGTGATTATTAGTTGCCATGCTAGGATAAGACTAATACGTTAAAACATGATTCGTATATCTGATATTATGATTTGTTATTGTTACGTGAATGCGTTGATCTGCAAGATGAATGTGCTAGTGTATAATTGAGTGTTTTGAAGGTTAATTATCTGTCTGTATATGTGACCTGCCATATTAGAACTCTGCTAAGGTTAGGATTTGATCTGAGAACCGGTTTAGCTATATTGTCTGCCATGACTTGTCTGCCATTTCCGCTGCTACAATATTGCATTAAGTGTATTAAATGATTGATTAATTGATTTGTATGAATGCCATGTTATTATCTAGGAACTGTTTCCGTTAGTCATTAGACTCTTCGTTTAGTTGATACGTAATCTGTTATTTTGATATGTTAAGTGTTTGGTTATTCTGATGTGTTTGCGTTTATGTCATTAATGTGCTATGTGATGTCTAAACTGTTATGTGGTTGTTTGGATCTCTGTATATTTGTGCTTCCGCAGAATCCTAAAAGATCCTTCGTCATTATTTCATTTTTGATTTCGTATTTGTATATTTATTCTGTTTTAGCTTTTGTTTCGTTATATCTGTTCACTGGGCTTTGTAAGCTCAGCCGCACTTTTCTTTTCCTGCGGCAGGTATTTAGCATTCAAGATGAGCTTATGGGATAGCTGATCTGGGTTTGAGAGTATAGACGAGAGCAAGACTTTACCTTAGAGATTTTAGATTTATTTTGGAAGATTAGTTATTTATGTTTTTTTTTTGGATATTTTGTAAAGGCTTCCGTTTTTGTACATTAGTTAAAGTTCTGATATGAAACCGTATTGTGATATCTTTACCCTTGTCGGGTTGGGGTGTTACAATTTATGGTATCAGAGCTCTAGGTTTTAGGACCCTTAGAGCTTAGGCTCTGACCCGTGAGGATTGGGTAGACATTAGGCTTTCGTCTGTTCAGATATTTTTCGATTCCTTTTGATGGTCGTTCAAATTTGACTTCGATATCCTTTTGCCTTCACTGAATTGGCCCTCCTTTGTTCGCATTGAATTTTGTTATTTTGTTTTCGCTCGTCCGTTTGTCGATCGTTAGATGGAGACTACCCGTGGAGCCGAAGAAGATGGTGCCGACCCTGCGTTGCTGTGATGGTTCCTGTGCTGGAGAGGTTCGTGAAGCAGAAGCCACACGCGACTGCCGTGCTGTTGGAGACATCAGGATGCTGCTAGAGGAAGTTGGACGGATCAACTAAAGACGCAACGACGAAGACATGATTCAACCGGTGGCTGGGAAGGTTCATCTACTTCATATGATTTGGGCGCGACGTATGTCACTCTGATTTGTTTGTCATGCGTTTCAAGACGGTTTGATATTCTGATAAGTGACTCTGATCTGTATTGCTTTTTCTCTTATTTGTTCGGAACTCGGTGTGAATCGTGAAGTTTTATCGTTTAGCATTCTGGTATATCTCAGCTTTTCTTTCTGGATCGTCAGTAATAAGTCATGAGGAAGAATACGAGGTGGATTCGGATTTGGAGTCTACGGCTACTAGTAGGTTTAATCCGACACAAGAATAGGATATTGCGCTCCTGATTAGTTGTCCTCTTTATGAGAAATTTTCTGACGTTTGATTTTGAGCTAGGTCCTTTTGTTTTCATTTGACGTTTGAATCTGGGATTTTTAAGTTTTGTTTTGGAAGTTCATCTTAAGACGATTCTGCAAATTTTGTTTGATTTAGGGAATAAAACAAATTTTGGAAGTATAGTTCATGTCTGTTGTTTCTTTCTGCTAGTTTCGTTAAGTTTCCGTTAGTCCTCATAAGTTTCGTCTGCCATTTATTCTCTTAGTATTGTTGTTTAATTACCGCTTGGATGAAGTATGGCCATTATGATGGTATACTCATGTGAATTTGGTTGGTTATTATATGTTACTTGCTATATGTATGTTATCTGTATGTGGTATGTTTTGTTATGATATTAGTTATGTGTTTTGTCATGACCCGAGACCGAATATAGTGACAATAAGAACTTGTTATGTGATGCAAGTATTATGACGCCTGATCAACGTAATAATACCGAGATCATATAATCTGAACTTATTGAAGGTATACGACGTCTGGGAAATGCCTGTGATTGATGTGTGATAGGACCTTGACTTGTATCTGTTATTTGGTGCTTCTCATGTTCATTTGAAATTCCGTACCTAATTGTGAGATTTTCGTCGGTATCTGTTTCGTATAAGTTTTGTACGCTTGGAATCCGAAGTTTTATGATCTGTACGAACCTATAGATTGCTATGATCACCTTAAGCTTATATGTCTCAACGTATTTCTGCAACTAGTGAGGCCGATAGGATTTATTCCGTCTATGCATATGATGTCCTCATCATTAGATATCTGAATAAGTTAGAATTTGTCGTTTAATTTTCTGCGTCTCATCTGTTCTCCGCCATTATTCTAATAAGTATATAATTATCTATTATAAGTATTTGACTATCGATTTGATTTCTGAATAAGTTTGAGTTTGAATAATCTGATAAGAAATTCAATTGTTCCGAGATAAGATTAACGTTCGTTATATTCCTAGAAGTTCTGAAATCCGATTCGTTTTCTGTTCTGTTCCGTCTTGTTCAATTTCGAGGACGAAATTTTCTTTTAGAGGGGAAGAATTGTAATACCTGAATTTCTAAAATTCACAAAAAGACCAAAATACCCCTACAATCAAAGAGTATGAATAACTCATTTAAAGAGTACCAAAATAAGCTATGTAAATTTAGAAAATTATAAAGAAATATCACTCATGATCCAAATAAATATTAAAGACTTTGTAAAGATAATTTTTATAGCTATAATTTTATAAAAATTCGTTTTGTATTTTACTTAATTAGCCGAATATATTTAATATGTTTTATAAAGAATTTAATTAATAAAAGCCCAATATAAATTTATAAAATTTAGAGTCCATTTATTTTAAGTCCAATATATTATAAAGCCCACAAGAAAAATTATAAATCCTATAAAAATACATTATACGGTTCACACAAAACCCTAACTAGCGACTATATCTAAACCGACCTAAAAACCCTCCATAATTCGACTTCCAGTTTCCAGGGCTTAAAGCCATTTTCTTGGACAAGCTTGAAGGTAAAGAAGGTGAGAAAAATCGTGTTCGAGGTCCTAAGCAGCTGGTTTGATCGTGGTTAGTTCTTGGGTCAGTTAGGGTTTCGGCGAGTGGTAGTTTTTGGTTTCTTTTGTTCTAACGACCAAAGCTCATCAAGGGTATGTTCCTAATGTTATTTTCAGTCCTACAAGTCATATAGAACACGTAAAAATTAGTCATGCATAATTAACAAGTCACACGAAATTGTTTTAGATTAAAAACCCTAAAAACAAATAAACTAGCGAATGAGCTTATGATAATTTTTAAGACCATGATTTGATTTTTCCAGAAGCTATTACATGTTATAAGACCTGAATAAAATACATATTTATGAATTCGAAGCTTGTGTGAATTGTCTTGAGTTTTATTGTTCGATTAAGCGTATGAAAAAGGAAAGAATTATAAAGGGACGATTAGGGTTTGCATGAACTAGGGTTTTCTTGTTATCATTAAGGGTCATTAATATAGTAGTAATGAGGAATTAATGATTGGTTTAACCTAGGTTTAGGGCTTTTACTTGAATTGTGCATTATTCGGTTTTACATAAAAGCTTTGGGTTGGTTTTGTAAATTATGAAACTTAAAGGTTATTTTTGTGAACAGTAAAATAAAGGTACTAAACGTGTAAAAATAAGTATGGGGGTTAAACGTGTAATTTTGGATATTTAGAGGGCCATTCGAATTGTATTTAACTTAAAGGGGTATGTTTTGTAAATTCTAAAACCTTTGGGCTAAAAGTGTAAAATCTGATAATATAAGGTTAGGTCATATACTTAAAGATGTTAAGGGTGTAATATGTAATTCTGAGTAATTATGGGTCGACATGTGCAAATAAATTACGTAAGGACATGCATGAGTTAAGTTAATTTCCGTTTGAGTTTTCATACGTTCTAGGTCAAAGTATAAATCATTAAAAGAAGTAACATGTAAATTAAATGCGTATTAAGTAATATTAAAAGCATGGAAACCCTAGAACATAAATAGGAAGTTGATTAGGGTTAAAAGCTAAGTGTGTAATTTCGTTATTTCATGTAAGTTATAGAAGTTGTGTAAACTATTTCGAAAGAGAATCCTAAAATCCGTTCTTAACATTTGTAAACCCTATGCTATGAATAATGATCATATAAGTCCTCAAAATAAGATAATTATCATATTAAACCCTTAAGTTACCCCTGTCAATTGCAACCCATAAGTTTGGCTAAGAAATGATTAATACTCTAAAATGTTGAAATTCCGTCCGTCACTAAAAAATGAGAGTAATCTGATAACTCTAAAAGTATTAATGAGATTAATCCGTTATACTAATAAGTATTAAATAAATCATAATCCGTGTAGATTCGTTGGAGGAGACGCGGCGTTACATCTTCGTATTTCTACATTCGTTTGATTTTCTCTCATTTGCTTTAAGGTACGGATATTCTGTCTTACTTTAAGACACTTGTGTTATCGTACAGATATTCTGACCTTTTCAGTAAAGGTCCCTCATGTTTTCCTTCTTTGTCATTCTCTCATGCTTATTAGGATTTTCGATGCCATTGCTATGAACCCTTTCCTGAATGTTTGATCTGTTACTCATCTGAATTTATGTTCTAGTGAACTATGCAATATCTGATGTGAACTTATGTTAGGAAGACTTTGATATATACAATTATTGAACCCTGCTATATTGGATTATGAACCTATGATTATGAACTTCTGATTATGAACTTCTGTTTATGAATATATGATATGCCACTGTGATATGAACTTCTGACTTCTGACTATCTGAGTATGAACCTTATGATATGAACTATCTGATATGTTATCTGTGACCTTGTGTGTGACTATGATCTGTGCCATATCTGAAAATCGGTTTGACTTAAGTTGGTTGATAATAACCAAATATTTAACTAGTCATGGGGGTTCCATGTCTGTATCAGTGATGCACCTCTGATATGACTCTAGGGAAGTAGAGTGATGTTCTGCCACGTCTCTGGATGGTGAAGCATATTTTTGAATATGTAGGAAGGGGCGTATGGATGCATCCTAGATCTGATCTGTTATCTGATATGTTATCTGGTGAATGATGTCGTGTGCAATACGCGTCTTCACAAAAAAATCTGGGAGCTAGCTACTCCAATTATTTTATGAAGTTACTTTTGAAGAAGAAAGATATTTCTGATATGATATGTTTGTGAATGTGCTTATGACGTATTTGTTTAAGTGATTATTAGTTGCCATGCTAGGATAAGACTAATACGTTAAAACATGATTCGTATATCTGATATTATGATTTGTTATTGTTACGTGAATGCGTTGATCTGCAAGATGAATGTGCTAGTGTATAATTGAGTGTTTTGAAGGTTAATTATCTGTCTGTATATGTGACCTGCCATATTAGAACTCTGCTAAGGTTAGGATTTGATCTGAGAACCGGTTTAGCTATATTGTCTGCCATGACTTGTCTGCCATTTCCGCTGCTACAATATTGCATTAAGTGTATTAAATGATTGATTAATTGATTTGTATGAATGCCATGTTATTATCTAGGAACTGTTTCCGTTAGTCATTAGACTCTTCGTTTAGTTGATACGTAATCTGTTATTTTGATATGGTAAGTGTTTGGTTATTCTGATGTGTTTGCGTTTATGTCATTAATGTGCTATGTGATGTCTAAATTGTTATGTGGTTGTTTGGATCTCTGTATATTTGTGCTTCCGCAGAATCCTAAAATATCCTTCGTCATTATTTCATTTTTGATTTCGTATTTGTATATTTATTCTGTTTTAGCTTTTGTTTCGTTATATCTGTTCACTGGGCTTTGTAAGCTCAGCCGCACTTTTCTTTTCCTGCGGCAGGTATTTAGCATTCAAGATGAGCTTATGGGATAGCTGATCTGGGTTTGAGAGTATAGACGAGAGCAAGACTTTACCTTAGAGATTTTAGATTTATTTTGGAAGATTAGTTATTTATGTTTTTTTTTTTTGGATATTTTGTAAAGGCTTCCGTTTTTGTACATTAGTTAAAGTTCTGATATGAAACCGTATTGTGATATCTTTACCCTTGTCGGGTCGGGGTGTTACATTATATCACTATACATAAAGTAAATTTGGTCGGTCTTTTTGGTATTGTTCATCAGCCATTGGAACCAATTGAAAACCATTTGAAAATCAATCCAGGTACTTGTGATATATTATCAAAGCATTTTGTACCTGAATCGTTTTTGATATTTTAGAAAACGGCTCCCCCTCAACATGTGCATCGTATATTTGAAATCAGTTTGACACATGGAGGCAAGAGGAAGAACTCACTTCTTTGATAAATTATTTTCTAAAAATATCGACATTACTTTCCCGATCAAAATAAGTGTTTCACATACAGTTAAAGATATTTTCGGGAAAGAATGTGGTTTTCAAAAATTTGCTCCCCCTCAATATGTGCATCTAATTTTGAAATTGTTTTGCACATATTAGGGAAAACTTGCACTTAGAGACAAATCAATCACGTTTCAGTTGATAAGGTTTTAAAATGTACCTTTTTGAGGGGTCGTTTAAGCCCTTATTTGGTCACTTTTGTATCCGTTATTGCTTAATATCGTTCCTTTTCATTTTTTAGGTCTCTTGAAGGCAAATTGTTGGAATGACACTTATTCGGACGAAAAGGCGCGAATATATGAAGAAAATGGCCAAAGTCAAGAATCGAGACACTCAGGCTGCTGGAACTGAAGGCGACGGCGTCACTGCTTAACTGCGGCGCCGTCGTGAACATTTTGTGACGGCTCAGTAGCCAAATTGCTAATTAACAAGTGACGGCATCAGGTTTTAAAAGAGTAGGGCGTCGCAGCTCAGATGGCTCAGATTTGATCCCGACGGCGTCATAAGATGAAGCCGACGGCGTCACAACCATAAGGTGACGCCGTCACAAGGTGCAACATGCGCGCGAAGTAGCTGATACTGTTTTGGCCATAACTTTTGCATACGAACTCGGATTTAGGTGATTCAAAAGCCCACGCGACCGGAACGAGAAAATCTACAGTTTGGTGAAAAAATGGTCGTGACACCATCAACCTATAAGTGTGACGCCGTCACCCTTTGCCGACAGAAAATCTGCCTATAAATAGAACATTATAACTTCACTTTTTGTAGGCTCTAAACCCTAACTCCGATTCCAGGGCTTAGATAGGTGTTTTTCCAGCAAATTTGAAGGTTTCAATCACTCCAAAAACATCTTGTAATGGTTTGTTGATTATATCTTAATCCATATATTCAATTTATCATTATGTCTATCCTATGTTTGATTGATTTTGTGTATGCTTGCATGTTCACCATGTCCGGCTAATTTACTTGTGTGTTTGCTTAGATATATGAAACCTAGTTGTTAATTATTGTTAGGTTGTCTCTTATCTTGATTGTAATTGGCTTAGGAGTGCGACTAGGCTATCGTTGTGTTCAATACTTGTTAAATCTTTGATAGTTTATGAATGACTTAGTGGATTTTGTTTACTAAACCCAAAGATAACCTCAAAGTTAGTTTATGAATGACTTAGTGGATTTCGTTTACTACACTTAATAGGTGACTTCAAGGAGTTAGGGAATGCACACCTTACGACCTTAGAAAAAACAACGCGTTAAGAATAAGGACGTGACAATTCAACCATCAATAGGAGATAACTAGGGAGTAGTAGCATCTAGGTAAACACATCTTTAACTATCATACGAGCACACAATAATATACATAGACTATCCTCACCCTAGCTTAGATTAGATAATTAGATAAGTGGAAGTAATCGGTAGAAGTACCAAAACCCCCAAATCCAAACCCCGAGATTCGTACCTTTCCATTTCTTAAAAAATATAAAAAGCACAAAAATAATCTTCCTCAACCCCAACCTTAGCGTAGTAACTTTTCACTAGCATTCCTATTCCCCTAGAGAACGATATCAATTCCCGTGGCTTACCCTAATACTACACTACAACGATTAGGTTCACTGCCTAGGGTGTTATAAAACTTGCTCGAAGAAAAGGAAGTTCCTTTGACCCCAAACGACGCGTGTAGCGTTATCATCAGTCCATTTTGGTTTGATATAAATGCTCCCCTTTAACATGTGCATGGAAAATTTGAAATCATTTGGCATATGTAGGGAGGAGAGCTTGTTAATCACGTATAAAACCATTTCTCGAATTATCAGTTTAAATCCAATTTAAATCACAAATTCTCCCCCGATCACAATTTTCAAATCCTTTGAGATTTGTGATCTCTATTGATTTAAATTAAATTTTGAGAGCTTTTGAGGAGAATTGTGACTTGCTTTTGAAAGACATTTTAACTGATAAGGATTATATTTTGAGACTTTAAACTCCATTGTATAAACATGCATGAGTATCTTTTGAAAACATAACAATAGCCAAGGTCTTGAACCATTTGTATAAAACATTGTACATTTTGATTATCCAAAAGCAGGCCTTGCTCTTTTACTTGCCAATTGTTTGAAAAATAACCTTTTTGATTGAATTGAAATCATTCTCCCTCTCAATCAATGACATGAGTTGTTGATTGAGAGTTAGAGATTTTGACAAAGATAAGCCCGGATGATTTTCAAAAATAGAGTCCGAGGTATTTTCAAAAGAATTTTGTTTTCATTAGATGACAAATATTTTTCAGAAGAATCATTAGACGGAATAATATTTGGAAAGAAACATTTGTCTTTTTTGTGACAAAGATTTGTTTTAAGAATCAGAGCATGAGATTTGAAAAAAAAAAGATTAAGCTTGGCTCTGTTCTTTCTTTTTAAAACGGGTTACTGCCTGAAATGACAATAAACCACCATTTTTCTCCGTCTTTTTTTTTTTTAAAGCAATTTATGTACATTCGAAGAACATCTAAAAACCCGTGACATTCTTTGAATGTCAACACAAAGTCCGTAGATGATATCGAATTAACAAAAACATGACAAAATAACAATATTTTTGGAATTTTTCGAGTTTTTCAAATTTTTATGGATTTTTGAAGTTTTATATTTTTCTATTTTCTTTTGTGGGTTTTATAATTTTGTATTTTGCTTTTTGAATAAATATATACAAGAGATAGATGAAGAAAGACCTTTACTCCTCGTCTTCCTCTTGAAGACGTTTGAGTGTTTCCGGTTGTAGACTCTTTAGACCAAGTCGTGGAAGGATAAACTCAAAACGTTCTCTAGGAAGAGCTTTGGTGAAGATGTCTGCTAACTGGTATTCAGACCTCACAAAATAGAGTTCTACCACACCTTTTTCCACTTGTTCCCGAATGAAATGATGTCGAATGTCGATGTGCTTTGCTCTTGAATGTTGAACGTTGTTGCAAGAGAGAGCAATGGCACTTTTGTTATCACAATACAGAGGGATTTTGTTGAATTCAAAGCCATAGTCAGATAATTGGGATCTCATCCATAGGATTTGAGCACAACAAGATGACATGGCTATGTATTCAGCCTCTGTAGAGGATATAGAAGTACTCACTTGTTTCTTTGAAGACCAGCTCACAAGCTTATCACCCAAAAACTGAGCACCTCTAGACGTACTTCGACGTGTATCTTGACAACCTGCATGGTCAGCATCTGCATAGGCTGTTAGTGACATACCGGTGTCCTTCGGGTACCAAAGTCCCATGTTGATGGTTCCTTGGAGATACCAAAAGACCCGTTTAATCGCTTCAATGTGCTTTTTAGTAGGCTTAGCCTGATATCTAGCACACATGCATACAGCGAACAAAATGTCAGGTCTACTGGCTGTGAGGTACATCAGGGATCCAATCATACTTCGATATTTCGTTTGATCTACCATGATCCCTGAGCGGTCCTCATCCAGTTTGGTACGCTCCACCATGGGAGTGTCAACGGTGTCACAAGTGTCGAATCCAAATTTCTTTAAAATTTCATTAGCATATTTAGATTGATTGATAAAAATGCCTTCGGGAATTTGTGAAATTTGTAATCCCAAGAAAAATGACATTTGTCCCATCATTGACATTTGAAATTTGGAGCCCATTTCCTTAGAAAAACGGTCACTTTCATTGGGGTCAGTCGAGGCAAAAATAATATCATCAACATAGATTTGAACGTGAATTAAATGTTTGCCTGACTTTCTGGTGAACAATGTCGGATCAACTGCTCCTTTGCTGAATCCAGTAGATAGAAGAAACTTTGAAAGCGTATCATACCATGCCCTTGGAGCTTGCTTCAAACCGTAAAGAGCCTTCTTCAAGCGATAGACATGAGTAGGATGCTCTGGATTCACAAAACCTTCAGGTTGGCTGACGTATACGACTTCTTTAAGATCTTTGTTAAGAAAAGCCGTCTTTACATCCATCTGATAGACTACCATGTTCTTACTTGCAGCATTAGCCAAGAAGATTCTGATTGCCTCGATACGTGCAACTGGAGCAAATGATTCTTCAAAGTCAATACCCTCCTCTTGACGGTATCCTTTTGCAACCAATCGAGCCTTGTTCTTTAATACATCACCATGCTCATCAAGTTTTACTTTGAAGATCCACTTTAGAGCAATGATCATAGCACAGTCAGGAGCAGGTACTAATTCCCATACATCTAGTCGATCGAACTCATGAATTTCTTCTTGCATGGCATTGAACCAGCTGTCTTCATTCATTGCAGTTTTAACGTCTTTTGGTTCGACTTTGGACAGTACATAGTTGAAGAAGCACCATAAGGCATCAGTTGCAAGTTGTTTACGTGTGGATACTGGACGAGAGGGATTTCCAATGATGTTGTCCAATGGATGATCATGTGTCTATTTTCTAAGGTGTTCGTGTGGTTGTTGTTGAGGAACTGAAGTAGCAGAGTTGTTTTCTCCTGATGAAGATGGTTCTGATGATGGTTCAGGAGCAAATATGTTCTCAAAGGGAGCATCTTCGGGAGTAGTAAAGGGGTTATCTCCATCATAGGTGCCAGAAACAATTCCATGATGTACACTTGATGGTTGATGAATTAAAGATGATACAGAGTGTAGGATCGTAAATATTATTGTGTTGATGATTCGGGTGGTCTTGGATGGTGGTGATACAAGAAAGCCATTGTTTTAGAGAGAGAAAGAGTGAGAGGGTGTTCTTGGTAGAGACTTGCTTTACAAATTATGAAATGTTAGATTGAGAAGCACCACCCCTTCCATGGATGGAAGGGGTATTTATAGTTACAAAGAATACGTCCTCCTATCAGACTGTGGATCAGGCATACAGTGGGTAAAGACCTGTCCTTCCTCCACGGCGTTACACTAAACTATTCTACGCTACTAATTAACTAATTAACTACAAAACAACGTAAATAACTACAAGTCTACGAGCTAATATATGCTAGACCATAATTGGGGTGACCGACACTTTAACATGGAATTTCCAATTCCTAACAATCTCCTCCTAAGGGAGGTCACCCCATGAAATACATTTTGCATCCTAGCATTCTTTCTTTGTCTTTAGTCTTGAGCTCGTTGACTTTAATTCTTCACTTCCGCAATCTTTGTGCTTAGGTAGTGCAACTTCAATGTCCGAATGCTTTGTACTTTTAGTGGAGGTCTTTGAACTGATCTACGTCTTTGATGATCTTTGAGCTTTCATTGAGATCATCAGCCACAGTAAATCTTTGGATCACCCTTTGTTGTGTTGCCATCATGTGATGTTGTAACTTTTGGACCGACATGCTCACACTTTCAGGATCATGACATCTTTCCATCAGAGTAGCGGAAGCTTTACTGGCTCATGATATTTGCAACAGCGTAGCAGAAACATAGTATAAAAATATCAGAGCCAGGTTCTGTAGATATGCACAAGTCATGATTTCTTCAATTAAGTGTGGATGCTGTGAGCATGCGGCTTTGGATTGACTCCTCAATTCTGATCAGTTGCAATCGTCGGGGGGTACCTGCATACGACAGTTAGCAATAAAGCGCACGAAAGTGTCTTTGATCACTTTCATTGAATTGAGGTACACGGCCCACGGTTCCCCGTTGATCAGTACAAGTACTGCCTGTGATCAGGTATAATTCCGAAGAATCTCCTTGACAGGGTTTCGCAGCTGTTCTAGCCGTTCTCAAACCGGAACGTCTCAAAGAAGATAACACGGAGTGAGTGAACTAGCGAATTAAGATTCACTGATTGATGAAAAATTGATTTGAAAACAAAAGCGTATTGCTTGAAGAAAGAGTTTTGCAATACGACGAAGGTTTTATGAGAAATATCAATTTTTAATCAAAAATACTTTTTGTATTTGAAAAGAGAATACACATTCGATGTGCTAGAGAAAAGAAGAAATTCGCACATCGAACGGTTTTTCCAAAAGTATTTTCTCAATCAGAGATACTTTTTGTGTATGAAAAAATATGAGTACACATTCGACGTGCTACAGAAAAGAAGGTTTGCACATCAAACGGTTTTTCCAAAAGTATTTGTCAATTCCAATCCTGGACCAAGGTTGATTCAAGAGTGAATCGCCCCATCGTTTCTATCCAGTTGTCACAAGCTTGATCTTTAGAAAAGATCTCACATGTCACCCACCAAGAGCTTGTTTGATGTTGGCTCTAGAAGGATTTCTATCTTCATCGTGAATACATTACATATCACTCGGATGTTCTGGCAATACCACAAGGATAATGCGTAGGACTCTTAATATATACTCACTTTCCACATTGTGTGAAACAGTAAGTCTTCAAGAATAATGTGTCCTAATGAGATATTGTGGATGATCTTTTGGCTCTAGACTCAATTGTGCACATTTGGTTTCCTATGTTGGAGACTAGGGAGAGGGTCTCCTTCTTCAATATCAACAATCTCTAAGAGAAAGTTGATAGATAATGTCGGTTCCCCGTGAGAATGAAACAAGCCCTTTTAAGAGGAACTTGAGTAGCTTGGGAAGTTTTTAGTGCAGTGCGTCACTGGGTCCATGACGTCTTGTCTTCAATACCAGTGTTACCTTGGTAACAACCAGTAGCATATGTATTGAACCCGTTTACTGCCCTAAGGTTGAATTATTGGAGGGCTATTTATTTTCAACCTTTTCTCATTCATTTCTTTTTCATTCTTCAACCCCTTCAGTGCTTACCGAGACTTCATAACTAGAACCTTGTTGGGTTTATTCCAATTCTAGCTCTATCTCAGTCCGCACTCTTCCCATATCTCACTTTTCTCCTTTTTTCATCATACCTAAGGACTCTACATGTAAAACCCTAAAAGTATGAAGATCACTGAATACACTAAGTATAAACACCAAATATTAAAAGATCATTTCGACGATTATGGAATCATAAATAACATGGACGACCGTTAATGTGTATAGGTTCTGAGAAGAAGGAGTAATCCTTTGTCTTCCGTATTTCTGCTTTTCGATCATTTGCTTTGGAATAAGGTACAGATATTCTGACCTTTTCAGTAAAGGTTCCTTTTAAAGTTTTCTTTCGTTAGCTTTTCTATTAGGGTTTCCTAAGCCTTTGCTATGAACCCCATTCTGATTTGTTTGAGCTGTTGCTTATCTGAACTATGATTTCTGAATTATGAAACATCTGATTTTGAACTATATGATATGAAAACTCTGATTTTGGAAATATAAATAACCTTCTGATAAAATATGATCTGTGTCAGTTATGACATTCTGATTTGACCTAAGATAGTTTGACACCCGAGCCAAATATTTCACTAGTCATGGGGGTTCCATGTCCGTATCAGTGATGCACCTCTGATATGACTCTAGGGAAGTAGAGTGATGTTCTGCCACGTCTCTGGATGGTGAAGCATATTTTGTATATGTAGGAAGGGGCGTATGGATGCATCCTAGATCTGTTATCTGTTATTTGTTATCTGTTATATGTTATCTGATGATTGATGCTGCGTGCATGCACGTCCTTCATAACTCTGGTAGGTCTCCCCTACAAAATGTTGCCTTACGAGAAATGTTGCCTTATGAGAATATGATTATGATCTGATATTTGTTTCTGGGCTCGTGGTAGTTAACTATAAACTTTATTTGAACATTCTGATTTATATTTGAAAATGATTATGATTTTTCTATCGCTCATTCACTTTATTTCATATTCGATATCGTTTAGTATTCTCTTTTGCTTTCATATCTGTTCACTGGGCTTTTGAAGCTCAGCCGCATTTTCTTTTCTTCCGCGGCAGGTATCTAAGCATTGGAAGCTGGGTTTTGCTTTGGGATGAGTGCATGAGTGGACTTACCTTAGAGATATTTAGCTTTGATTCTTATGATGCCATTTAAGACTATTTATTTCAGATATTTTGTTGAAGTTTATCTTCCGCTGGGACCTATGTATTGAAGTCATTTTGACTTGAATTATTTCCGCATTTATGTTAAGATTTTGTTTGGTTATTTATGTTTTGCTTTGATATGACACCATTACTTGTGATTCCTTTACCCTTGTCGGGTCGGGGCGTTACAATTTATGGCATCAGAGCCCAGGTTTACGACATGTAGTCAGGACCTGTGAACATAAGAACCCTAGGTTTTCCCTTAGAGCTTAGGCTTTGACCTGTGAGGATTGGGTAGACTTTAGGTTTCCTTCTGCGAACTTCCATTTCGTATCTCACCTTTGTTCATTTTGCTAATCGTTTAAATATCGTTCAGATGGTTCGAACTCGTACTACCGGTAGCGCGGATGGAGACGATGATGCTACTAACATTGATGCTGCGGTTGCTAATGCTCTCAACACTCTTTTCCCTGGTCTTACTACACCTGAGATGATGGAACAGGTGATAAACAACATTCGTAATCAGAATGGTGCTTCGGGTAGTGGTGGAGGAAATCAACCCACCGGCATTCACACTTGGCTCGAGCGTTTCGGTAAGCTCAAGCCTCTTTCTTTTAGCACTGCTGCTACTCCCACTGAGGCCGAGGACTGGATCACTCATATTGAGAAGCTGTTTGAAGTATTGGGTTGTGGAGACGAGTTTAAGACTCGTTTGGCTGCATTTAAGTTGGAAGGTGATGCTTTGAATTGGTGGAAGGCACTGAAACAGGCACGAGGAGGAGATGATTTTGCTGTTACTTGTACTTGGACTGAGTTTCGGACTATCTTCTATAACCGTTACTTCCCTGATGCTGAGCAGCAAAAGTATGAGAGGGATTATCAGGGAATCTACCAGTTTGATCATGAGAACTCCAATGAGTACATGAGTAGGTTTATGAGACTGGTAAGTTTTGTGGGAACGATTGCTGGAGATGGTAGACGCCAAGCTAAGCACTTCAAGTGGGGATTGAAGAAGTGGGTGTTGGACCGACTGCTTAACACTGAATATGAGGATGTGTCGGCCTGCAATGACGCAGCTCGTAACATTGAGATCTTTCATGAGGGTTCGGGTTACAACAAGCATAATCGCGATGGTGATCGGATTCAAGGTAGGACTCAAAGTAATGATTATAAGGGAAATTCTGGCAGGTGTTATGATTCGAAGGGACAAGTGGATAAGGGTTATGATCAGCGGGGTCAGTCAGGAAGGAATGTGGACTCTAGCCGCCCGGAGGCGAGGAGTCAGGATAGCAGAGCTGCTGGTAAGAATGGAAATGATCGTCAGAATCAAGGTAACAATAACCAGCGTTACAACAAGGATCAGTCGGCTCGAGGATCAAATCAGGGTCGTACTTCAGGATCTTCTAGTCAGCAAAGGATAGCTGAAGTTTTGCCTCCCCCACCTATTTGTACTACTTGTGGAAAGGCTCATCCGGGACCGTGTTTCAAGGCCACTGGTGGATGTTTCTCTTGTGGTTCCACTACTCACAAGATCAAGGATTGCCCTAAGAGGAACCCGGCGATTCCTGGAAACTACATCAAGCCGCCACCTACTACTGGGCGTGTTTATGCTACTACTCGGAATCAGGCGGAGCGCACTTCAGGTACCATTACGGGAACTCTTTTCATTGATGATTATTCTATCTTCGCTTTATTTGACACCGGTGCCACACACTCCATTATATCTGTCACATGTGCTAAGAAACTTAATATGAAGCCCAAACCATTAACAAATCACTTATCGATATCTACGCCTAAGAAAAACCACATGATCATAAATACGTTAAGTGTCCTCTTCGTTTTGATGATCGTATTCGCTCTGCAAATCTGTATCCTCTCGATATGGTCGACTTTGATATCATTCTAGGCATGGATTGGTTGGCTCATCATAGAGCTTCCATTGACTGCTATGCTAGGACTGTGATCTTTGGAGACATAAAACATCCTGAATTTGTTTATTACGGTTCTCAACCTCTCAAATCTGTTAAGTTCATTTCTGCTATGAAGGCACGGACCATGATTGCTCATGGGTGTCAAGGTTTTCTGGCATCTGTTAAGGACACATCTTTGGAGAGTCCTGACATTGAAAACCTTTCTGTTGTTTGTGAATTCACCGACGTTTTTCCCGATGAACTTCCTGGTCTTCCTCCAGCTAGAGAAGTTGAGTTTAGCATTGAGTTAATTCCTGGTGCTGAACCGATTTCGAAAGCTCCGTATCGTATGGCACCTGTAGAACTGAAGGAGTTGAAGGAACAGCTGCAAGAGATGATAGATAATGGATTCATTCGACCTAGTGTTTCTCCATGGGGTGCACCTGTCTTGTTTGTGAAGAAGAAGGATGGAAGTATGCGTCTATGTATCGACTATCGTAAACTCAACCGTATTACTATTCGAAACCGGTATCCTCTTCCGCGTATAGATGATTTGTTTGATCAACTGCAAGGAGCTAAGTTCTTTTCAAAGATTGATCTGAGGTCTGGTTATCATCAGCTACGTGTGAGGGAGCAAGATGTTCCTAAGACCGCGTTTCGTACCAGATATGGTCATTATGAATTTCTCGTTATGCCTTTCGGTTTGACAAATGCGCCTGCGGTATTTATGGACCTAATGAATCGTGTTTTCCATGAGTTCCTCGACAAGTTTGTTATTGTTTTCATCGACGACATTTTAGTTTACTCCAAGTCTGAAGAAGAGCATGAACAACATCTCCGGATAGTTTTGGAGATTTTGAGGAAGAAGAAGTTGTACGCCAAATTTTCGAAGTGTGAATTTTGGCTAAGACAAGTCGCGTTCCTTGGTCATATCGTATCTGCTGATGGTATCACCATGGATCTGTCTAAGGTTGAGGCTATCACTAAGTGGCCAAGACCTACGACAGTGACTGAGGTTAGGAGTTTTCTAGGACTTGCTGGTTACTACCGACGTTTTGTAGAAGGTTTCTCTCGCTTAGCTTTGCCCCTAACCCAACTGATGAGAAAAGGTGAAAAGTTCGTATGGACGGATGAACGAGAAAAGAGTTTTGAAGAGTTTAAACGGAGATTGGTGTCCGCTCCCATTTTGACTCTTCCATCTGGTTCTGGAGGATTTCAAATTTATAGCGACGCATCTAAGAAAGGATTAGGCTGTGTTTTGATGCAACATGGAAAAGTGATAGCTTACGCATCAAGGCAACTGAAACCGTATGAGGAGAATTACCCAACTCATGACCTTGAGTTAGCTGCTGTGGTGTTCGCGTTGAAGATCTGGAGACATTACTTGTATGGAGAGACGTGTGACATTTTCACCGATCATAAGAGTCTCAAGTATATTTTCACTCAAAAAGAACTCAACATGAGACAAAGAAGATGGTTAGAACTTCTTAAGGATTATGACACTAACATTCAGTACCATCCGGGTAAAGCTAATGTAGTTGCTGACGCACTTAGCCGGAAATCAGGCATTATTGCAAGTATTGAGATTGAACCTAGGATTATTCGTGACTTAGAACGTTTGGACGTTGAGTTGTGTGTACGAGGTTTTGATGGATACTGGGCTAGTATGAAGGTGGAGTCGAACCTTATACTGCAAATTAAAGAAGCTCAGAAAGATGACGGCGAGCTGTGGGCCGTGGCGCAAAATGTTGAAGAAGGTAAGCAGACGGAGTTTAAGGTTGATAATGACGGAATTGTATGGTATGAAGATAGGCTTTGTGTTCCCAATGATCAGGTACTTCGTGAGAAAGTTATGACTGAAGCTCATAGTTCTCCTTTCACTATCCATCCTGGATCTACCAAGATGTATAGGGATTTGAAACAGTACTTCTGGTGGAATGGCATGAAGCAAGATGTGGCGACGTTTGTGTCGAAGTGTATGGTTTGTCAGCAGGTTAAGATTGAACATCAAAGAGCTAGTGGACTGTTACAACCATTGGATATTCCGACATGGAAGTGGGATAAGATATCTATGGATTTTGTGACTGGACTACCTCTTACCAAGAAGAAGCATGATGCGATTTGGGTAGTTGTTGATCGACTAACCAAATCTGCTCATTTCTTACAAATCAGAAAGGATTATGGTATTGGTAGATTGGCGGAGATTTTTCAGCAAGAGATCGTTAGACTTCATGGTACTCCGGCATCTATTGTGTCCGATAGGGATCCGCGTTTTACTTCTCGTTTCTGGAAATGTTTGCAAAAAGCTTGGGGTACTCGACTAAATTTTAGTACGGCATTTCATCCTCAAACAGATGGTCAGTCAGAGAGGACTATTCAGACCTTAGAGGACATGCTAAGGGCTTGTGCTCTGGAATGGACTGGTAGCTGGGATGAATATTTGTGTTTAGTAGAGTTTGCATACAACAACAGTTGGCATGCTAGCATTAAGGCAGCACCGTTTGAACTTCTGTATGGAAGAAAATGTAGAGCACCTATTTGTTGGGATGAAGTAGGTGAACGCTTAATTGAAGGTCCGGAAATGATTGAGATCACTAATGAGAAAGTAGCTGTTGCTAGAGAAAAGTTGAAGGAGGCTAGGTCTCGTCAGAAAAGTTATGCCGACAAGCATCGTCGTGATTTAGAATTTCGGGTTGGAGATCGTGTATTTTTGAAAGTCTCGCCGTTTAGAGGTGTGAAACGTTTTGGAATCAAGGGCAAGCTCAGTCCTCGATTCATCGGTCCGTTTGAAATTCTGGAGCGTATAGGAGAAGTTTCGTATCGTTTAGCACTTCCGCCTCAGTTATCGCATGTTCATGATGTTTTCCATGTATCTCTCCTAAGGGGATACAATTATCATCCGTTACACGTTGCTTCGTATCCGTTTGATCAAATTCAATCCGATATGTCTTTATCTGAAGAACCGGAAGCTATTTTAGAAAGACAAGAAAGAGTCATGAGAAATAAAGTCATTCCGTTCATTAAGATTCTTTGGAAAAATCACCCAGAGCGTGAGGCTACTTGGGAAACCGAAGAGTCGATGCGAGCTAGTTATCCTCATTTCTTTGAATAGTTTGGTATGTTCTCATCTCGTTTTCGTTTCGTTTCATTTCAATTTTCGAGGACGAAAATTTTTTTTTAGAGGGGAAGAATTGTAAAACTTGAAAATCTAAAACATATATAAAGACTAAAATGCCCTTGGAATCAAAAACTATAAAATACGTAATACACGTTTATAAGCATTTAACAAAAATTAATACCTAACATACGAATAATAAAACTTAGCGAATATGTTACGTGATCGATTTTGGTACGACGAAAGAGTTAAACGTTTCGCAAATATGTTTGGGCCGTTCGTTTGCTAAATGGGCTTGTTTCCTTTTTGAGCCAAGCCGAGAGTCCAAGAGCCCAAAGGGGCGTTTGTTTTGTGTCGAGTGGATCAAAGGCCGAAGCCCACTTGGGCGTGAGCTTGTGTGCTCGGTTGGACCAAGCCGAACCCAAAACCCCCCTCTTAAAGCCCTAAACTAAATGTTACTAGCTATAAATACAATACATAAACTCAAAAGTGAAACCCTAGTTTTTGGTTGCCTCTCTTTCTTTTCTTTGCTCCTATTCGGCCGAACACTAGCACCATTGGTGTCGAGTTTTTGCTTCAACCAAGTTAAGGTATAACGTGTTTCTCGTTTTCCTTTGATGTACCATGCGTTAATATGTTGTGTTATGTTTCGTTTAGTCGAGTTTCTTGTTTCTCTTTTTGTGGCCGAGCCGTGTGAACCAAACCAAGGCAAACCCTAATGAATTAAACTTGTTAAATATTAAAGAACATGTAACGTAATAAGTAGTATTGAATCGGATCATGAATATGTCGAGTTATAATAGAACCGAACCATGTATATGTTCGGCCAAGGTGTAAGAACTTAATAACTTGAATATGTGAAGTGTTTAGACGAGCTAGGACTTGCGTAAAGTATGGTAGCCGAAACCCTAGGTGAACCGAACCACATAAAGAGTTTTGAACATGTATTAAATAAGTAAGAGATCATGAAAACATAAACCCTAGTTTAATATGTGAACCGAATAAGGTATGCCGAAACCCTAATGAGTTGTGAATCATGTATCATGTGTGCGTTATTATAACTCAAGTGAACTTGTAGATATGTAAACGTGTAATTAATACGAGTAATAAGTAACTTGTATGTCGCATAAAATCATAAACGTGCATGATGAAACATAAGAGGAAAGGTTGTTTTCATTACGCGTTAGGTTAAGTAGCGAGTCATTAAAAGACGTAACATGTAAAATAAATGCATATTAATGAGGTATTAAAGAAGGAGAAAACCCTAGAACATAAATGAGAGTCGATTAGGGTTTGAGCTAAGTATAGTAATTCGTTATTTCATGTGTGAGTTATGACATATAAACTATTTTCACTTTTAACCCTAAACTTTAATAAATGACATAATGAACCCTAATCTACAATATTAATTATAAAACACTTAAGTCTCATTTAATTATAAAACCCTAAAAGTATGAAGATCACTGAATACACTAAGTATAAACACCAAATATTAAAAGATCATTTCGACGATTATGGAATCATAAATAACATGGACGACCGTTAATGTGTATAGGTTCTGAGAAGAAGGAGTAATCCTTTGTCTTCCGCATTTCTGCTTTTCGATCATTTGCTTTGGAATAAGGTACAGATATTCTGACCTTTTCAGTAAAGGTTCCTTTTAAAGTTTTCTTTCGTTAGCTTTTCTATTAGGGTTTCCTAAGCCTTTGCTATGAACCCCATTCTGATTTGTTTGAGCTGTTGCTTATCTGAACTCTGATTTCTGAATTATGAAACATCTGATTTTGAACTATATGATATGAAAACTCTGATTTTGGAAATATAAATAACCTTCTGATAAAATATGATCTGTGTCAGTTATGACATTCTGATTTGACCTAAGATAGTTTGACACCCGAGCCAAATATTTCACTAGTCATGGGGGTTCCATGTCCGTATCAGTGATGCACCTCTGATATGACTCTAGGGCAGTAGAGTGATGTTCTGCCACGTCTCTGGATGGTGAAGCATATTTTGTATATGTAGGAAGGGGCGTATGGATGCATCCTAGATCTGTTATCTGTTATTTGTTATCTGTTATATGTTATCTGATGATTGATGTTGCGTGCATGCACGTCCTTCATAACTCTGGTAGGTCTCCCCTACAAAATGTTGCCTTACGAGAAATGTTGCCTTATGAGAATATGATTATGATCTGATATTTGTTTCTGGGCTCGTGGTAGTTAACTATAAACTTTATTTGAACATTCTGATTTATATTTGAAAATGATTATGATTTTTCTATCGCTCATTCACTTTATTTCATATTCGATATCGTTTAGTATTCTCTTTTGCTTTCATATCTATTCACTGGGCTTTTGAAGCTCAGCCGCATTTTCTTTTCTTCCGCGGCAGGTATCTAAGCATTGGAAGCTGGGTTTTGCTTTGGGATGAGTGCATGAGTGGACTTACCTTAGAGATATTTAGCTTTGATTCTTATGATGCCATTTAAGACTATTTATTTCAGATATTTTGTTGAAGTTTATCTTCCGCTGGGACCTATGTATTGAAGTCATTTTGACTTGAATTATTTCCGCATTTATGTTAAGATTTTGTTTGGTTATTTATGTTTTGCTTTGATATGACACCATTACTTGTGATTCCTTTACCCTTGTCGGGTCGGGGCGTTACACTACACTATCTAGTGGATTTTCCCTGGGTAGATCCCTCCGGTTCTGGCGGATCGTGGGAACTAATACCTAACCTCACCATCCTTATAACTCCATGCATAAAGTAAAATGGTCGGTCTTTTGGTACAGTTCATTCTTCCTTAAAACCAATTGAAAAATCATTTGGAAAATCAATCAAGGTACTTGTGATATAAAATCAAAGCATTTTGTACCTTAATTGTTTTGATCATTTAGAAATGCTCCCCCTCAACATGTGCATATGATATTGAAATTGTTTAGCATATGGAGGCAAGAGTTCTTTTAAATAATTTCTTGATCACAATTTCCGTGGAAAAAGCCATTTGATTTTCTTGGTAAATTCTCCTCCTCAATATGTGTATAGGATATTTGAAATCATTTTTATCACATAGAGGAAAGAGTTCTTTTGAAGTACATCCACGATCACAAAATCCATGAAGAAACCATTTAGAAAATCAATCAAGGTACTTTATGTTGAAACATAGAATCTTTTGTACCTTGAAAGTTTGTTTTCTTTTGAAATGCTCCCCCTCAATATGTGCTTCATGATTCGAAAGCGTTTAGCACATACGGGAGAGCAATATGCGCAATTGAATCAAAATGATCATCTTTAATCAAGTTTCATTATTAAATCACAAATTCTCCCCTGATCAAAAATATCAAACCCTTTGAGATTTTAGATCCCAAGTGATTTAATAAGGTTTAGAAAACATGGGAGAAAGCGTGGTCAGGTTTAAATACTCATCATGTTTTTGGATAAATCCTCCTCCTCAACATGTGCATTGTGTATTTGAAATCGTTTGGCACATGGAGGCAGGAGTGCCTATAAAGGACAAAAACCGATTCCATTAAAACAGATTTGAGATTTAAATAACGATCTCTTCCCCGATCAAAAATTTCAAACCTTTTGAGATATATGATCCCAATTGATTTAAGGGAAAGACGTGGCAAGATTTAATTTTGAAAAATGATCGAAATGGACCAATTTAAGACATTAAAGATTGTTAGTGTCAGGTATGATTGTTTTAAGAGATCTTTAAGTAAAATAAAACAATTTCACAATCAAACAAGAACAGAAAAAATTTCATTTTGAAAGATCTTGAGTTTTAAAGAAAAACATACCATGACATAAAATTAAATCTTTAGATCACCACTTTGTTTTTGTACAAATCGGACCTTTTATGAAGAAAAATATTGATTGAAAATATTTTATTTTAAATCACTCTCCCCCTCAATCGATGATCGTAGTCGATGATTGAGTGACTTAAGTTTTGATAAAATGAAGTCCGGTGATATTTAAAATTAATTCCAATTTATTTTCAAAACCAATATTTTTCCATTTTTTAAAACAATATTATTCAAAAATTGTTTAAAAATGGTATCATCACAATTATCCTGCACAAAGATACGTTAGGTGGTTGAGCTGCTTTTGTTGTTGTTGCTGGAGGTTTGGAAGAAAAACATCTGCTAAAGCAGTGAGACTTCTTACGTTGCATTTTTTCATGCAAACTGAGGTCAAATTAAGCTTCGTTTCTTCATTTGATGATGAAGAAAACCATCTGCTGATGCAGTGAGACCTCTTACGTTGCATTTTTTCATGCCAACTCTCCATAAAAGTCAAATTAAGCTCCGTTTCTTCATTTGTCAACCCAAGATACAGTTACCCTTTCCTTTCGGCATCCAATCATCTTCAATTGTGGGATCCGGATTGGGAACATTCTTATATACCAATATACCTGCATACGTTAGTGAACACACATACAAATATATGGTGGTCGACATCACCCAAACAATAATCGACTAATAAAAGTCAATTCAACATATCAACCAATTCATATAAGGCATGGGATTTATGTGTTCATCAAACTCTAATCATCTAATCCTAACAATCATATCCTAGGCACCTAGTCCTTCAACGTAGGATAACATCATTTTTTAGTTAAGCATATAGGATAATTAAGAAAACCCATTAGATGATATAGATTTGAAAACATTCTCCCCCTCATTCAATGACTCATTTTTTTGAAAAGTTTAAAAGCGCTGAAGTCATTGATTGAGTTTTCAATTTTTACAAAAACTCTGAAACTGATTGATTTACAAGCAACACAATTTACCACCATTTTTGGAAAACAACAAATATTTTTCTGAAGAATTTTAGAAGGAAAAACATTTGTGTAGGAACAGCAGTATTTTTGACGACATGCTTTCCTTTTTATGTTATTAGGATAAGTGCAAGAAATATTTGAAAACATTTGGTTTAGTGCAACACTTTCCTTTCTTGAAGAGCGGGTTGCTATCTGAAATAATAGCAAACCATGGTTTAAGCACGGGTCACAGTCTGAAATAACTGCAAGCCATTATTTGAAGCCCGAGTTACAGTCTGAAATAACTGTAAGCCATTTTTGAAGCGCGGGTTACAGTTTGAAATAACTGTAAGCCATATTTTGTGACATGTTTTGAAAAGAAATATTTACACCTTCCGCTCAAACTTCATCTATGGTCCCGTGCCATTATTGAATGACATTTCTAAGACCGTAGATGTTATCGATACCAGAAGACATGTCTTGAGAAAACATATTTTTGGTATTTTTGAAATTTTCTGATTTTTATGGATTTTTGAAGATTTTATAATTTTCTATTTGGTTTTTGTTTTATATTTTTGTATTTGGTTTTTGATAAATATTTACAGATAGAGTAGATGATATAGTTTAAGAAGATGATGATACGAGTACCGAGATAAGGATATCGAGCAGCCCCGTTGTAGAAGATAGAATTCGTCATCTCTTAAACTTCCACCACCAAAGCTTCCAAGGCTCTAGAATAGAAGATAGAACATGAGCCTTTGAGAAAGAGAGACTTTGGCAGCTTCCCCCCAAACCGAAAATCCATTAGATGAGCAGATTCGAAGCTCTATTTCAAGCTTGCCTTAGCCAGGTGCACAGAGAAGCACATCATTATCATAAATCCCGCTGCTCCTTTTAAGAACGATAGTCGAGATTCTTCGTTCGGGGTTATTTCATCAACAAGAACAGCAACGTATCATCCCACTCTTTAAATTTCTTCTCATATTTCATTACCACTGAAGTCTGAAGCGATCCATTCCAAAAGGATGTCAAGAGAACAATTCCCCCAAGTAGATGAATTGATGCAATCAGTCTCTTTGTATAATGCTCAAGAACTCTCCAGAATACACATCATGCCCGAAAAGAAAACACTGGCTTTCTTCCCTGATGATCGTGTATGAAGCTCAAGAACCCGAAGTACCCGAATGCCCAAAGAGAGAATAACCGATAACATTGAAGAAGCAGGCCGAATCACTGATTATCTCTGCGGAGGACTATCTTTGCGGATTTCAACTCCGGAATAAGTGATTATATCTTTGAATCACTGATTAAGCACTCAAGTGAAACAGCTGAGCGTCCCCAATGTACACAATCTCTCTCCCCTGATGATTGCGATAGCATAGAAATCATCACACACTTGTGTACCTCTTTTATCACTAGAAACTAACTCTTCCATCTCTTCCCCCACATAGTTAGAATAAGAACACTAAACGCCATGAGTCAAACCTTGAGTTTCTTTGCGGTAATGACATTAGTCTTCCCAGGATATCTTCAATCACTTAGAAGTATTAAGTTCATCAATGTTTACTCGCGTTTAGATGCGTGTCTCCTTCCCCCTTGCTGGTTTTGATACTTCGGAATCAGCAACACATTGTAAGCCCATATACTCGAAATCTATTGAGAAGAACATCATAAGCTCAGATGTATCTGTGAGAATCAACTTGCAGAAGAATAACGTGAGCATATCTAATTAGGGATTGAATTTTGACTTTTCACTCTCCTCCCAATTAGTGCTCTCCCCTAAACTGACAATGCTCCGAATATGAAGAAGTCTTTGGATAATCAAATGCAACTCGTCTTTAGTCTTCCAACATGCAGCAGAAAATGTAGAACAGACTGTAGACTCGACCTTCTTCAAGATTGTGCAGTTTGGGGAATAGATAGTTAACATCTTCATCTCACCAAAAAACAAGAACATCACCAAAAAGCATCCCAATTAACTTACATCTTGCAAGTCCCCTTAACTAAAATCTCTCCCAATCAAACAAGAACAGAAAGATGTCCATCAAGGAAATCAACAATCAGCCTGCAACGAACACACTAAATGGTAACACCAAACTACCAATCACATCAAACAAGAACAGAGAGATTATTCGGAATCATCATGTTGATGTGTACGTGAAGCATTAACCGGAAGTACTTTGTCGATAAACTCATCATTCCGTGAGAAGATGTTAACCAACGACTCTTAGTAGAAAATTCCATGTGAAGATGACCAGATAAGAAGAAGCTCGGTTCTTACATGAGTTTGGAGCCGTTTGACCATTTATTCTCAGAAATCAATCAACCATGCAGTAAATTCACACTTCTTCTCCCCCTCAAGAATTACATACGGATTTGCCATTCTTGATTGAATAAGTGAAATCATCCAAACGTAGTCTATTCACACTTCTCCCCTGCAAAATTAGCACATGATGTCGCCATCGTCATTATAGTTGAGCAAGTGGAATAAGAAAACAATCAACAGTAGCCCAGCTCACTTGATAATTGAAAGCGCGTGGAAAAAGTATGAAGCATGTCGATGAGAATGGTCATAAATAAGAAGATTTCTCTTCTTCCGAAGATATGCGCACTGAAGCGTACACATTTCTTTTCTTTAGAGAACGAGGCTTGAACTGTTGTGTTCAAACATCATAAGAAGATTTATCTTCTTCTTGAAGATAAAGCACACTGAAACGTACACTTTTCTTTTCTTTAGAGAAAGAGGCTTGAACTGATGTGTTCAAACGTCATAAGAAGATTTCTCTTCTTTCTAAGATAAAGCGCACTGAGACGTACACTTTTCTTTTCTTTAGAGTACGAGGCATGAACTGATGTGTTCATACGTCATAATCTCTCTCTTTTCATCATCTCTTGGCAAAACATGTAATCACCCCATTATCATTCAGTAGGCTCTTTGTAGTGACAACTGATGGAGAAAATCCAATATGATGAATTTGACCCTGAAGTAAACTAACCCGAACTCGTGACTTAAACTTGCACATATGTAACAAAGAGCAGTGCCGAGACTTCATCCTCCATTGAATCTCTAAGTACTCTATATTCTTCAACCAACCAACCATCAAGTATAAGACGTACATCACCTCTTGAAAATCCACAATTGAATGTGACACTGAGCACTACAACGTAACTCCTTAAAGTGATAGTTATTTTGCCGTGATAAGAGCCCAATTCCCCCAAGTGGTAAAAGAAAAAGAAAAAGTCACCCAACAATAACTAGATTTCCAAGTCTTCATTTTTTATAAGAATCTCAAACAAGGATCATGAAGAATCTTCATCCAACCATCCCCGATACCTTCAGATACTAAGTACACTTGCCCGTGATATTTCACTTCAACCTCAAATATATAATAGTGAATTAACGCCGTTGTCACATCTTCTGTTTAAAAGCTCAAATCTAGCCTTCTTTGACGTTTTAATTGAACCATGATAATGGTTTTCATCCCGACCATGGTTAAAAGCACATAACCCCATAAAACCATGTAATAACCAAACTGCCATGACGAAAATCCAAACACACATCCAATTCATGAAGTACATCCTTTTATCTCTTCTTTGAAACAGAAACCGTAGCACCAGCATCAAATAAGATCCCGAAATTACACTTTATCTTCTCCAAGATGGTTCCATCATTACGGGTTTTTACAACTCTATGGTTTAAACCGAGAAATAGTTTCTTTCGCGGGATTTTACAAAACCAAGAATAAACCGTAAGATAGATCCGGAAATATACATTACTTTAATCGGGATGTTTTCATTGTCACGGGATTTTACAAGTCTATGATTTAAACCGAGAAATAGATTCTTTCGCGGGATTTACAAAATCAAGACTAAACCATAAACAATGTTAGTTTGAATGTGTTATGACAACTTTGGTTTCGGTGAATATCTGTTTTAGGGGAACATGCAGCAGTTCATCAACAATTCTTTATCCAAATGTAGACAACTTCACAAACCATACTAAGTAGAGTAGTATACACTAATTTCCCTTGGAGGTTGACCGTAACACATTAAAGTACATGTTTCTCCCCCATGATGGTTTCGAACTTTCAGAAGCATCATTAAAGTGTACGACCATCTGCACGAAAAGTTCTAGTCAAAAGCAAATATCTCAAAAAAACATGAGTGACACTGAAGATTCTTGAACAATTTTGCTTTGACTGTGAAGTATCATTGACATTTTGTGGCGTCGAATATATCATGGGAATTGCTGAAATTGAACCTCCATTGATTCACCGGCTAATAGTAATGACCACATATGGAGATAATGTCACTTCAATTTCGCATCAATAATACCGTACAAAAACCCCGAAGTCATTTTTTCTTTTCTTCAAATTATCGCTCAAGCCGTGAATTATGTGTCCTCCGTGAAAATTAAACCATACCAAAAATACCACTCATTTACCGATAATTAAAATTGTATCCAGTATTTTTGTAAACAAAATTTAAGGATAACAATATTTATTTAGAACCCCCATCACTTCGAGTGAACCATTAATCACTATTCATTAATTCAATTCAGCCCACTCCATAAAACATACACAAACTCAGTCCAATAGGTAATAACCTTGTAGCCCCGTAAAATGATTTGAAATATCCGATCCAACCACAACTTTCACTCTAATCGGTTAAAAAGCCCAAAGAAATGATATAGCCCAACACAAGAAATTGCACCCGATCCAATTTCTCACACAATGTCCAGTTATAAGCATGTGATACCCCAATATTTCTCACAGTTTAACAATCCCTAAACACACTCAATGGTTTGTCCGCCCCCATCACATTGTTTCTCTCACCAAACCATATCAAATCAAGATCTTAACTCTTCTCCTAAATCTTCATCAAAAACAATCCGAATAGGATTAATACTAAGCAAATCTCAACACATCCCCATCATCACAACTGATTAACAAACAACTTATCTGAATCGAATCACAAACACAAGATCCACCACCGTACCTTTTTTTCATTTACAGCTTAAGAAGAATCAAGACCACGAGTCATATGGCTTCAAGATCCATTGGGTCTCGGGTAGGTTTATGTGATGTTCTCGTCATTGAGTCTTAGAACGAAACAACTATAGTATATAACAGATTTGTTATATAACTATGTTTATTTTTTGGATATAAATGAAGCTTGGCTTCACACTTAAAGATCTGTGAGGATGAGGGTTCAAAAAAAATCTAATGAAAGATTGAAATTGAACCCATTTCTGAGATCTCTTGCATTTAATTTTGTTTTTGTAAGATTATTGGAGTTGAGGTGATAATATTAGACTTGAGATGGAAGGTGACGTGTTAGGTAGTGTTGGATATGAAGTTGATTGATTTGGTTCGAGTTGTCTGTAGTTGTCATAGATTTTGATTGATTCAATTGGACAGATTCTTTTCAGTTTGTTATAAATTGAACGGGGACTGATGATGTCAGTTGACTGAAGTCGTAGATGAGTCTTGGTGTAAGGTATATTGTGGTCGTGTCTTGTGGTCACTTCTTCTTCATCCTTTCAGTCAAGTAGCTATGTCAAGTCGCTTTCAAAAAAACAATTTAGACAAGTCGTTGCCTTTTTTTAACATAAATCGCTAACTTGTTAAATAACAAGTCGCTAGCAAGATTTTGAGAACAAATCGCTACTTCTTTTCTTGAGTGAGTCAACAAGTCGCCACCGATAGTCAATCGGATTTGTCAAGTCGTTATTGACTTTATTTGACTCAATAGTCAAATAATCACAAGTCGCTTCTCCAAAAACTGGTATACAAGTCGCTTTATGTTAAATAACACAAATCGCTATCTTAAGCAGGACAAGTCACTACTTATAGTACCTTGCATCTGGACAGATAGGACAAGTCGCTATCAATTTTTGACTTTTTCCGGCGAGTTATTCCGACCATTTTTCCAACTATCTTCAAAGAAACCCAGAAAAAGTGACAAAACTGCTTCATATGACTGTTTTGACCTCATGAAAATAACCAGTTTTGACCATATGAAAATGACCACATCATAAAAATTCTATCAACTCATCCAAAAGCAGTTTGACCAGTTCAAGGAATGGTAAAAGAAATCATAAAGAGATGAGAATACAGAATTTGATTGGACAAAGATGACCAAAGATATGACTTTTTAAACCAAGAGGACACATAAAGATCAATTAGAAGCTGTTTTACCAAAATATACGGAAACAAAATTTTTCCGACCATAAAAAATGTAAAAACAGTTTTTAACAAGGTACAAAAGACCACAATAAATCAACACAACACAATAACCTTGGCTCTGGTACCAATTGTAGGATCGTAAATATTATTGTGTTGATGATTCGGCTGGTCTTGGATGGTGGTGATACAAGAAAGCCATTGTTTTAGAGAGAGAAAGAGTGAGAGGGTGTTCTTGCTAGAGACTTGCTTTACAAATTATGAAATGTTAGATTGAGAAGCACCACCCCTTCCATGGATGGAAGGGGTATTTATAGTTACAAAGAATACGTCCTCCTATCGGACTGTGGATCAGGCATACAGTGGGTAAAGACTCGTCCTTCCTCCACGGTTTTACACTAAACTATTCTACGCTACTAATTAACTAATTAACTACAAAACAACGTAAATAACTACAAGTCTACGAGCTAATATATGTTAGACCATAATTGGGGTGACCGACACTTTAACATGGAATTTCCAATTCCTAACACAGAGTGATCAGCAGCAGGCGCTTCTTGACTCAATGACATAGAAACTGAAGGGTTATCTATGTTGACAGGGATAGGAGCAGCCTCTGTTGATGGATTTGACAGATCATTAGCAATTGGCTCATAGTGTTCATCAAACATTGGATCAAATAATTTCTTCAAATCATCTTCTGAAGGTGGTACATATGGAGTTGCTGGTGAGGAATTGTGTACAAGAGTAGAACTGATGGGACTACTTGATGAAGGTTGTGATGCGGGTCCAGAACTGGGTTGTCCTGGAGCCATTTGACTGGTCAGCTCATCGAATGGAACGTGAATTGTTTCCATGATATTTCGGGTTCTTTTGTTGTAGATTCGGTATCCTTTTCTGCTTGGTGCATATCCTACAAATACTCCAATGTCCGCTTTAGCTTTAAGTTTGCCTAAGTCTTGACCCTCATTAGTTGGATAACACAATGCACCAAACACACGAAGGAATGAAAGATTAGGTTTTCGATTGTGGACAAGTTCATATGGAGTTTTTCCATGAGAAGTGTGAATTAGGGATCGATTTTGAGTGTAGCATGCAGTGGCAATGGCTTCAGCCCAGAGAAACATTGGAACCTTTGAGTAAATCAGCATTGTTCTTGCGGCTTCCACAAGAGTTCGATTTCGTCTTTCAACTACACCGTTCTGTTGAGGAGTTCGTGGAACACTTCTTTGATGACTGATTCCAACACTTTGATAAAACTTACTAAGTTCTTTATTAACAAACTCAGTTCCATTGTCTGTTCGGATGATTCTGACAGTTTTGTTAAGTCGAACCTGCAGCTGCTTGATAAGTTTAATGATGATATCTGGAGTTTCATCCTTTATCCTTAAGAACTTAACCCAAGTAAATCGAGAGTAATCATCAACCACAACTAACACATATTTCTTCCCGAAAATATTCTACACTCTCATGGGTCCACATAAATCCATGTGAATGGTATGAAGAACTTCCATAACTTAGTTTGTAGGTTTGGGTTTGTGGGCATACTTATTGCTTTTTCCCAATTGGCATGCTGAACAAAGATGATCCTTTTCATACTTTAGTCTAGGTAAGCCTATTACTAAGTCCTTTCTAGAAAGATCATTAATGGTGTCGAAGTTCAAGTGATTGAGACGACGATGCCATAACCATGACTTTGTTTTCGAAGCCTTTGACAACAAGCAGATTGGAGAAGACTTCATCATGTCTTCGATAGAGATGGTGTATAGATTTGAACCCCGTGTTCCTCTTAAAATTTCCACACCATCAAGTTCTCTAACGAAACAAGTATGTTTTCTAAAAGCCACCTCTAGATCGGAATCACAGAATTGACCAACAGAAAACAGATTATGACCAAGACCTTCTACATAATATACCCTGGAGATTACACTATCACCAACAACATAGTCTCCATAACCCATAATTGCACCAAAATGATCATTCCCGAATCTAACAGTCCCGATGAATTTACTCACGAAGTTCATGAGTCGTGACCGGTCTCCAGTCATATGCTTGGAACAGCCTGAGTCCAGGTACCACAGAACGATTTGAACGATTTGCAGTTGAACACAGACAAGAATGGATAACTGGATAATTGGGATCCCTATGCAAGAATGGGTTCCATTTGGTTAGTAACAATAATTGGACCACCCACATCGGAAGTAGAAACAATGGAATAATCAGGTATTGATGCAGTGCTAGTGTATGCATTAGACCTAATCAAGGTATGTTCACTTCTTAAAGGAATAGTTCTAACAGTAGGCATCCATTTCCTAATGGGCATTGGTCCAGATAATTTAGGGAACAACTCATTAAGATTGAATTTACGGCCAGTAGGTATCCATTGATAACCGACATTACTAAATTTTCTTCCTGTGGGTTTCCAATGTTTTCTAACCTTCTTCCACCATTGCATTCTAGCCTTCTTAACCTGTTTGATAGCATTAACATTCTTAACTGGGTATTTAACCCCATTACTCACATCATTCACAACACATTCATGATTAACACCATAAATCAAACATTCATTACATGTTTTGCAAGTAGTAGTAGAATTCGAATTAATAACAGTACGCTTAAAGCTAATACTATAATCAACATGATTCGTTTTATTCAATTCCAACTTAAAGTTCCTAGGGTGGTCTTCTACTTTCCTCCATTGATTACTCTTAGCTTGCAAGGTCCTATCTTGCTCTGTATTGCCTTGAGGCTTTGACCTGCTCGCTTTCGTGTCACTTTTTACTCCTGTAGAGGGAATGGGAACATTAGTTGGTTTTGCTACCTTTTGCATTTTAGGTTTAGAAGTGCTGGGATCTGAACTACTTAAAGGAACATTGAAGCTTACATGCTTAACCTTAGGCGCTGAGTGAGGCATATCAAGATTGGCATTCTTAAAATCAGGCATAGAACAAGGCACAACTATTTTATCCTTCTTACCATCGGATTTAGGGCATGTTGCTCTTAAGCATTCTAACAGCTCTTGAGATCGTTTGGCCTGAATGCAAGCAAACCTAATTTCACTATCAAGGGGCTTATTTATGAAATCCTCCTCTAAAATTTCATGGAGACATTCTAGACTATCCTTAAGATGAATGAAATAGTTGTGAAATGCCAGTTCGTTATTTCTAAGATGAGGAGGAATGTATTTAACAGTCACTGTATATTTAGAATCTGCAGATGAATTTGATGCAACATTCTCATTAAAAACAAGTGGCATTTTCCCTTTTACCTGACTCCTCAGATTCTCAATTTCCTTTTGTAAAGACGTTATTTTTTCGTTGTTCTTGTCACGAGTGACTTTCATTGAATCATATAACTCTTTAAAGTGTCGTTTAACTTTTTCATTTTCTTCTAGAAAACTCTCATTTTCCTTTTGTAAAGCACTAACCAAGTTTTGAAGATGAAAAGTTTGAGAACACTGAGAATCTAACAGAGGAGGTATTTGGGAGCCAGTCACATTGTTCTTTTCACCCTTTAATTGTGAAATTTGGGCTTTCAACTTTCTGATCGTGTTACAGTGAGCTTGAATCTGTTCGTCACGTTTGTTTATATCAAAAAGTGCATCAAACTCTGGAACATTTGAGGATGTCTAGATGTTTGAGGTTTTAACATTTTCTTTGAGATGTTGATATTTTAGTTGCAAATCAAAATGTTCAACTTCTAGCTTAGAAAGATGTTTTACCAGATTATCGTGATCCTCCTAATCAATTTTCTCATTTAGTTATGAGTTTTTGTTTTCAAGCTCAATGACACGATCATGGTAAACTTTCAAAGCAACAGTTAATTCATGAAATTGAGAAGCAGTAATAGAATGCTTAGTAACAGTATAAAACACATCTTGAGCCACACAACTCAATACTAAGTTCTCATTTAAGATATGCAGATTCTTCCTTTCAATTTCATTATATTTGAGTTCCCGTTCATAATCATTGACCTCAACTATCATTGCATCAAATTCCTTTTCCATTTCTTTAATATCTGAGTCTATCCCTTTTTGAAGACTCTCAAATTGACTTTTTAATTGTTTAAAGAAAGGCATGACCTCAGTTAAATATAACAAATATTTATGAGAAATTATGTTGTTGGTTGTGGTAAATAAAAATTGGGATTTAAAATAAGAAGGACGGTTTATTAATGGTGAATAGATGTAAGGAAATGATGGTGGTACATAGTTGCATGTACTTGAAGGGAACTAGTGTGCACAAAACTCAAAGTCAAACTGCTACAACACAACACTCAAGAAACTTTGGCCAACAATAAATTTGTTCTTGGGCAACTAGACACAAATAATGGGCAACTACTCACAAGTCACAAGCATGGTGTATTGGTGTCTGGTCACAAAGTATAACAAATTATAAGTTTATTTATGTATGTGTTGTCCGTAATTGTATTATATATGTTGGTTATAAGAAGCATGGTGTCTGGTCACAAAATATAACAAAATAATATTGTTGGGAACTATATTTAAAGTTGATAAGACAAAGTACATGAAAGATGAAGGACTATTGAAGACAAAGAAAGACAAGAGACCTACTTGTCAAAGAAGTATTTATTATCTAGTCCCTTGTAGTCATTTGTAACCCTAGTATCTCTATTATATAAAGAGATACAGGGAATTAGGTTTATAAGTGTCAAACAATGTAAACATCAGACAAAGTGTGTGTGTGGGAAAACCTAGGCGTGGGATGCCTAGAGTTTTGATGTAGTCGACTTATAGTGTTTAGCCTCAAGGATCATTGATCCCTGTTAGATTGTAACCGTCTTAGAGTTGATCGTCTAGGATTGGGGTTGTAGATGTGTTTTGTAGAACACATGATGATGACGAAGAAACCTTAATAATAACAATGATAGTTTGATTATTCCGCTATGCATATATATATATTGTTCATTGTTATTTGTGCTTTATTGATAATCCTAGATAAGGTCTAAACAACCTAGAGCATCGATTCTAACATGTGGTATCAGATTAGGTGGCTCTTGATATCTAGGATCTACAAGGTTTCTCGAAGAATATGGCGAAAAGATGAAGAAATTCGAATCTGAAAAATTTTCGTAATGCTTCTGCAGGTCAGTTTTCAAACAGGTATAACTTTTTCGTTAACCGTTGGATCGGGCTGAAATTTTTGGTGGACGTTCTCTATGTACCTATCTAACTTTCCACCGAAGGGATTGTCGATCTGAGCTTTTATGCGAAAGTTATTCACTGTCGAAGTTGGCTGCTGACAGAGTTTTTCAAGGTCGAATTTTAGGGTTTTTATGATTTCAACTTCTTTGATTTTGTGCATACTTGTTCTAAATTCTCAATGGAAGTTGGTTATACTTGTTTGGAGTCTACTAACCCTAATAAAGCAGTTTTGGAGTGTATATGATGATCGTTTTTAGGGTTTGTTGAAAACCCTAGGTGAAGATTCATATTCTACGTGCCTGATGCAGGAGCAGTTTCATGTGCTACTGTTCGTTTAAGGTTTTTGAATACTCTTGTATTCATTCAAGCATTAAGTTATGATGGTCATAAGGTGCTGCTCATTACTCGTTTACTTCAAGGTAACCACTGCTAGCACGTTTTGTTACTTGTTATCGTTTCCACTGCTAGTTGCTCTTTACCACTGCTAGCTTCTCGCCATTGAAGTTATTGTGTTACCACTGTTGATGTTACAACTGCTAGCGTTACTCGATTACCACTGCTAGTAGATTTTGTTTCCACTGCTGAGCTTGGTCGTTACCACTGCTACATACTCGTTTCCACTGCCAGGCTATTTGGCTTCCACTGCTAGTGATACGAGATATTAATGCTTGTTTATATTGATTACTACTGCTCGTTTGAATACATAGTTTGTTGTTCGAATAAGGTACGTGAGTGTTGCTGCTGCTCATTTATCAAGGATACTCACTGAATTTATATGTTTACTTCTGAAAGCTGTTGTTCAACGAGTAGTGATTTATGATTGGTAAAGTTTTGGTGACATCTAATTTATCATGGGATGATGGCTTGTCTGATCACGTGGATAGTTAATATATGCTTGTTCCAATATTATACCGAAGGTTTCAAGGTTGATTTATATATGATATGCATGGAGTACTCATTCATGATATCTACTGCTCATTCAATACTGCTATTAGATGTTGTGCACGTGGTTAAGCTTTTAGATTCAATGGTAATTGTGTTTTGTATATTGCATGGCACTATCTTCTGATTGGTTATTGATTATACAAGGTGCACATGGTTTATTTTCAAGACATCACATGATCAGTAGGTTCAAGCGAAGAGTGGAAAAAGGGTTAAGATAATCCCTTCTAGATGTGCCTTACACTCGTACAAATAATGAATTGGTAAGAAAGTCACATGGGTCGGTAGTTGCTTGTATCAATTTCTTTATTTGGAGGTTCTTTTCTGATGTGATATATATGGTGCATTATTTTGAATGAGAACTAGAGGTATAAAACTTGGTACATTTGGTTATTTGGTTCACACACACGAGGAGTTTTGGACTTGAGGGGAAGTCAAACATGGTGTTTGGATTTTGGTTATTTGTTCTTAAACATCAAAAAGCTCATATTTGGATTTATTGAATTATTGATTACGAAGAAGGTTGATTATCACTAATTTGATGTTGTAGCTGAGTTTCACAGGTTTGTGTTCTTATCATATCTCAAAGTGAGTGTAACACCTTGTAGATAACTTGTTCGTGCTTAAAGGATGTTGACGACGACTTGCAAAATCTAGTTTTCATAGGTCAAGGGGTGGATGGATGAAGACCTAGTTAACTATCACTTAAAGGAGTTACATTGTAGTGCTCAGTGTCTCATTAAAGATGAGGATTTTGTCAAGAGATTGCGATCTACTTATATTTTTGTTGTGGTATAAGTTCGATGTCACGTGGATAGTACAAGACATAAGACACATGTTTGGGATATTTTACTTCTTCATCAAATTCGTTATATTTGGTTTTCTTCACAAGTGATCATTACAAGGAGCTTACAGAATTAAAGATTCAAGAGATGGTAAACATATTTTTTAGGGGAAACTTATTGTTCAATGTTTAACCATCCACATGCATTACTCAAGGGGAAGTTTCTACTGCTTACATTCCCTATTTGGATTATGACAAAAAGGGGAAGAAGTACTTGGAAGCTGCAACTTGAAGATTCTTGGTGATTGTATGTTTAAGGGGAAGTTCATTTATCTTTCATGACATACTTGTTCGTGCTTATTTGGTTTTGTCATTATCAACTAGGGGAAGATTGTTGGGAACTATATTTAAAGTTGATAAGACAAAGTACATGAAAGATGAAGGACTATTGAAGACAAAGAAAGACAAGGGACCTACTTGTCAAAGAAGTATTTATTATCTAGTCCCTTGTAGTCATTTGTAACCCTAGTATCTCTATTATATAAAGAGATACAGGGAATTAGGTTTATAAGTGTCAAACAATGTAAACATCAGACAAAGTGTGTGTGTGGGAAAACCTAGGCGTGGGATGCCTAGAGTTTTGATGTAGTCGACTTATAGTGTTTAGCCTCAAGGATCATTGATCCCTGTTAGATTGTAACCGTCTTAGAGTTGATCGTCTAGGATTGGGGCTGTAGATGTGTTTTGTAGAACACATGATGATGACGAAGAAACCTTAATAATAACAATGATAGTTTGATTATTCCGTTGTGCATATATATATTGTTCATTGTTATTTGTGCTTTATTAATAATCCTAGATAAGGTCTAAACAACCTAGAGCATCGATTCTAACAAATAAGAGTGGGTTATAATAAGAAGATACCTGTAAGCACTCCCTAACATGGACATACCATACACGTGACTCATAGTCACACGTGTCGCCGCTATCATAGAATGTTACCACTCCTGTAGGTATGTTAAATTGGGCAAGACACCAGTGTTTAACAGTCACGTTGAGAGGAATAAAAACCTAAAAGAAAATTGGTTGTGTATTAGGATATAGTTAGTCAACGTATAAATTTAATAAAAGTGACTTTTTATTTATGTGGTCAAAGGTAAATACAAGAATACAATTATCGTGTTTGTATGTGCTATTGACATGGCTTACGGCTGGTAAGCAATATGTTACTTACGAATGGACGTTTTAGATAATGGAGAACGTTTTCATGCACGGTGTTGGGTTGTATAGAAACTACTGCTTTTGGGAAACTCATTTGCTTATGTAGTTCCTGATATGTTGCTCCAACTGTTAACTACTGCTTGTGTTACCATAACTACTGCTAGGGTAATCAATATACTGCTGGGATCGAACGAATACAACTGGAGGGGCTCAGTTTTTGGAAAGCAAACTTATCTCATGGCAGTGTAAGACACAAACAATTCTGGCCAATTCCACCACTGAAGGTGAGTATGAAGCTGTTGCACGTTCTAGAACTACGTTGAAGGCTCGACTAGTCATTCAAGGCTTTAAATCAACTACTTTTGGATTGTAAATTTCATGCATACTTAGTCTCAAGTCTCAAGATGTTTTTTTCAAAACTTTGTAAGAAAGGTAGTACTGCTATTGGAAATCTTAATACGGCTAGTGTGTATGATTCCACTGCTTGTTCTTTTTGTTAAGTCCTGCTAGTGGATATCATGTTTTTGTGGTTGGGTTACACTTATAAGTTATAACTACTATGTTTATGAGCACTAGGATTTTTTTGGGCTTAGCTGCTGGACCTTTTGGTGTGAGAAAAAAAAACAAACAAACAAAAAAAACAAAAAAAGAATGAATTAAAAAAATAAATAAATAACAAAAAATAATAATAAGATTGTGTAAAAAAAATAATAATAACTTGGTTGGAAGATTGGAGTGCAAAGTTGTTCCAACTGCTAGTTTGCATAGAGAAACTGCTAGTGTTACGAAAACAGTGCTAGTTAGGTTATCATGAGGATACCATGAAACTGATACACGAATTGATGGATAAATGTACTACAATGGAGTCTAAGATCACTGGCATACAACAAATAACCTCTTCTCAGGATGACACAATCAGAAAGTTACAGCACAGGGTAAGAGGTTCGGAGCGACAAGGGAGGCCAAGGGTTAACAGATGTAAAAGATATTGCTGATTTTGAAACTCCTTTAGCGATCAAGGATAAGCTTGAAATGAACAAGAAGAGAATGGCAGATAGGTAAAAAACTGTCGATTATGGTTCAAATTCTGAGATGGAGCATACAGATTCTAGCACTTCGGAAGCACCGTCCAAAAAAGGTATTTTGTGCCTAAGAAGAAACTTGATGATTTGGATTGTAAATATCAAATTTAGGGGAGGATTGTTTGGTTTTTTGGTTCTGTTGGACGAATTATTCAAAGTATGCATCAAATAGCATTTTTAACAGAAACCACGGCTAGTGGCAATGGAAGAACTGCTGATAGATCAAAAGCTGTGGATAAAGTTTGTGAGTATCAAGTTTGTTAATACGTAAAGGAAAGTTGATGATTTGAGGGGCAAATATCAAGTTTGTTCATACTTTAAAAGATGTCATTTTTAAAGTTGCTTTCATCAACTACCTGATTATTGAGAGACCGTAAACCGTAAAAATAGGAGGAAATGAAAAGTAAATGTATTACCTGTTCAACATCATTCCAGGGCATGGGATACCTCGTCCCGTCTGCATAAAACACGGGCATGCCATTTTGAAGAAGAATCTGAACAAAGTAACTACAAACCATCGCCCAGTTAGTATTCTGAGGTCGTACGTGCCACATGTAGTCAACCCGTAGGTCTAGATGTTGCGCATTTGCCGCAAATAAAATACCAATTTAAGAAATGGTGAAAATCAAATACAGGGTAAAAAAGAAAAACTGAATAAGAATGCGTATATAAACTAACCTCCTTAGTTAGCCAACCTTTTCTAGCAGGGTCTAAGCAAACTAAGCGAAGCCAGAAATTTCGGTCTACAGTATAATCATCTGACCATGGAAATTTACACCGTAGTCTATTAGGATCATAGAGGAATTCTTCAATCTCATCAGACAGCCAAAGTGTTTCGACAGAATGAACCATCTACTTAGATCCTACAAAACAGCTTCAATTTATTAGTTTGACAGAGCATTATTGATAACCAAGTATATGGACAAGTTCGTAAAAAGTATCACAATACCTCTACCCAAGGTTTCACTTTGTTAAGCTCCTAAGCAATAGTTGGGTCGTTCATGTTATGACCGTGTTTTTTTATTTTACGCCGTTTAACTTGCAGATTGTTTTGTGGCGAAACAGGTTCCATGAGAATCCTCTTGTCGGGTGGTAACCGACTTAAAGCCTTTTGAAAATGTGACGAATTCATAAACGCGCGTCGTTTTTTCTTCTTCTCCTCCTCCAACTTCAACATGTCAGCTTCTTCCAACCGCAACCTATTAGCCTCTTCCAGCCTTAAGATGTTGGCCTCAGCATTCAGCTTCTCTTCTTCCAACTCTAACCTTTCTTCCTCTGCCAACGCGAATCTCAATTCCTCTAAAAGGAGATACTCCTGGAAGAGACTAGCGCTGATGACATGTGTATATAACGGCCATACAACTAAATGCGAAGAAGAAATATTAACCTGAGCAACGTCCACGTCAGATTCCGGCAAGTCGATCAGTTTAAGATAAATGTTGTTAAGTGAATCGGAAAAGGCAGTCCTTGTGTTTGGAAAATGTGACTCAAAATCAAGTTTGTCCTGTAAAAAAATTTGGATGAAATTTCTAAAATTAAACAATGGCAGCGAGAAATAACTATAGATTAGTTGAAAGGTATACCCGAAGACCGCCAGTTCTGCATTTGCAAGAACCTGTGAAGGTTTAAGTGTTAGAAAATTCCGGCAGGTGATGTTATAAAAAAGTGAATCTACTATTCTTATATTATAATGAATATAAAGAGAACCTGAATGATACACTCAAGTTTAAAAACTTGGCGATTCAGACCGGAAATTACATGATCCTTAAGGCTTTTTGTTCTGGAACTACTTCCACTCTTGCATTGTTTTGAATTTACTTTCAAACCAGTTTTCGCACGTTGTCGTGACTTTTCAAGGCTCGAAAAGTAGGTATCGACAAGGCTGTGATGGGTCCTGACGGGCGGTCTGGGAACGTAGTCATTGAAAAAATCTTGGCTATCTATCCACCATGCAGATTGGAACTCATGTATAGTAGGTCTCAGATCAGTAATTGTAGTTGAATCCTAAAGTTCAGTAATGGTTACAAAAAAAAATATATGGTTTAGTTAATTACTTTGAGATACATACGACACCATTTTATAAGGGATTCGTAATTAAAGTCATAAACTGAAAGATTGGAGTGCAAATAATATTTCCACTGCTAGCTTGCTTGAAAACACTGCTAGTTCTGGGCAATCACTGCTAGTTAGTTTCTGATGAATGTGGAAACTATAGGGGCTGTTTTGTAACTTTTTGGTGATAACATATTTATTCCCCAAATCACTGCTGAGGCAGGGCAGTGGAAACATAAGAACGACCCAACCAATGGCAACTCCTAATGTGGAGAGTTCTTTGCAATCCAACACAGGTGGAGGAATCCCTAGACAACTGGCTAATTTGGGGGACATGGATGTTCAAGCTAGGATTGATGCAATGTTAGACACATCTCGAATAGATGAGGGTTGTTTGGAACACCAACATGATTTGACGGCTAATGGCTTTCTACATGATGACAATTCTAATGATAGACTTCTCAGTCCAGGTTACACAGGTCAAGGTGGTGAGGATAATATGAAACTCAATCTTGAATTGACGGATATACTCACAACTATGGAGTGAAAGATCATTAGTCTTCAAAATTCGACAACTACTCGCGCTGAAACAATCAGGATGTTGAAGCACCGGGTAAGTGTTTTGGAGAGACTAAGAAGGCCAAGGTTCAATGCATTCAGGAAAGTGAAGAAACTAGGAAAGAAAGCAAGTTGCGCTGGCATTCAAAGTTTAGAGGATGCATCCAAACAGGGGAGGAGTGAGAGTACAAATTCAGGCAAGGCATGGAAGGTATAGAAGCAGTACTGGATGATTCTTTAAAGGCTGCAGTTGAAGAAAAGGGGAAGGAAGTGGTGCAAGCAATCAGTGCCAGTGTTGCTGCATCCGCTGATAATATTGAAGTAACCACTGCTGCAACAACTGCGGGTATTATTATAGCCACTGCCAATTCAGACGTTTCAAGCCCAGAGGCAACCTCTGCTACAATTATAAGCACCACAATAACACCATCACCAAAACCAAAAAAAGCCTGAGAATGAGGTTGCCATACAATTGCTCAACCTAAAGCAATCTGACCCTATCCCTGCACCCAAACCTATTGCAAAGAGTCTAAAGATTGGTGAAGCTGTGCAGAAAGGTGTAGTTACTGAACCTGATATTGGAAAGGGTAAAGGGATTGCAAAGCCAACATTGAAGTTTAAAAGTAGAGAGGAGCAGATAGCTTATGATGGAGAATTTTATAAAATATTATATATGGAACTAAATGATAAATAAATTGCTAAAGAAAAGGAAAGGGCAGTGTAGGATCGAAAATATTATTGTGTTGAAGATTTGGGTGGTCTTGGATGATCAAAAAACATGATAGCCATTTAAGAGAGAAAGAGATGAGAGGGAGTTTCTTGCTAGAGACTTGGTTAACAAATATGAAAAGGTTAGATTAAAGAAAAGCTCCACCCCTTCCATGGATGGAAGGGGTATTTATACTTACAGACACAACGACCTCCTATCAGCCTGTGGATCAGGTATACAGTGGGTAAAGACCCGTTCTTCCTCCACGGTGTTACACTACGCTAAACTAAACTAATAACTAACAAATAAACTAATAAATAACGTAAATACCGACACGTCTACGAGCTAACATATGCTAGACCTTAATTGGGGTGACCGACACTTTATCATGGAATTTCCAATTCCTAACAATCTCCCCCTAAGGGAGGTCACCCCATGATTTACATTTTGAATCCTAGCATTCTATTCTTGACTTCGTTCTTGAGCTCGTAGACTTCAATTCTTCAAATCCGCAATCTTGTGCTTTAGCAGTGATACTTCAAAGTCCGCATAGTTTAGTACTTTCAGTGGAGGTCTTTGAACTGATCCACATCTTTGATGATCTTCGAGCTTTCATTGAGATTATCAGCCACAGCAAATCTATCTGGATCATCCATAGTTGTGTTGCCATCATGTGAAGTTGTGACTTTCAGACCGACATGCTCACACTTTTGGATCATGACATCTTTTCATCAGAGTAGCGGAAGCTTTTACTGGTTCAAGATATTTGCAGCAGTGTAGTAGAAGCATAGTATAAAAATATCTGAGCCAGGTTCTGTAGATATGCACAAGTCATGATTTCTTCAATTAAGTGTGGATGTTGTGAGCATGCGGCTTTGGATTGACTCCTCAATTCTGATCAGCTGCAACCGTCCAAATGTACCTGCAAACAACAGTTAGCAATAAAACATACGAAAGTGTCTTTGATCACTTTCGTTGAATTGAGGTACACGGCCCATGGTTCCCCGTTGATCAGTACAAGTACTGCCTGTGATCAGGTATGATTCCGAAGAATCTCCTTGACAAGGTTTCGCAGCTGTTCTAGCCGTTCTCAAACCGGAACGTCTCAAAGAAGACAACACGGAGTGAGTGAACCAGCAAATTAAGATTTACTGATTGATTCAAAATGATTTGAAAACAATCGCGTATTTCTTGAAGAAAGAGTTTTGCAATACGAAGAAGGTTTTATAAGAAAAATCAATTTTCAATCATAAATACCCTTTTAATTTTGAAAGATTAATACACAGTTGATGAGTGTCTAAATACTCATCATTTTTGTACCATCTAGACTGCAAAAACATCTGAAAACACTCAGAAATGCATCAAAATGATGAAAATATCACAAATAAGTGTTTTATGTGTTTTAAATGCAAAAATATCAAAATCAGATGAAAAACGTACCAAGTTTGCATAATTGGCAGTTTTAGTCCCCCAAGTTTCAAAAGTTGTCAAAACTAGTCCCTGGTAATTCAAAAACTTGTAAAAATATCATTCAAGGTCCCTGAAATATTCTAAGTTGTCAAAAATGGTCCTTGAATGAATCTTTGGGCAAATGGCAGAAAAGGTCCCTCAAGTTTGGAAAATGTCAAAATCAGTCCTTGGTGAGTTTAAAAAATAGAAATTATTCAAACTACACCTTGTACTAATCATAAATGGCAAAATTGGTCCTTATGGTGAACTTTTGGAGAATTTACATGTTTGGTCCCTCAAGTTTCAAAGTTTGGCAGATTTAGTCCCTAGAAGGGTAAAAATGGAAATTATCAATTGAGGTCCTTGTACTATTGAAGCTTGGCAAAAAAATTCACCCTTGGAATAACTTTGGCAGGTTCAGTCCTATACTTTCAGAAATTACATAAATGGTCCTTGTGTTATTATTTCTACAAACCAAATCGGACCCCTTATGTTTATTATCCAAACCCAAAACACATGCCAGCCCAACACCAAGCCCAAACCCAAAATTTAAAAGAAATAAAACCGCCACCACTGTTACCCCTTCTCCTCCACACCTGTTAAACCAAAACCACTGGTTTCACCACTACTTTCCACCTCTCCCCACCTTTCCACCTCTCCTACCTCTCACTATCACACCTTTTGTTATGACCAAAGATATACCAACCTTATCAAATACCCACGTTATGAACACAAGTATACCCACTTAAAACACAAACAGTATGTGTAGAATAGAAGAAGAAAAGAATAGAACTTGGTGACTTGAATGATATATTAGGCGTATGTGTATAGAGAGGTAGAGAGAAGAAAGATGAAAACAATAAGATGTTATATTGCTTCAAGGAAAACACACACACACACACTCAAGCACACCCCTCAAATGACATACTTGAGGGGTATTTATAGTACAAGATAAAGGATGCCCTAAGGCTTGGCCATGGGCCGTATATGGGCTTCGTGGGATTGGATTGGACTTGGATTTGATATAAGGCTAGCTTATCTTAACTTATAGCCATTTAGCTTAGCCCAATCCACGAGCCCGTTGACTATTCTATCACGATATCTAACACACGTTACAAAGTTCCTAAACGTGAATGACCATCACTTCTAATAAAAACTATTAAGGCTAACAATCTCCCCCTAAGGGGTGGTCATTCAAATGATGCTCCACTTGATTAGGTCTTTAAACTTTTTGAGCTTGAACTTTGTGTGTAGATATAGAATAGTCTTAATTCTTTGTTCCTTCATGCTTTGTGATCAGTTAATGTGGTTGTCTGCCATTGTCAACTTCGTTGGTCAGGTGTCTCCACGTCTTTCTCCACCATGCTCACACTTCTATTTGACTTTGAGTTTCCAATGATGAAGTTCTCAAGACTTTACACTTTGTAGATTCTTTGACATTGACGAAGAATCATCTTTAACTTTGAGTTGCCTTTGATTTTGATGAGAACTTTCATGTGTTGTTGGTATGAGCATGTGGCGAGTCTGCACGATCCATCCGCTCTGGAGCTTCCATAAGAAGAAAACATAAAACAAGTTAGTAATAAGCGGATTCCGACACTTACAAGTTTGAATTTCGAGGGTGTTAACAGCATAGTGTGAAAACACGTCTCTAATTCTCACAGAGGCCGTTCCTGAACTGGAGTCCCACAAGTGAGATAACGCGATGTACCGAAATACACCTACAGTTCAGATGAGTCGCTGAAGTACACCGAAGCATCACTCCACGATTGTAGACCGTTTGAGACACACTAAGCGTAATCCACGGGGAGTTACCGAAGTGACCTGCTGTCAGGGCTGCTTGATGTTGACCCTGGCAGGAGTTTCCATTCAATCACTGAAGATCACAAATGTGAAACTTCTCATAAATGTTCTGGCAGATTGCTAAGATCTGCGTAGGACCCTAAAATATATCACTTGTGTCCTTATTGATGAACAACAAGCGATGTCATGTCAAGTGTTCCTATGAGATCTTTTGATGAATCTCGTGGCTCTAGACTCCATGGTGCATTTTGGTTTTCCTGAGCGGAGACTAGGGAGAGGGTCTCCTTCTTCAATACCAACCAACTCTAAGAGAAGGTCAATAGATTATGTAGGGTTCCCAGTGAGAATGAAACAAATCCTTTTAAGAGGAATTGAGTGGCTAGAAGGTTTAGTGAAGTGCGTCACTGGGTCCATGACGTCTTTGTCTTCAATACCAGTGTCAACTTAGTGACAACCAGTAGCATATGAATTGAACCCGGTTTCTGCCCTAAGGCTGAATATGGAGGGCTATTTCTTTTCACCCTTTCTTTTACTTTTCTTTTTAATTCTTCAACCCCTTCTTTCTCCTTTCTCACATTACTCCTTTTTTCAATCATACCTAAGGACTTCTAGTTCTAAACTATATGTGATGTCCTTAGGTAGATCCCTCCGGCTCTGGCGGATCATAGGACGAATTTCCTATCCTTAGTCACCTTATAACTCCATGACTGTCCTATGTTGCCATGAAAACCTTTTTCTTGAAAATCTCTCAAAGTGTTTATGATTATAAAACATGATTTTGTTAACACCTTGAGAGTTTTATATTTTCAGAAACACTCCCCCTTCACATGTGCTTATATGTTTTGACAGAAATCTGCACATAGAGGGTAGAGTTCGCACTTTTTGAATTGATCGACTTTAAATGAGCTAGACCGATTCGAGACACGTTTACATCACTAGAGAACTAGCTTGAAATTATTACCCGTCCTGGTCAAGTCCATAGAAAGTTTCTCGAGATGGTACATTATTCCTCGTCAATTCATTGGTTTCAACTGAGTCGAGCTCTTTTGAGATTCAAACAACGATCATTAAACCTTTTTTATCACATTTTAATCACGTTTCTCCCCCTCAAAAATAGCATATCGATGATGTTTTTGAAACAAAATGATTAAAAGATATGTTTTTCGAAAAACATTTGGAGAGAAACTGATTTAGCATGAATATTTTTGGAACAATTTTGGTTTTATACTCCCCCTTAACGAAAGCATATTTTTCATACAGAAAATTTAGAATCAATTAAGGGTTTAAAGGGAGTTATCTTGGTACCAAATGTGAGAGATTTTGAAAAATCTTTTTGAAAAATTTCGAATCAATGGTACGCAAGATGAGAAGAAGATTTTGAAAATCTTTTGAAGATATTCGAGAAGAATAATCTTCATTTGTTTTAGGATAAGTGCTCGATATTTATGAAAATCGATTTTGCGTAGCACTTTCCTTTCTTTAAAGATCGGGTTGCAATATGAAGTAACTGCAAGCCATTGTTTTAGGAAAAGTGCTTTAAAAATATTTAAAACCTTTGTTTGGTTTAGCACTTTCCTTTCTTTGAAGCGCGGGTCCTGAACTGATGTGTCCAGAAGCCATTATTTTGAAGTCCGGGTTTCGTACTGAAGTATACGAAAGCCATTATTGAAGAAATTATGAGAAACGACATGTTTTGAAAAACATTAAAGACCTCTCGCTCAAGCATCTGTACATACCCGTATCATTGTTGAATGACATTTCTAGAAACGTACAGAATATCGATTATACGAGAGACATGTCGTAAGAAGAATATTTTTGGATTTTGTTGATTTTATATTGTTTTTGTATTTTGAAAATTTTCTATTTTTGTATTTTGTTTTTGTTGGTTTTATAAAAGAAATGGAAAATCAATAAAGAAGATAGAAAGAGTGATGAAGAAGACGATTTTACAGAATTAGAACCCTCTGATGAGCTGGGTTCAGAGATATTTGATTCACCTGCAACCAAAGAAGAAGAGTTTTCACAAATAACAGTGTTAGAAGTACAAGATTCCTCACGGCGAGGGTGATCACTATCAACGGTTGTAGTGGTTTCTACTTCCTTATCCTGATGAGTTTCACTATTATCTGTGTTGGAGCAAGTATCAAAAATCTTTCCTGTGGGAATCCATCTAAGACCTATTTGGTTGAAAACTTTGCCCGTGGGTATCCACCTAAGGTAAGATCTAGGAGTTGTTTTCTTTTCAGATGCAGCGGAAGACTCATTTTTGGAAAAACTACGTCCTGAAGAGATCCACCTATTAGGTTTCTTTTTGTTTGACATTTTATCAACGGGATTGTTTCTATTTGGTGTCTTAGTGGATTGTGCCTTGGCACGAGAATTATCTTTCTTGAGATATTGTAAGACACATGCCTCACGATTAGCTGAAAAGACACATTTTTTACATGTAGTACAGACAAATTCAATATTCTTGTTTAAAACAGCAGCTTTAACTTTGTCAGTACAGTCTTTTGGAAATTGATTCTTCTTCGAAAGAGACTTAGAATTCCTAGTGTTGTTTTCTAAGGGCATAGCATTGTCTTTTGCGCAACTACTCTTAGATGCAAGCCAATCCCTAGTCTTTTGTAGAGTGTTCCTAGGTAATGGTTTACTACTACTAGCTGTGCCTTGAAATCTTGTAGAATTCATCACCCTAGATGTTGCACCTAGAATTCCATCTTTTCGAGTCTGTGCCTTTTTCCTAGCTTCTTCTAGATAGTGATTGTTGACCATGTTGTTAGAACCAACAGATTCTTTAACTGGATTTTTGGTCACATTCCGTGTACTATTCCTAGAAATGCCAGGTGTAATCACTTTAGGTTTTTCAGCAACTGCTTTTTCTTTTTCAAAACCTTTGATAATTCTCTTTTTAATAGGCAGGGACTGTGGAGTGACTGTTTTTGACAAATCATTTTTCTCATTGACTCTTGGAGGAGGCTGAGAAATAGACATTGTAGAAAACTAGAAGGGGGGTTGAATAGTTTACCGATTAAAAACTTTGTTTTGAAACTTATTGAAAGATCAATTGATATTGATCTTAAGTATGTTAATGAAATATGCAAGCAATATGTAATGAGTAAATAAGGAAAGAAATGATCAAACCACAACAAGTTGTTTATAGTGGTTCGGCCTACAAGGACTCTTTTTCCTTGCCCTACTCCACTCCCCGAGTCTCACACTCGAGAGTTTAACTTCACTAGTCAACAAGCTCCTTTCACCGGCGGAGAAAACCTTTACACTTCGCTTACACTATTTTCGACACTAAGCTAGATGTCGAGTTCTTTCCAAGGGTACAACTACTCCCACACACAATGTATTTTGAGGACTAAAATACTAACCACTCACACTCACAAGATTATGATGGTTTGATACAACAATGAAGTATGAATCAACACTAGATCATACAACACTAAACAAACAAGACTTCCAACTTCTCGTTGAAGCTTGAATATGACTTGATCTTCTTTGCTACAAAAGAGATCACTAATATGATATGAAACTGAATTAGAAAGGTTAGAGAGAAGATATGTATGAGAGTATGTTAGAAAGGGATGAGAAACTACTTGGCTTGGCATTGCTATTTATAGCCAAATTCGACAGGAGCGTCCACGGACCGCGGACCCCTTAAAAGGGTTCCGCCCGTGTACCAATTTGGTACCGCCAGTCTGACAGTCAAGATATCAAATCTTGCCTAAAGTCAACTCTATCTAAGTGAGATTGTACAAGATATGAAGAGTACAAATCTTCACAAAATATCTAATGGAATCTTCCAATGATTTCCATGATGTAATACATGATGTCAAATGTTGTATTACTATTTATAGAAATATGCAAATGCTTAAGTAGTGTTTGGTTTTAAGAACCTAACACATTCTACAAACTACTATCATACATAATGATTAGAGTCATATCAAGATGTTACTAATCATAAATGTAAATGCTTGAATGATGAATATATTGTTTGAGAAAGCTTGTTTTAATATCTAATAAACTTGACAAGCTTTAAGCTTTTATAAATTAAATTTACTTTTGTCGTTAACAAAACTTAGGCAAAGATCAAAAATATAAATAACGTTTAATGACGATATTTGTATTAACAGACATTTTTTGTTTGAAAACCGTTTTTGGAACATTGGTTTTCTCCTCAGTCAATGGTTTTGCAATCTTAGTATCCACAGCCTTTCCTTTTATACATCCCAGCTGAGCTCTCAAAAGATCATTTTGCTCTTGCATGTCCTTGTAGGCACGCTCATACGACAGTTTGTCATACTTGCATTCCTCGGTTTTTTGATCAAGTTGTTTAAAATAGGACACATTTTCTTTTTCAAGTTTTGCAAGAGCATTTTCATATTTTGAAACAATTGCGGAGGTCTCAGACTGGAGTCTTTCATGATCTTCAACAGAATATGTTTGGAGAATAATGGACATGATATCGGTAGTCATAACATCTTCGAAGAGAGAATCATTTAGATTTTCCAAAACTTTGATGTGTTCAAAACTTTCATTAGCTTGCTTTACCAGGGATTTATGGTCCTTGACAAAGTCAGCTGTTTCTTTCAAAAGTGCTTGTTCAACATGAATTACCCCCGCACTGATGGCATTCAGCTGAGGGGCAATTAGAGTTTCAAAAAACTTTTTCTGTTCATTATCAAAACTATTAAACCAGATGTTTGTTGTAATATTGGTTTTAGTTTTAACAGTCTCTTTAAGATACCCAATTCTAGTTTTAACGTCATCTAAAATGCTTCTAGTATCACTTGTGTTAAAAGGATTGTTTGAAGACATTTGTTCGATTTTCGAAAGAGATTTTGAAACTACAACTGGTTTCGAAACTGGTTTTGAAACTGGTGTTGACACTTTGTTTGAAACACTTGGTGTGGTGGAAAACGTTGATTGTTCTTTTTGATTAACAAAAGTAATTCCATTAATTTTGTTCCATTTGTTATAATCAATCGGTTTAAGATCTGGATTCTTTTGTTTCATTTTTGATCTACTCTCCTCAGATAGTTCCAACGTTTCAAGAGAGTCATGCACAATTATGGGTGCATGCAAAGCATTTCCATTGTTTAACACATTCTGAGATTTCTGAGCTTTCTTGAGGAACGAGGAAGGGTTGTTACCAAGAGCCATTTTATGTGCAGTGTGAAAAATCGGATTTGCTTGATTAGAAAGCATCTTGTTTGTTTTAGCGGAATGACCCGTTGTAAGAAGCAAATTATCCAATTTTTTGATAGTTTCATTTTTATCCAGAATTTCATCAAGAAGAGAATCTTCTCGTTTTGAAAAATCAGCAATCAACTGTTTCTTCTCTTTTTCAAGATCAGAAAACAGTGCTTTTTGTTTAGAAAGTTGGTCATTAAGTTCAGAAATTTCCTTGTTTAAAGATTTTATTTTCAAGTTCAAATTCACATCAAGTGTGTCATACTTGAGTTGCAATTGTTTTTCTCTTAAAACAGAATCTCGATAACCAATTTCTAATTCTGAAAGTTTGTTTGTATGAAATTCAAAAGCTTTTGCGTGCTCCTTGTAACTCTCAAGCTCAGCGGTCAATATCTTATTCGCGGCCTTAACTTCGCGATTGACCGTTCTAACTTTCTCAATTTCAATGCCACACTGATTGATTAATGATTCAAAATAAGCACGTGTTTCCTCATCAGTCTCAGTATTTTGTGCCACACAGCCTCCATTAGGATCCACATATGGAGTTTCAGAGTTAGTATTGCTACAACTCGGATTGTCCATGTATGTATCATAAGTAGGTGCTGATGTCACAGAATGCTGTTCGTCATGAGTAAACACATCACCTATGACATTGTTATAGCATGGATCAATGATTGGTACCTTAGATACTGCATTTGCGTCATAGACAGGAGGTGCGTCAGAGTCAGTGTCGTACTTAGTCTCCTGAAGATTTGCCATGTAGATGCAGTTCACATTGAGTTCCTCGAGGTCTTCCAAATCATCCATAATAGCGAAAAAGTCATGTTCCTCAGAACTCAACTGCATTCCAGATTCTGCCTTTTGTGCTAACAGCATAGCTTTCTGAAGATACGCAAAATCCTTCTTTTTCGGCTTAGTAGGACAATTCCTTGCCATGTGACCCACTCCTTGACAGTTATAACACTTAATCTGATTACCCTGATTCACATTTCCATAATTCCCAACGACTGGAGCTGCAACATTGCCATTCTGATTACCCACTGCTCTATTCCCAACATTCTGTCCCATCTGATTTCCAACATTCTGACCCAACTGATTACCCTGATACGGAACCACCTGATTACCCATGCGACTGCTAAATGCTTTATCCAATAAAGAAAATACCTGTTGCAAGGTCGCTTCTACTTCAGCTTCAGGATCAGTGATTCCTTGTTCCTGGTATTGTGGATACGGTTGTTGATAGAATTGTTGTTGAGGTTGTGGAATGTATTGCTGCAAGTTGTTGTTGGTGGAAGATGATGAAGCTTGTTGTTGTGTATTAACTGAAGGTTGAGTCTTTGCAATAAGTGCCAATGGGTCATGATTCTTTGCCAATCTTTCTTTCCTGACTTCATTCGCTTCAGCTTGGTTTTGTTTCAGAAAATCGTTTAGTTGATCAAAGTTCACCTGATGTAAGTCTTTTGTTTGGTTGACAATAGTGACATATCGTCCCCATTCTTCTGGAAGATTATTCAGGAACTTGATGTTTTGAACGATTGTTCTGGGTGCCAACTTGTTTCTGATAAGCTCATTCATCAAAGTGCAAAACCTTCCATAGTAGGATTCAATGGATTCTCCTGGTGTAGATGTAAACTTCTCCCATTCAGTTAGCAGCTTGTTCTCCATGTCTTGTTTACCAATTTCTGTTCCATAACATAGCCGTTGATGAGTGTGTAAATACTCATCATTTTTATACAAAATAAACTGCAAAATCATCTGAAAACACTCAGAAACACATCAAAATGATCAAAATATCACAAATCAGTGTTTTATGTGTTTTAAATACAAAAATATCAAAATCAGATGAAAAACATATCAAATTTGCAAAAATTGCAGTTTTAGTCCCCCAAGTTTATAAAATTGTCAAAAATAGTCCCTGAGCCAAAATTTCAAAAGAAAAGTCACCAAAGGTCTTTTAAAAATCACAAATTGTCATATTTAGTCCTTTGGTGAAAAATCTAAAAATATTTGAGAAATTACAATTTAGTCCCTGAAAATCCAAAATGGTCAATACTAGTCCTTGGGAATTTTTCAAAAATATCAAATCAACCCTTGGATTATTAATATTGGCAAAACAAACCTTTTGACTACTCTTCATAATTTTCATGATTGGTCCCTTGAATTTCAAATGTTACATCTTTGGTCCTTGGTATATTAATAAAACAAACCAAACGGATCCTTGTTTAAATTATCCAAGCCCAATCCTAACCCTTGGCCCAAATTCATTACCCGGTCCCTTGACCCGACCAACCCAACAACCCAAACATTTAAATAATCAGAACCCGCCCCCCTAAGCCCTGCCATTCCCGACCAAAATGTTTGTCTCCCCCCTCCTCCAGCCACCTTCCATAGCCACCCTACACAACCATTTGTCTCCTCCTCCTCACCAACCATCCCACTACAATTAATACACCTTGTCCCTGTCCCAATTTCCTTGTACCAGATTTTCCCGCCAAAACTAGATGAATGGCCAAGATGGGTCAAACACAATCCTAGGGCTCAGATTGTTGCTGGGAAATGTCCAGAGAGAGAAGAAAAAGACTTTTGAGCTTATAAAGAGACAAGATGAAGCAAGTTAGATAGTTAGTTTTTAGTTTTTTAAAATTGTATTTCGTTTTTTAGCTTGTAACATCTTGACTAGTTTTCACTTATGTTTTAAAGTTTATTTGTACTCAATTTAGCTACTCAAGTGTATTTCAAACTTAATTTAAGCATCAATTTCAGTTCAAGTGCAATTTCCATTTTTATGCTTACTGTTGAATTTGCAATATCTAAATCTGAATCCCAAGCTTCAATAAGCTTCTTTATAAGTTGAAACAAGCTTATGTTAGCTTATAATAGCTTTTCATAAGCTTGTGTTTAAGATTGGAACAATATTTGACACTGGTCAACAAAAGTCAAAGCAAGGGGTAAAATGGGTACAGAGATGAAATGGTTGGTTCAAAGCTGGAAATGGGTTAAAATTGGAGCATGTGAGTTGGATTAGATTAGTGGTTCTCTGGTTTCATATGTGGCAGGCCATAGTGGCCATTGGACAATTGTAAGCTCTTTCAATGATCTTATGAATAACTTGTCTTTGTAGTTTTAATTAGCTAAAACCTGTTCTAATAGCAGTATTTGAGTTAGTATTAGGTAGTTTGATCATCATCTGTGCTTGTTCAGTGATTAGCCTAGTTTTAAATTGTCAAACAGCTTATAAGGGTGTGTTTGGAACAGCTGATGTACCTGTTTTTAAGGCTTATTCTTGTGATAAAATCTGGTAGGTCATGTTTGTTTAGTCATTTCACACTCAAATCTGTCTCACTTTGTGCCTGTTAAGTTCAAAAAGTCAAAATAAGCTTCATTCTATCTTACTGTTAAAACTGTGTAGGATTTGGAATTGCAAAACTTAGATTTGTGTTCAAAAGTGTTAACCATTGCTTGTAGTGTGTTCTTTACATCATATTACTTCATTATCAGTCATAAAATCTGGATCAAACTTAACCAAAGTCAAACTGTGTGTTCATTTTCAAAAGTCAAACATGTCAAAAATTGGTTTTGAACAGAAATTGCAGCATCTGCACAGGCTTCAGTAGGGCTTTTCATGGTTTCATTTTTGGTTTACAAGTAGTCCTCTAGGTGGTTTATAAGACCTCTCATCTGTTTTTAGCTTATACCTTTTGGATAAGCTTCTGCTTAAGCCCAAAGTTGGTACTTGGTGCCCTGCACCACTCAGCTAATACTGAGTGGTTTCTCAGATTTTTAACAAGCTTGCACTGAGCTTGTATAAACCTGTTAAAGGCTGGTCTCTTGATTATAAGCAGTCACTTAGGTCTAGTTGAGATATCAATAGTTGGTTTTTAGTTAGTAGCTTGTTTGACTGCTTATTTGTTGCCTGCAAGTTAGCACCAAATCTGTTTTAAGCTTAAACTCAAAATCTCCAAATCTGTGATATTGGGTTAGTCAGTAGTTGTAACTTGTTGATTTTAGTTTAATTTGGTCATTTTTAGTGTATCTTAACTTCTGTTAACAGTAGATAGCTTGTTTGGTTAATTTGCTTAACAAGTGCTTATTTCAATAAGCACTTGATTGAGCAGTTTCATTTTCTTCCACATAGCATACTGTTCTTCCATTTTTCATAGCTTCTTAATATTATTTTAGAATTTCCCTGAAATTTTCAGATTTTTCCTAGCTGTTTTACTATTTTTCTTAATTTAATCTAGTTTTTAAGTATTTTTAAATAGCATTTAATACAAAAAATTCAGAAAAGGTTCCAAAAAATAAATTTTCATTTTTCTTAGACTTAGATAAATATAAAAAGTAGAAAAAGTAATTTTCTAGATTTTTCATAGTCCATTTGGTAATTTTTAGTAATTTAATTAGTTTTTAATGGTTTAAAATTAATAGAAAATAGAAAAATAGTCACAAAAATACAAAAATAGTTTTGAAAAGTCTATTTTGATATTTTAGACTTTTCCAAGTGTTAATCTTATTTTTCTAGCTTAATTTCATATTTTCTTATATTTTAGGTAATTAATTATTAGTTAAAAATAGTTTTTAATTAGATAATTAGTTTTAAAAATAATTTTCTTTTTCTAAATATTTTCTTATATCATTAGGATTGTAGAAACATCATTTTCATATTTTTAGGGTTAATATTGAATTAGTTTCACTTTTTATTTTGTACGTCACGTAGATTTTAATTTCAGTTTCGTAAAATCATAAAAACAAAAACATCATTTTAATTTTAGTGATAGCGTTTATTTAATAGATTTTATCTTTTTAAATTTCCTCTCATTTGCATTTTAGCCTTTGTATTTGTTTGATATTTCTGTAGTTATAATCAATTCATAATCTCTTTCTCGTTCAAACTTCTCGATCACTAGACGTTGATTGATCCATTGCATAGCTCGCTGGGACATAACGACCCGGGGAGACTCTATACTCCTCTGATCTTCATTGATTTCGTGCTTAAGCTGTTTTAGGTTTTCTTACGCTTGCGTGAGAGAACTTGACGGTTTTGCGCGCATCAAATTTTTGGCGCCGCTGCCGGGGAGCTGTGCTGATTTATCTCCCGTTTTAGCAGATTAGTTGTTTGAATCTTCACTCATTGTTTATATCATCCATCTCTGTGTATATATATATATCCATATTTTCTTCTAAAAAATCCAAAAACCCAAAAACAGCCAAAAATTTATAAAACACAAAAATATTTTCTCTTTTGTTTCTATATATGTATCAAAAATAAAAATACAAAAAGAATCGTCGTTTTCTCTAATAATTAACAACTTAAAAGATTACCACCGAAAACCAAGGCAGTGCACTACCTAACTGGGGGTGCGACCATAATAAGTTCCCGAACTAAAGATATAAAACTTGCCTTTGTGTCCATTGTGATTGGTGTACCTTTTTCAAAGAAGCCATTCATCTTGGATTATTGGTTAAGTTCACTGTTGTTTTGCCTCGATTTTGTGTTAATTGATTTTGTTGTGATATCGACGTTTCAGAGCCAGAAAACCCATAAAGATTCTTCTCACCCCATTTTTACAAAACGTCTTCATAATTCTCATTCTCATCTGAAAGATTTTCATAATTCCATTTCTCTCCTTAGCTCTGAGTTTCCTTGGAGTTAACTCTAGTGTATGCGCACTCGCTCTTCTAGATCTGTGAGCCCATTTCGTGAGCTTGTCAAGATTCCAAGAAGGCGTGTTCGTAGACTTTCTGCTCCTTCAGTCGGATCTGAGATCCGGACTGTTCGCACTACTCCCGTCATCATGGCGGATGAGATTCCTATGTGCGAGCTTCTCCAGGCACCCATCGACGGGTATGGAGATGCTATCGTTGTGCCAGCCATCATGGCTGAAAACTTTGAACTCAAGACCGGGTTACTGAATCTTGTAACCTCTAATCAATTCTTTGGTTTTGAGCGGGACGATCCTCATGCTCATATTCGATGGTTTAACAAGATTGCATCTACCATCAAGTATAAGAATGTCCATACTGATGCTGTTAAGCTTCTTCTGTTCCCATTTTCTCTTGAGGGGCAAGCCCGGATTTGGCTTGAAAAACAACCCCCTCAATCTATAGAGACATGGGAAGATCTGGTGAAGAAATTTGTGAATGAATTCTATCCACCTTCCAAAACCACGAGTCTTAAAAATGAAATCATCAAGTTCACTCAGAAGTTTGATGAATCCTTCAGTGAATCGTGGGATCGTTTCAAGGAATTGCTTCGCAAATGTCCTCACCACGGTTTCTCCGAGTTGATGCAACTCGATACTTTCTATAATGGAGTGAGTCAATCTGACCAAGATTCTCTCAATTCCTCCGCGGGAGGAAATTTCCTAAGCAAAACTGTCAAAGAAGCTTTGGCGATAATCGAAAACAAGTCCAAGGTCCGCACTGCACGAAGCAAGCCGGTTGTTTCTCAAGTCAGTGTTGGTCCTTCTTCTTCTTCATCGCCCGTGAGTCAGTCTAGCACCGATGCTAAGATTGATAAACTCACGGAAGCTATCCAAGCTTTGGTCCTCTCCAATCAAAAGAAAGTTTCCTTTCCACAGACTTCACCTCCTGCTGAAGTTAAGAAAGTGGAAGTCTGTGTTACCTGTGGTGGCCCCCATGCTTACTATAACTGTATGGCCACCGATGGTAACCCCTTTGAAGCCAATGCTGTGGGCGGGATGTCTAACCAAGGAGGCAATCAGTATCGTGCTCCTGTAGACCCGAACCACCGTCCTAACCACTACTCTGGACCTCCCGGTTTCAATCAGAATCAAAACCGTAACCAGAATCAGAATAGACCGAACCAAGGTTTTCAAAACCAAGGTCATTTCAATCAAAACAACGGTTTTCAAAATCAGAATCAAAATTTCCAACATCAAGGAAATTACAATAGAAACCCAGGTCAGGGAAATTTCAACCAAGGGTATTATCATGGCAATAATCCAGGGAATTTTCAAAATCAAGGCCCTAATCCTAACAATAGAGGCCAGAATTTCCCCGTGCAAAATCAAGCCATTGTTCCAACTGGCCCATCATCTGATGAGCTGTTGAAACAATTCATGAAATCCCAGGAAGAAATGAATCGGTTGTTGGTCAGCCAGATCTCTGAGATCAAGAAGTCTTTAAATGATCGACCCTCGGGCTCAGGTACTCTACCTAGCAACACGATCGCTAATCCGAGGGGCGATGCTAAAGCGATCACAACCCGAAGTGGTGCTTCTTATTCTGGACCCGCTGTTCCTACTACCTCTTCTTCCTCTCTCCCGAAGGTAGTGGAAAGCGAACCTGAGGCGACAAAGGACAAGGAACTTCCTACTAATAACGGAGGTGCCAATAATGTCCATCCTCAGGTTGTCCCCAAACCCAAACCTGGAGTTGTTTTTGAACCTCCAGTTGTTGACCCTAAATCCAAAACTTCTATTCCTTACCCCTCACGGTTACATGAGCAAAAGCTCCGCGAGAAAGCTAGTCATCAGATGGAAAAGTTCTTTCAGATTTTCCAAGAGCTTCACTTTGACATAAGCTTCGCGGATGCCATCATGTTGATGCCCAAATTTGCATCCACTCTGAAACATATGCTGAGCAACAAAGAAAAGCTATTTGAAATGGCTAAGACTCCTTTAAACGAGAATTGCTCAGCAGTCTTGTTAAAGAAGCTTCCCGAGAAGCTTGGAGATCCCGGAAAATTTCTTCTTCCTTGTGTTTTTCCTGGGATGATTGAATGCTTTGCCCTTGCCGATCTTGGTGCAAGCATCAATCTGATGCCGTATTCTGTATGGAAGAAACTGTCTCTTCCGGAACTTATTCCTACCTGCATGACTCTTGAGCTTGCAGATCGATCTATATCTCGTCCTCTTGGCATCGCCGAGGACGTCTTTGTGAAAGTAGGAAAGTTCCACTTCCCAGCTGACTTTGTGGTCGTTGATTTCGATGCTGATCCTCGAGTTCCCCTCATTGTTGGGCGGGGATTCTTGAGGACGGGTCGTGCTCTTATCGATGTGTTTGAGCAAGAGATCACTCTCCGTGTGGGTAATGAAGTTGTTACCTTTAACCTCGATCAAACTTCGAGGTACTCCTCAAACTATGATACTGAATCAATTAATCGAGTCGATTTAATTGACATTGCTTCAGAGGAGTACTCTCAAGAGTTTCTTGGTTATCTTCATAATTCTGTGAGTGGGAATTCCAATTCCACCACATCTCCTCAACCTATCATTGCCGACTCTTCCCCCTCTCTCACTCCGTTTGAGGGAGGTGACTTCCTTCTGGAAGAGATCGATGAATTCTTGGCTACTGATGAATCAATTCCGCCTGGAATTGATGGTGTTTATGATTCGGAGGGAGATATTCTCTATCTTGAGCAATTGCTTAATGAAGATCCATTACCTTCACTCCCTCCGAAAGAAATCACAATTGAGGAAATCAAATCAGTGCAAACATCTACTGAAGCATTTCCTGAGGTTGAACTTAAGGACCTACCTCCTCATCTCGAGTATGCATTCTTGGAGGGTGATGATAAATTACCCGTCATTATTGCTAAAGACTTAACTGAGGAGGAGAAAACTGCTCTCATAAAGGTCTTGAAGTCACACAAGCAAGCAATTGCTTGGAAACTCTCCGATATTAAGGGTATCAACCCTGAGTTTTGTACCCACAAAATCTTAATGGAGGATGACTTTAAGCCAGCAGTCCAAAGTCAGAGAAGGGTGAATCCTAAGATTCACGAGGTTATCAAACAAGAGGTTCTCAAACTTCTTGATGCCGGTCTGATTTACCCGATCTCTGATAGTCCTTGGGTTAGCCCAATTCATTGCGTTCCAAAAAAGGGTGGCATTACTGTTGTCACGAATGAAGAAAACGAGTTGATTCCAACTCGATTGGTTACGGGGTGGCGTGTGTGTATTGACTATCGAAAGTTAAACGAAGCCACCCGTAAAGACCACTTTCCTCTACCCTTCATGGACCAGATGCTTGAGAGACTAGCAGGGAACGAATACTATTGTTTCCTTGATGGTTTCTCGGGTTACTTTCAGATCCCCATTGATCCGCTGGATCAAGAGAAAACTACATTCACCTGCCCATACGGGACGTTTGCCTACAGACGTATGCCTTTTGGCTTATGCAATGCTCCTGGCACGTTCCAACGATGTATGATGGCAATTTTCCACGACATGATCGGGGAAACTATGGAGGTGTTTATGGATGACTTCTCGGTCATTGGGGACTCATTTCAGACTTGTCTCTCCCACTTAGACAAAATGCTAAAAAGGTGTGAAGACACCAATCTCTGTCTAAACTGGGAGAAGAGCCACTTTATGGTCAAAGAGGGCATAGTCCTCGGCCATAAGATTTCTAAGAATGGGATCGAGGTTGATAGAGCGAAAGTTGATGTCATTGCTAAACTGCCTCATCCCACTACTGTCAAAGGTGTTAGGAGTTTTCTAGGTCATGCCGGGTTTTATCGTAGATTTATTCAAGATTTCTCTAAAATCGCTCGGCCTATGACCCATCTTCTCGAAAAAGATGCTCCTTTCATCTTCTCTCCTGAGTGCATCGAAGCTTTTGAAACACTTAAGAAAAAGCTTACGGAAGCACCCATTCTAGTTGCCCCCGACTGGGACTTACCCTTCGAGCTCATGTGCGATGCAAGTGATTTTGCAATCGGTGCAGTCTTGGGGCAACGCAAAACCAAACATTTCCAGCCAATCCACTACGCGAGCAAAACTATGACTGAAGCTCAGACTCATTACACCACTACGGAAAAAGAATTATTAGCTGTGGTGTATGCGTTTGAGAAATTTTGGCCATATCTCATCTTGACCAAATGCGTGGTGTATACGGATCACTCGGCACTCAAATATCTCTTTGCAAAACAAGATGCAAAGCCGAGATTGCTCCGTTGGGTTCTCCTCCTACAAGAATTTGATATCATCATTCGTGATAAAAAAGGAGCTGAGAACCTGGCTGCTGATCATCTCTCCCGATTAGAGAACCCTCATCAAAATGTGTTCGAGAAAAAGGAAATTAATGAAACATTTCCTCTCGAAACACTCAATATGGTTTCTTTTCGTGGAGATTCTTCTACCCCATGGTTTGCCGACTTTGCAAATTACCATGCGGGTAACTTTGTTGTGAAAGGGATGTCGTCCCAACAGAAAAATAAATTCTTTAAAGATGTGAAACATTATTTCTGGGACGACCCCTACTTGTTTAAAATCTGTGCGGATCAAGTCATCCGGCGATGTGTGTATGGTCAGGAAGCTATTGACATTCTCAAAGCTTGCCATTCTGGACCTACTGGGGGACATCATAGCCCCAACTACACCGCCAAGAAGGTGTTTGATTCGGGATTCTATTGGCCCACGATCTATAAGGATGCCCATGAATTCGTCAAAACCTGTGACGCTTGTCAACGTCACGGGAATATCTCACAAAAGAATGAAATGCCGCAAAACGCCATTCAAGTGTGTGAGATTTTTGACATCTGGGGCATTGACTTTATGGGGCCATTTCCTTCTTCTCATGGAAATAAGTACATACTCGTGGCCGTTGACTACTTGTCGAAATGGGTTGAAGCTAAAGCTTTACCCACCAACGATGCCCGAGTTGTGGTGAAATTCTTGAAATCTCTATTTGCTAGGTTTGGAACTCCACGAGCCATCATCAGTGATCGTGGTACGCATTTCTGCAATGACCAATTTGCAAGAGTCATGCAAAAGTATGGTGTAACTCACCGTACCTCTACTGCGTACCACCCACAAACAAGTGGGCAAGTGGAAGTCTCTAACCGGGGGATTAAAAGAATCTTGGAGAGGACGGTTGGTGAAAACCGTGCCTCTTGGTCGGATAGATTAGATGACGCACTCTGGGCCTTCCGTACAGCCTACAAAACACCCGTCGGGTGCACTCCATACAAGCTGGTGTACGGGAAGGCGTGTCATCTTCCGGTTGAGCTCGAGCACAAGGCATACTGGGCCTTGAAGCATGCTAACTTTGACATTCAGACAGCAGGTGATCATCGGAAAGTTCAAATGAATGAATTAAATGAACTCCGTGATCAAGCTTACGAGAACTCTTTGATCTATAAACAAAAGACAAAGAAGATCCATGACTCAAAAATCAAAAACCGCGTTTTCAACGTTGGTGATCGAGTCCTTCTTTTCAATTCAAGATTGAAGATTTTCTCGGGAAAGCTCAAGTCCCGCTGGTCTGGTCCATTTACTATCGCGAAGGTTTATCCTTATGGTACCATTGAGTTATCTCAACCCGATGGTCCTAATTTCAAAGTGAATGGTCATCGAGTGAAGCATTACTTTGGCGAGGACATTCCATCCATGGTTGTCCCGGATCTTCAAACTTTCCCCATGAACCAATGAATGCGGGGATCGAGTCAAGCTAGCGACTCGGTAATCAAAAACAGTAGCATGCCATATGGGTTTTCACCCATATTTCTGTCTTCTCACCTCTTTCTACCACCCTAGTGTGGGGGGGGTTTGCCCACATGTTTAAAAAAAAAAAAAAAAAAAAAAAAAAAAAAAAAAAAAAAAAAAATCTTCTTTCTAAATAATGGCCTTAGTATTTCCCTTTCACGTTCTTTGTTTCGGCATAACTGCCGGTACTTTGAATATTGAGGGCAATATTCATTTCTAAGTGTGGGGGGGATTCTCACGATTTTTATCATGTAAATATACCGCCCTAATCCCCCCGTTTTTGGCCAAAAATTTTTTTTGGAGTAAGTGTTCTACACTTTCTCATTTGGTTATCAGTCCGCCATGTCTGTAAGACAAAAGGATTGGCTAATCCAGGAGCAAACGGCTCTTGGTAAAGATATCTCAAATCCGTTGACGGCTTGCAATTTGCCCAAAATTGTATGGTATTCGACTCACCATATCCTAAAAAGTGAAGAGTTGGCTAGCCCGCAAGATTATGGCTTGTGGTAAAGGCAGTGGAAAAACCATAATTGGTAATCAGCTCACCAAAGATAATATTGATAATTTATCTAAGAGTTGGCTAGTCCAGAAGGGTACGGCTTCTGGTAAAGACAAATCAAATCCGTTGAAAGCTGGTGGTTTGCTCAAAATCACATGGTTATCGGTGTACCATGGTTCTTACTTGAACTGAAACATTTGGCTACTCCAGAAGTAATGGCTTTTGGTAAAGAGATTAAAATCCATTATGTTTTCTCAAATCATTGCTAGGGACTAGCAATATCTCAGTGTGGGGGATTGATGAGTGTGTAAATACTCATCATTTTTATACAAAATAAACTGCAAAATCATCTGAAAACACTCAGAAACACATCAAAATGATCAAAATATCACAAATCAGTGTTTTATGTGTTTTAAATACAAAAATATCAAAATCAGATGAAAAACATATCAAATTTGCAAAAATTGCAGTTTTAGTCCCCCAAGTTTATAAAATTGTCAAAAATAGTCCCTGAGCCAAAATTTCAAAAGAAAAGTCACCAAAGGTCTTTTAAAAATCACAAATTGTCATATTTAGTCCTTTGGTGAAAAATCTAAAAATATTTGAGAAATTACAATTTAGTCCCTGAAAATCCAAAATGGTCAATACTAGTCCTTGGGAATTTTTCAAAAATATCAAATCAACCCTTGGATTATTAATATTGGCAAAACAAACCTTTTGACTACTCTTCATAATTTTCATGATTGGTCCCTTGAATTTCAAATGTTACATCTTTGGTCCTTGGTATATTAATAAAACAAACCAAACGGATCCTTGTTTAAATTATCCAAGCCCAATCCTAACCCTTGGCCCAAATTCATTACCCGGTCCCTTGACCCGACCAACCCAACAACCCAAACATTTAAATAATCAGAACCCGCCCCCCTAAGCCCTGCCATTCCCGACCAAAATGTTTGTCTCCCCCCTCCTCCAGCCACCTTCCATAGCCACCCTACACAACCATTTGTCTCCTCCTCCTCACCAACCATCCCACTACAATTAATACACCTTGTCCCTGTCCCAATTTCCTTGTACCAGATTTTCCCGCCAAAACTAGATGAATGGCCAAGATGGGTCAAACACAATCCTAGGGCTCAGATTGTTGCTGGGAAATGTCCAGAGAGAGAAGAAAAAGACTTTTGAGCTTATAAAGAGACAAGATGAAGCAAGTTAGATAGTTAGTTTTTAGTTTTTTAAAATTGTATTTCGTTTTTTAGCTTGTAACATCTTGACTAGTTTTCACTTATGTTTTAAAGTTTATTTGTACTCAATTTAGCTACTCAAGTGTATTTCAAACTTAATTTAAGCATCAATTTCAGTTCAAGTGCAATTTCCATTTTTATGCTTACTGTTGAATTTGCAATATCTAAATCTGAATCCCAAGCTTCAATAAGCTTCTTTATAAGTTGAAACAAGCTTATGTTAGCTTATAATAGCTTTTCATAAGCTTGTGTTTAAGATTGGAACAATATTTGACACTGGTCAACAAAAGTCAAAGCAAGGGGTAAAATGGGTACAGAGATGAAATGGTTGGTTCAAAGCTGGAAATGGGTTAAAATTGGAGCATGTGAGTTGGATTAGATTAGTGGTTCTCTGGTTTCATATGTGGCAGGCCATAGTGGCCATTGGACAATTGTAAGCTCTTTCAATGATCTTATGAATAACTTGTCTTTGTAGTTTTAATTAGCTAAAACCTGTTCTAATAGCAGTATTTGAGTTAGTATTAGGTAGTTTGATCATCATCTGTGCTTGTTCAGTGATTAGCCTAGTTTTAAATTGTCAAACAGCTTATAAGAGTGTGTTTGGAACAGCTGATGTACCTGTTTTTAAGGCTTATTCTTGTGATAAAATCTGGTAGGTCATGTTTGTTTAGTCATTTCACACTCAAATCTGTCTCACTTTGTGCCTGTTAAGTTCAAAAAGTCAAAATAAGCTTCATTCTATCTTACTGTTAAAACTGTGTAGGATTTGGAATTGCAAAACTTAGATTTGTGTTCAAAAGTGTTAACCATTGCTTGTAGTGTGTTCTTTACATCATATTACTTCATTATCAGTCATAAAATCTGGATCAAACTTAACCAAAGTCAAACTGTGTGTTCATTTTCAAAAGTCAAACATGTCAAAAATTGGTTTTGAACAGAAATTGCAGCATCTGCACAGGCTTCAGTAGGGCTTTTCATGGTTTCATTTTTGGTTTACAAGTAGTCCTCTAGGTGGTTTATAAGACCTCTCATCTGTTTTTAGCTTATACCTTTTGGATAAGCTTCTGCTTAAGCCCAAAGTTGGTACTTGGTGCCCTGCACCACTCAGCTAATACTGAGTGGTTTCTCAGATTTTTAACAAGCTTGCACTGAGCTTGTATAAACCTGTTAAAGGCTGGTCTCTTGATTATAAGCAGTCACTTAGGTCTAGTTGAGATATCAATAGTTGGTTTTTAGTTAGTAGCTTGTTTGACTGCTTATTTGTTGCCTGCAAGTTAGCACCAAATCTGTTTTAAGCTTAAACTCAAAATCTCCAAATCTGTGATATTGGGTTAGTCAGTAGTTGTAACTTGTTGATTTTAGTTTAATTTGGTCATTTTTAGTGTATCTTAACTTCTGTTAACAGTAGATAGCTTGTTTGGTTAATTTGCTTAACAAGTGCTTATTTCAATAAGCACTTGATTGAGCAGTTTCATTTTCTTCCACATAGCATACTGTTCTTCCATTTTTCATAGCTTCTTAATATTATTTTAGAATTTCCCTGAAATTTTCAGATTTTTCCTAGCTGTTTTACTATTTTTCTTAATTTAATCTAGTTTTTAAGTATTTTTAAATAGCATTTAATACAAAAAATTCAGAAAAGGTTCCAAAAAATAAATTTTCATTTTTCTTAGACTTAGATAAATATAAAAAGTAGAAAAAGTAATTTTCTAGATTTTTCATAGTCCATTTGGTAATTTTTAGTAATTTAATTAGTTTTTAATGGTTTAAAATTAATAGAAAATAGAAAAATAGTCACAAAAATACAAAAATAGTTTTGAAAAGTCTATTTTGATATTTTAGACTTTTCCAAGTGTTAATCTTATTTTTCTAGCTTAATTTCATATTTTCTTATATTTTAGGTAATTAATTATTAGTTAAAAATAGTTTTTAATTAGATAATTAGTTTTAAAAATAATTTTCTTTTTCTAAATATTTTCTTATATCATTAGGATTGTAGAAACATCATTTTCATATTTTTAGGGTTAATATTGAATTAGTTTCACTTTTTATTTTGTACGTCACGTAGATTTTAATTTCAGTTTCGTAAAATCATAAAAACAAAAACATCATTTTAATTTTAGTGATAGCGTTTATTTAATAGATTTTATCTTTTTAAATTTCCTCTCATTTGCATTTTAGCCTTTGTATTTGTTTGATATTTCTGTAGTTATAATCAATTCATAATCTCTTTCTCGTTCAAACTTCTCGATCACTAGACGTTGATTGATCCATTGCATAGCTCGCTGGGACATAACGACCCGGGGAGACTCTATACTCCTCTGATCTTCATTGATTTCGTGCTTAAGCTGTTTTAGGTTTTCTTACGCTTGCGTGAGAGAACTTGACGGTTTTGCGCGCATCAGCCGTCTAACACGTTCCCACATATCGAAAGCAGTTTCACAACTGTCTACAGCAGCAAAAATGTCTATTGGTAAACCCAGTTGGACAATATGAATTGCCATGTCATCTGAATCGACTTGTTTCTGATCCTCTTCAGTGTATTCTGATTCAGTTTGAAGATGAGAGGATGGTGGGATGGGAGGTGTTGCATCTGCATTTCCAGGTACATGAACTTGTCGAGGCTGGAAGGGTCCATCCTGAATGGATTTAATCATGAGTTTCCCATTAGGTTTGGTCTTGATGTAGCGGAGCATTCGACTTGTCCATTGAAGATAACCACCTTTTGCCAACATAGGAGGTCGGTTTTCGGCACCGGCTGCATGAATGTCTTGTTGAGTTGCCATTGATGAAGGTATGATCTGATAAAGTTGATGTAGGATCGATTCAACGATAAAGGAGTTGTGGTTGATGAGGATTAAGCTCGGTTGAGGTGTTTCTGAAAGTCTTACTCGTAAACTCGGTTCTTAAAAATATTCGCCCAAAATTTGAAATTCACTATAAAAATCAATTCTAAGGTCGTATGAAAATTTTGAGTTATGACAATTTTGACGCAAAATTTGACCCGAAAATTTTGAATTTAGGCCCAAAAATTTGAATTTTTGACCAAAATTTTCACAGTTAAAACAAAATTTGAATCTCGAGTAAAAATTGAACGTTTAGTCTCCTCAAAAATTTAAATTTTACTCAAGTTTTCCCGCCAAAAAAAACCTTATGCGTAGAAAGAGCTTAGGCGTAGAAACAGAAGTTACGAGTAGGATATGGTTACGAGTAGGATATGGTTACGAGTAGGATGTAGTTACGAGTAGGATCTTATGCGTAGGAAGCTTAGGCGTAGGATTCCTTAGGCGTAGGATCTTATCCGTAGAAAGTATCTTACGCGTAACCTTAAGCTTATGCGTAGACAAAAAGTTACTCGTAAACCTTACGCGTAATTGTGAAGTTATGCGTAGAGTTACTCGTAAGCTTTTAGCTTATGCGTAAACTATGGTTAAGAACCAAAAATCCTTTACACTGTCACAGCGTAAGGGATATCCACAAGTCGAAGTGTTCCACACACTTATCCAAGTGAGGGAAGCACTGAGTAACCGTTATAGTTCGAAGAATCTTCACCAAAAAGTTACGAGTAGAACCTTATGAGTAGTTGACTTTCTTACGAGTAGAACTAGGGTTTTGACCTACTCGTAAAAAAAATTCAATGATTCAACCGATTTCTCTTGCACATATAGCCTTAAAAACACTCGAATAACCCAAAAATGTTGACCTTTTTCACCCAAAGTGCTTAGAAAAGTTATGAGTAGAAAACTAGGGTTTTGACTTTTTGACTTCTACTCGTAAGAAATTTCCAACGATTCAAATGATTTCTTTTGCACAGAAAGCCTTAAAAACACTCGAATAACCCAAAAATGTTGACCTTTTTCACCCAAAGTGCTTAGAAAAGTTACGAGTAGAAATGACCAATGAACCAAATACGAGTTTAAAAACGTATCTAAACCCGTAAAGCTTGAAACTTTTTGCGAAAAACTAAAACTTTAACACCAAATAAACCTTAAACCACAAGAATCTTGAATTTTTTGGTGAAAAAATGAAAGTTTTAAGCGTTTCAAATATGTAAAACGTGAGCTTATACGCGTAACCCTTCAAAACAAACACAAACACTCCTAAACCATTGTTAGGCGATTGATACCAATTGTTATACCCCTTTATCACATATACCTTATCACAACGAGCTTACCACACGAATATACTATGCGTAAATCACAACAGTAAGCATACGAGTAGAGATAAAAAGAAGAAAGATTAAGATGAGAACATGGTGACTTGAATGATAGAATTCGTATGTATGTTTTAGAGAGGTAGAGAGAAAAGAAAACAATAAGATGTTATATTGCTTCAAGGAAAAACACACACACACATACACTCAAGCACACCCCTCAAATGACATACTTGAGGGGTATTTATAGTACAAGATAAAGGATGCCCTAAGGCTTGGCCATGGGCCGTATATGGGCTTCGTGGGATTGGATTGGACTTGGATTTGATATAAGGCTAGCTTATCTTAACTTATAGCCATTTAGCTTAGCCCAATCCACGAGCCCGTTGACTATTCTATCACGATATCTAACACACGTTACAAAGTTCCTAAACGTGAATGACCATCACTTCTAATAAAAACTATTAAGGCTAACACCTTTCCACCTTGCAAGCCAACTCACTACCTCAATTAATGCAGAAACCAACTCTATGACTTTTTCCCGCCAAAAACACCAAGTGGACGGTTTTGATGATTTCTGAAGATCCAATGGCTCAAGATAGGTGGGAATAACTCAGAGGTCGACAAGGAACCAAAAGGATCATTATAAATGGGAAAAGAAGCAAGGAAGAAGACGAAGTAGTGTAATTTAGTTTAGGATATGTCGTTATAGTTAATTTTTAAATTCCAGTGTATGTTCAAGCTTTTCAATACTTTGTAATCATATTCCAGTGTTTTTCAAACTCATTTACAGTGTCAATTTCAGTTTATACATATGAACTCAGTTTGTGTGAATTTCAAGATATCAAGTTCATATGAATGTTGTTTGTAGTTGATGTCATGCCATATAAGCTCCCATATAAGCTTTTATAAGCTCATTTTAGCTTATTATTTATTCAGAAACTCATTACTCAGACTATCATTTCAAAATTCCATTTGGTCAACAAAAGTCAACTACAGTTGCTAAATTGGATTTGGTAATGAAATTGGGTGTTGCAGTTTTGGAATTAGGTTGAATTGAGCTTGATTTGAAGTGTTTGATGGGTATAGAATAGTGATAGTTGGTTATCTATTGTCACCATTAAAACTGGATCTCTTGTAAGTATAACTCAAATCTCATATTTAGTTCTAAGTTGTAGGAGTATTTAGATTTGCTTAATTGTGCTTTATTTAGTTTAATTATACTTGATTACACTTGTTTGATTAAGCTTTGCATCTGTTTTAGATTGATTTTGTCATTAGTAATATATATCTGTTATTTCTAATTTCAAACTGCAGCTTTTGTTAATCATAGCTTAAATAGATATAGGTTGTTCTCATTGCATCATTTAGGTGTTATCAAGTGCATTTGATGCAGAGTAAGTGTTAAGTTAAGCTGATTCAGTAGTTGTTCGTTGTAAATTGCAAAATCAGTTTCATTAAACTAGTGTTTGGATCTATGGATAAGTCTTAGATAGAGGTTCAAGCATAAGTAGGTTTAGGTTGCATTAGTCTCCTTTAGCCTTATTAAGTCAGTTTAAGTCATTAACTTGCACCTTAGAACTGAAAAGTCAAATTCCATTTTGAATCTGCTCTTAATTTCAAATCTGTCAAAAGCAGTTGGTTAAGTCTTTGCATATTGATTTTAAAACTATAGATCTAGCTTGCATTAATCATAATTAGGCTTATATCATCATTATCAGTTCACAAATTGATCTCAAATTTCAGTTTGGTCAAAATCTTAATATTGTCTTGAAAAGTCAAAATAGTGAAAAACAGATTTTTGCAAAACTTTGTTGATGTCTCAGTTGTTAACCCTTGGTCATGAGCTAGTGATATTTTGGGATTTCTTAGTTAAGTTGGTCTAGTTTAATAATATCAGTTTTGTTTTCCTTTTATCAAGCTCTAATAAGCTTTTTATCAGCTTCCTATAAGCACTCATTTGCCCTGTGCACACACTCAGAATACACTAAGTGTGCACAGGCAATTTGCATCCTTTGCACAGAATTCAAATAAGCTCATGAGTAGCTGAGTTTTGGTTCTTGTGTAGCCTACCAGGTCTACTTTAGGTCCCAACATCTGTTTTTCCCTTTAGCTTATTAGAATTACTTATGCATTAGCTTAAAGGTGCCCCCTTAATAACTGTTTTACATTGATAATCTCATAAGCTCAATTCTTAGCTAGGCATCATTAGTGATCTAGAGTAGTATTAATTAGTTGCATTAGGCTTATTATAGTGTACTTTAGCGTAGAAAGTATCATTTGGTTCATTCCTGTAGCTTATAGCTTAATCTAGTAGCTTATTTATAACTGCTTTACACTACAGTTTCATAATCCTCCACATAAGCATATGTTTTTATATTTTTTATAGTCTTAGCATAATATTTTAGTATTTTCCTGAATTTTTCATATTTTTCCAGCACTGTTTGATATTTTTCTTATTTTAAACTAGTTTTTAATCCTTTTTAAATAGCTTTTAATACAAATAAATCAGAAAAGCTTCATAAAAATAATTTTTAATTTTTCCTAGATTAAGAATAATATTTTAGATTTTCCTGTAAAGTTTCATTATTTTTACTCTTCATTTGTTATTTTTCTTAATTTTAATTAGTTTTAAATAGTTTTAAATTAATAATAAATACATAAAAAGTGTAAAAAATATATTTTCAGTTTTAAAATTAGTTTTATCATATTTTAGATTTTTCTAAGTTATAATTTCATTTTTCTAGGTTAATTTTATATTTTCTTATATTTTAGTGCATTTTAAATACTTAATAAATAGTTTTTAATTAATAATAATTAAATAAATAGTTTTAAAAATAATTTTCTTTTTCTAATAATTTTCTTTTATTATTAGGATTGTAAAAATATCATTTTCATATTTGTAGGCATTTTATTTCTTAAAACTCTCGTTTTATTTTGTACGTTTACGTAATTTTATTTAAACGTACGTTTTAGGTTTTAAACGTTCATCAATTTTAAAATAGTGATAGCGTTTATTTAATATATTTTAACTTTTTAATTTTATTTAATTTGCATTTAAGCCCTTGTAATTTACAAACTTTTCTTTAGGTATAAATATTTCAAAATCCTTACTGATCACTATCCTTAGTGATTATTCGACATCTGTCTGTGTTAAACACCAATTCATCCTCCGTGGGACTTAACGACCCAGGAATCCACTATATTCCTCTGATCTTAATTGCATTTGCCTTCTGAGCTGTTTTAAGTTTATTACGGTTGACCATTCACAAGTGGTTAGCTTGAGTGATTAAACTTGACCGTTCAGGAGCGAACCAACAGTCGATGTGCTAGAGAAAAGAATTGTTGAGCACAACGACCAGTTTTTCAAAGGTATCCGTCAATCCATTTCCTGGACCAAGGTTGATTCAATAATGAATCGCCCCATTGTTTCTATCCAGTTGTCACAAGCTTGATCTTTTGCAAGATCTCACATGTCACCCACCAAGAGCTTGTTTGATGTTAGCTCTAGAAGGATTTCCATCTTCATCGTGAATACTTACATATCACTCGGATGTTCTGGCAATACCACAAGGATAAAGCGTAGGACTCTTAATATATACTTACTTTCCTCATTGTGTGAAACAGCAAGTCTTCATTAACTTTGTGTCCTAATGAGATACTGTGGATGATCTCTTGGCTCTAGACTCAATAGTGCATTTTTGGTTCCTATGCCGGAGACTAGGGAGAGGGTCTCCTTCTTCAATATCAACAATCTCTAAGAGAAAGTCGATAGATAATGTCGGTTCCCCGTGAGAATGAAACAAGCCCTTTTAAGAGGAACTTGAGTAGCTTGGGAAGTTTAGTGCAGTGCGTCACTGGGTCCATGACGTCTTGTCTTCAATACCAGTGTTACCTTAGTAACCACCAGTAGCATATGTATTGAACCCGTTTTCTGCCCTAAGGTTGAATTAATGGAGGGCTATTTCTTTTCACCCTTTTCACATTCAATTTCTTTTTCATTCTTCAACCCCTTCAGTGCTTACCGAGACTTCATAACTAGAACCTTGTTGGGTTTATTCCAGTACTAGCTCTGTCTCAGTCCGCACTCTTCCCATATCTCACTTTTCTCCTTTTTTCATCATACCTAAGGACTCTACACTATCTAGTGGATTGTCCCTGGGTAGATCCCTCCGGTTCTGGCGGATCGTGGGAACTAATACCTAACCTCACCATCCTTATAAGTCCATACATAAAGTAAAATGGTCGGTCTTTTGGTACAATTCATTCTTCCTTGAAACCAATTGAAAAATCATTTGGAAAAACAATCAAGGTACTTGTGATACGAGATCAAAGCATTTTGTACCTTAATAGTTTTGATCATTTAGAAAACCTCCCCCTCAACATGTGCATATGACTTAGAAATTGTTTAGCACATGGAGGCAAGAGGACTTTGAAATATTTTCTTTGATCACAATTTTCATAGAAAAAGCCATTTGATTTTCTTTGGTAAATTCTCCCTCTCAATATGTGCATAGAATATTTGAAAACATTTTATCACATAGAGGAAAGAGTTCTTTTGAAGCACATTCACGATCACAAAAGCCATTAAGAAACCATTTGCTCCCCCTCAATATGTGCTTCGAGATTCGAAAGCGTTTAGCACATATGACAGAGCAGCCTGCACATTTGAATCAAATCGATCATTATTTATCAGATTTCATTATTAAATCACAAATTCTCCCCCGATCAAAAATATCAAACCCTTTGAGATTTTGGATCCCAAGTGATTTAATAAGGTTTATAAAACATTGGAGAATATGTGGCCAGGTTTAAATACTCATCATGTTTTTGGATAAATCCTCCTCCTCAACATGTGCATCGCGTATTTGAAATCGTTTGGCACATGGAGGCAGGAGTGCCTTTAAAGGACTAAAACCAATTCCATTTAAACAGATAAGAGATTTAAATCACTATCTCTCCCCCGATCAAAAATTTCAAACCAATTGAGATTTTGGATCCCGATTGATTTAAATCATTTAAAAGATTTTGGGGAAAGACGTGGCAAAATTTAATTTTGAAATTGACAGATAAGGACCATTTTAAGGCATTAAAGATTGTTGGTGTCAGGTATGATAGTTTTAACATATCTTTAAGCAAAATAAAACAATTTCACAATCAAACAAGAACAGAAAAAATTTCATTTTGAAAGACCTTGATTCAAAAGAAAAAGCATACCATGACATAACATTAAATCTTTAGATCACCACTTAATTATTGTACAAATCGGAACTTTTATGAAGAAATATCGTTTGAAAATAATTTATTTTAAATCACTCTCCCCCTTAATCCATGACAGTAGTCGATGATTGAGTGACTTAAGTTTTGATAAAATGAAGTCTGGTGATATTCAAAGTTAAGTCCTTTTAATTTTCAAAACAATATTTTCCATTTTCAAAACAATTGAATCAAATTTATTCAAAATTGTTTAAAAATGGTATCCTGCACAAAGATACGTTAGGTGGTTGAGAAGCTTCTGTTGTTGCTGTAGGGCTTGGAAGAAAAAACATCTGCTGATGCAGTGAGACTTCTTACGTTGCATTTTTAATGCCAACTGAGGTCAAATTAAGCTCCGTTTCTTCAATCACTTAGAAGAAAACCATCTGCTGATGCAGTGAGACCTCTTACGTTGCATTTTTCCATGCCAACTCTCCTTGGAAGTCCAATTAAGCTCCGTTTCTTCATTTGTCAACCCAAGATATAGTTACCCTTTCCTTTCGGCATCCAATCATATTCAGTTGTGGGATCCGGAACAGGAACACTCTTATATACCAATATACCTGCATACGTTAGTGAACACAAGCAGATATATGGTGGTCGACATCACCCAAACAGCAATCGACTAATAAAAGTCAATTCAACATATCAAACAGATCATGTAAAGCATGGGAATAATGTGTTTATCAAACTCTAATCATCTAATCCTAGCAATCATATCATAGGCACCTAGTCCTTCAACATAGGTTAACATCATTTTTAATTAAGCATATTAGGATAATTAAGAAAGCCCGTTAGATGATGTAAATTTGAAAACATTCTCCCCCTCAATCAATGACTCAATTTCTGAAAAGTTTAAAAGCGCTGAAGTCATTGATTGAGTTTGCAAATTTTTATAAAAAATCTGAATCTGATTGTTTTTAAAGCAACTCATTTACCATCATTTTTGAAAACAACAAATATTTTTCTGAAGAATTTTAGAAGGAAAAATATTTGAGTAGGAACAACAGTCCTTCGACATACTTTCCTCATTATGTTTTAGGATAAGTGCACGGAATTTTTGAAAATTATTTAAGCATAGCACTTTCCTTCTTTGAAAAACGGGTTGCTATCTTAAATAACAGCAAACCATAGTTTTAAGCACGGGTTACAGTCTGAAGTAACTGCAAGCCATAGTTTGTGACATGTTTTGGAAAAGAATATTTACACCTCCTGCTCGAACTTCATCTATGGTCCCGTGTCATTATTGAATGACATTTCTAAGACCGTAGATGTTATCGATACCAGAAGACATGTCTTGAGAAAACATATTTTTGGTCTTTTTCAATTTTTTTATTTTTATGGGGCTTTTGAAGGTTTTATATTTTTCTATTTTCTTTTGTTGGTTTTATATTTTTGTATTTTGCTTTTTGAAAAATATTTACAAAGATAGATTAGATGATATAGTTTAAGAAAGATGATGATACGAGTACCGAGATAAGGATATCGAGCAGCACGTCGTAGAAGATAGAAGTCATCACCCCTAAAACTTTCACCACCAAATCTTCCAAGGCTCTTGAATCGAAGAGAGAAATTGAACCATTTGAAAGTGATACTTTGGTAGCTTCCCCCCAAACCGAAAATCCTTTAGCTGAGCAGAATCGAAGATCTATTTCAAGCTTGCCTTAGCCAGGTGCACAGAGAAGCACACCATTATCATAAATCCCGCTGCTCCTTTTAAGAACGAAAATCGAGATTCTTCGTTCGGGGTTATATCATCAACAAAACAACAGCAACGTATCATCCCACATATAAATAATCTTCTCAAATTCCATACCCACTGAAGTCTGAAGCAATCCATACCAGAAGTTGTCAAGAAACCACTTCCCACAAGTAGACGAATTGATGCAGTCAGTCTTTTAGACTAGAGCTCACGAACCCGAATACACATACCCGAAGACAAATAAACGTATACCATCGAAGTAGCAGATTAAGTCCAATAGCCAAAGAATAACCCCGATGTATACTTTTCTCTCCCCCTGAAGAAAGTGTATGAAACTCAAGAACCCGAAATACCCGAATGCCCAAAGAGAGAATAACCGATAACATTGAAGAGGCAGGCCGGAATAAGTAATTATATCTCTGAATCACTGATTAAGCCCTCAAGTAAAACAGCTGAGCATCCCCAATGTACACAATCTCTCTCCCCTGATGATTGTGATAACATCAAAATCATCACACACTTGTGTACCTCTTTCATCTTTAGAAACTAACTCTTTCATCTCTTCCCCCACATAGTTGGAATAAGAACACTAAACGCCATGAGTAAAACCTTGAGTTTCTCTGCTGGTTTTGACACTTCAGAATCAGCAACAAAATATAAGCCCAAATACTTGAAATCTTTTGAGAAGAACACTTGAATTCTTTGTGAGAATCAACTTGCCGAAGTATGTGAGAAAGTATAATTGGGGATTAAATCAGACATTTCACTCTCCCCCAATTAGGGCTCTCCCCTAAACCGACAATCTTTTTGATAAATGCCCAGATTAAGAAGAAGTATTTAGATCATTAAATGCAACTCGTCTTTGGTCTTCTAATATATAGTAGGAAATGTAGAACAGACTGTAGACTCGACCTTCTTCAAGATTGTCTGAATGGGGAATAGAGTGTTAACATCTTCAACTCACACCAAAAAGCATCCCACCAAAAAGCATCCCAATTAACTTACATCTTGCAAATACCCTTAACTAAAATCCCTCCCAATCAAACAAGAACAGAAAGATGTTCATCAAGGAAATCAGCAATCAGGCCGTAATGAACATACAAGATGGTAACACCAAACTACCAATCACATCAAATAAGAACAGAGAGATTGTTCGGAATCATCATGTTGATGTATACGTGAAGCATTAACCGGAAGCACTTTGTCGATAAACTCATCAATCCGAGTGAAGATGTCAACCAACGGCTCTTAGAAGAAACTCCATGTAAAGATGATCCGATAAGAAGAAGCTCGGTTAACAAGAAGCTCGGTTCTTACATGAGTTTGGAGCCGTGTGACCATTTATCCTCTAATAACAATCAATCATGCAGAATTATCATACTTCTTCTCCCCCTCAAGAATTGCATACGAAGATGCCATTCTTGATTGAATAAGTGAAATCATCCAAAAGTATTCAATTCACACTTCTCCCCCGCAAAATTAGCACATGATGTCGCCATCGTCATTATAGTTGAGCAAGTGGAATAAGAAAACAATCATCGGTAGTTATATAGGGTCATAATAGAGAAGAATTCTCTTCTTCAGAAGATAAAGCGCACTGACACGTACACTTTTCTTTTCTTTGGAGAACGAGGTTTGAACTATTGTGTTCATACGTCATAATCTCTCTCTTTTCATCATCTCTTGGCAAAACATGTAATCACCCCATTATCATTCAGTAGGCTCTTTGTTGTGACAGCTGATGGAGAAAACCCAATATGATAAATTTGACCCTGAAGTAAACTAACCCGAACTCGTGACTTAAACTTGCACATGTGTAACAAAGAGCGGTGTCGAGAATTCATCCTCCATTGAATCTCTAAGTACTCTATACTCTTCAACCAACCAACCATCAAGTATAAGACGCACATCACCTCTTAAAAATCCATAATTGAATGTGACACTGAGCACTACAACGTAACTCCTTAAAGTGATAGTTATTTTGTGGTGGTAAGAGCCCAATTCCCCCAAGTGGTAAAAGAAAACGTAAAAGACACCCAACAATAACTAGATTTCCAAGTCTTCGTTTTTGATAATAAGCTTGGACAAGGATCTTGAAGAATCTTCATCCATCCATCCCCGATACCTTCAGATACTAAGTACACTCGCCCGTGATATTTCACTTCAACCTCAAATAGATAATACTGAATTAACCCTGTTGTCACATCTTCTGGTTAAAAGCTCAACTCTAGTCTTCTTTGACGTTTTAAGTGAACTATGATAATGGTATTCATCCCGACCATGGTTAAAAGCACAAAACCCCGTAAAACCATGTAATAACCAAACTGCCATGACGAATATCCAAACACACATCCAATTCATGAAGTACACCCTTTTATCCCTTCATCGAAGTAGAAACCATAGCACCATCATCAGAAAGGATCCCGAAATACGCTTTCCTTTCTCCAGGATGAATCCATCAATACGGGATTTTACAATTCTATGGTTTAAACCGAGAAATAGTTTCTTTCGCGGGATTTTACAAAACCAAGAATAAACCGTAAGATAGATCCGGAAATGCACTTTACAATTACCAGGATGTTTCCATTGTCACGGGATTTTACAAGTCTATGATTTAAACCGAGAAATAGATTCTTTCGTGGGATTTTACAAAATCAAGACAAAACCGTAAATAATGTCAGCTTGAATGTGTTATAACAACTTTGGTTTCGGTGAATATCTGTTTTTAGGGGAACGTGCAACAGTTCAATAGCAATTCATCATGATCATCAACAGTACTTAACCCGAATGTGGACATCTTCACAAACCATACTAAGTCAAGTAGTATAAACTCCTTTTCCCTGGAGGTTAACCGTAACACATCAAAGTACACGTTTCTCCCCCATAACGTGTACAACCATCTTAACGTGTACGACCATCTGCACGAGAAGTTCTTGTCATAAGCACACATCTTGAAAAGTCATGACTGACGCTGAAGATTCTTGAAAGATTTTGCTTGGACTGTGAAGTATCGTAAACGTTCTGTGACGTTGAATAACCCAAGAGAATTGCTGAAATTGAACTTCCATCGATTCATCGGCTAATAGTAATGACCACATATTTCGCGTCAATAATACCGTACAAGACCCCGTAGTCATTTTTCCCTTTTTTGCTCAAGCCGTGAATTTATGTATCCCTCGTGAAAAAAATACCATACCAAAGATACCATCTTTTAGTCCAAATTTTATTCAAACACTAAGGCTTAATAATAAAATTTTCGGATTAAACAAAAACAGTAGCCCATCAACGCCTGTAACAAATCTCATCCCAAAGCCAACAACAAACTATAACTGGTCCGTTTAAGTTATTGAGGCCCAATAGAGTATCAAACCATGAAGCCCAAATTCTATATCAATACACGGTCCAATGAAAACAAATACACGATCCATATTCAGAAATATTTAAGACCTCCGAATATTTAGGTTATAACATTGACCTAATCTCATATTCTCCAAAACATACGCCTCCCATATGTCTTTTCTCTCACCAACAGATCAGAGAAAGAATACACTTCATCCTTTTTTTCAACCTCCCAACTTAGAACTCTTCTCATCTCATCTCAAATCGATCATGTCTTATTGCATCAATATCAAGATGAAACACCAACTTAATTACTACCCAACCAATAACGATTTAGTTTCACCACAATACAAATCAAGACGAAACTAGAGGGCATTTGGAAGTCTTCAAGATCATTTATATGGTCTCAGGTAGGTTTAATTTGTGCACGTTTTGTAATGAGAACCGAATAAAAAGAAGATTGAGACATAGGTCTTGGTCTTTCTTTGATATATTCGAATATTAATTGAGGCTTTGTCTTCATAAATGATCTATGATGAAAAAGATTCAATTAGAAATATCTATAAAAGATTTCACAAGAAATGAATCGATCTGAGATTTGTTTGCAATTACGTTAAGAGTCTTGTTTGTTTGAGAGTTGAGGAGTGGATGAGAGGGTTATGGGTTGAGTCTAGGTCTAGGATTTGTTGAGATTTGGACTTTATTGTGGGACGAGTCTTTGTAGATACATGTCAAGAAGTTCATGGACCGATGATTAAATGGATACTGAGGTCGAGTTTATTTTTGTTATGGTATATGGTATGTGGTCTTTGTTGGTCTTGTCTTAGGAGTCAATTCTTATTCATCATTTCTGTCAAGTAGCTTATGGGTCATTAGGCCAAGTCGCTAGGCCTAGTCAAGTCGCTACCTTATCAGTTTGACTCAAAAGTCAAACCGTTACCAAGTCGCTAGTCTTTTACAAAACAAATCGCTACTTCTATTTATATCACAAGTCGCTAGGTTTTGTGTTAGACAACTTGTAAATACAAGTCGCCACTAAAACTTGACACAAGTCGCTAGGAAGAAAACAATGACAAACAACTCGCTAGCAAGTTATTTGACATTTTCCAATGAGTTTTCCGACCACTTTTCCGGCCAGCTTCATATAAACCCAGAAAATATGACAAAGAGACATCTTTATACCCGTTTTGACCACCAGAACTTGACCAGATAGTAAACCCAAAAAAGTTTTATAACAATGCATCTTTTGACCCATATTGATATTCAGATTTGACCAAGTGACCACATAGTAATTCACGGATAAAACAGGTAACCAAAAGTCATGTAAAAATGTTGAAACCAAAGCAGACTATTTCGGACAATATTGACACAAGAACAGCTGTTAACAAGAAATAAACCACATGACAATATTAATATGTTTTGACCAATAAAACATAAGTTGCAAGACAAAACAGTTAACTCAAAAACATATTTTCCGACCAAAACATATTTTCCGACCAATCAAAAGTACCAAAAACAGTTTTTACACATGTATCAAAACCACAACGGATCAACACAACACATAACCTTGGCTCTGGTACCATTTGTAGGATCGAAATATTATTGTGTTGATGATTCGGGTGGTCTTGGATGATCAAAATACATGATAGCCATTTGAGAGAGAAAGAGATGAGAGGGAGTTTCTTGCTAGAGACTTGGTTAACAAATATGAAAAGGTTAGATTAAAGAAAAGCTCCACCCCTTCCATGGATGGAAGGGGTATTTATACTTACAGACACAACGACCTCCTATCGGCCTGTGGATCAGGTATACAGTGGGTAAAGACCCGTCCTTCCTCCACGGTGTTACACTACGCTAAACTAAACTAATAACTAACTAATAAACTGATAAATAACGTAAATACCGACACGTCTACGAGCTAACATATGCTAGACCTTAATTGGGGTGACCGACACTTTATCATGGAATTTCCAATTCCTAATAGGCAGCGCAGGAAGAAGCCTCTGAAAAAGCTGTAGAAGAGTGGAAAAAACAACAGAGGTATTTTCAAGCGTCTGAGAAAGCTATGACAAAGATACCTATGAAGTGCATGTTTGAGCCCAATTCAGAAGATAAATGTTGGGAAGCTTGCGTGGTTGAAGAATGGATGGTGTATGCTTATACAAGAGTACATGATGTTAAGACTTCAGAAGAGAAAATCTACATGCTGGTTGACAGAGATTACCCTTTAATGAAAACTGTAGCCAGACAGATGTTGGAAGTTAACCTTAATTTGCAGTGTACAAAATCAACTCATCCAATTGTTCATCCACTGCTGAGAAAGATTGAGAATATTGCTGATTATGAAATTCATTTGGCCATCAAAGGCAAGCCTCAAAGTAGAATGAAAAGAAATGCAGACAGATCAAAAGCATTTGATGAAGAATCTGAGTCTGATAAGATATTATGGGCTTAGATAGGTGGAAATGGAACATCTAATTTTGTGTGTAGGTTTACTTTTTTTTACCTATAAACAATAAATAAATAACAACAAAGTTTAACTGGCTTACGTTTGAAAAAAGGTTCGAACGATCAGTTCTTTTAAAGATGGACTTCCTAGACCAGGCAAGTGCTCTTGGTATCACATTTGGATGTTTAATCCACCAAGCATGAGATTTTTCAAACGACTCAAGGATCCACACCTATGAGAATAAAAAAATAAAAAAGAAAAAAAACCATAAACTTTTAAATATACAAATCAGTAAAAATGTTAAGTTGGAAAATGGATACCTGAAACCCAAACACAAATCCAGATAGTGTGTATGTCGGACAATGCTTTGGATCTTTCTTCAATCTTAAAAGGTGGTCATTCTCGTGCTTATCAAATACATTATGAAGTTGGTCGTATAAATGAGTTCAAATATGCTCACCCCATGGAAAAACATTCCAATCATCTAGATTATCAACTAACCTCATCAGTGTATCATCCACCTCGCATGTCAACAAACGACCCATAAAGATCACCTCTAAGGCTAACAAAAGACAAAGACGTACAACATCTTCATAAGATATCTGTCGAAACCGCTCTTCATCTTCGATAACACCAATAACGTCTAAGTTGGTTAGAATATACTCTTCCTTGTCGAGAAATACCCTGTTACGAAAATTTAGAGAACTAGATGCATACAACCCAAAGTTTACAGATCCAAACCGCAGCCTGGTCATTAGACAAAACTCACGACGACCAAAATGCAAAGCATGCCCTTCAATGTAAAAAATGAAGGGCATATCATAGTGAGAATCGTCGACTTTATGCTGTTTCCTTAGCATATAATCTATGATGTGCGTTTCATGTTCAAAAAACAAGAGATCAATCCATCTTCCAAAGCAGGTATTTCTAAACAAGATGCGGCGTTTTGCGTCTAACTTTTGCTTTATCAACCAAAAGTAGTTCAGTTTACTGGTAATGATTAACCTAGCTTCAAAGTCCTAAAAAGGGTCAACAAAAACAACAATTTAAATCAGACCATGGATGGAATCTATACCAACGTCGTAAACAATTGTGTATACGATGCATATAAACCACTCCTTATTAGTCTACAGAGTGCCGCTAAAATTTATAATGAACCAGGTTATGTTACATACCTAACAAACGACATCTACCGTATTATACCCTACATAATTACGAATCAGACATATATAAAAAAGAAGAAATGGATTATAGAATGGAATTAACACTTATATAACAAAGGTATTAATCGAATAACAACAACTATTTGTTAAAGCATAAAACCAATTGGAAATAAATAATATGTAATAAACAACGACCAAAATATTTACGTACCATATTTGGCCACATTTTTTAAACAAACTAGATCAATCCAATGTGGATTGCACTCAACACTGTAGCTTTCTAGCTGGTGACATAACTGATGATACAAGGAAGAGAGGGACTGACGAAGAAGACGGTCTCATTTGTGAAAACAAGTAACTAAGAATGTTTTTATGCGAGAAGCAAAAACAGAGAAAAACGGTAACTATGAATGTTTTTGTGCGAGTGGGTAATTGATTTTGAATACATATGTACTGTACTTTCACCATTCAAAAGTGTACTTTCTATGTAATGTGAAATGACGAAAAAACCCTTATCAAAAAATACGGTTGCCCAGCGCTTTTTAGTTGCCCAAAAAACAATACCTTACACATACGGGACACTTGTCGCAATGTCGATGAGTTTCCCAATGACAGCGGTTGCCCTTGGTCCAATTTGAAATAAAAAATAAAAGTGGTCCGGAAAGTGACTAGCCTCAGGGCGCGCGGTCTATTTGCATCATTTTCCCTAAATATAATTAACGCAGTTATTAAAGTATCCCTTACATAAGAAATATCAATGATCAAACATATTGTACAACCATCTTAAACACAATTCATGCATTAAATATCATTTATACAAATAACAAAACATATTATACAAGCTATTCAAACACAAAAACAACAATTTAAGAAATACAAGTAATAAAGCTAAAATTGCAAAATATTTTTTGGTATATGTTATCCTACTGCACATTTCTAATTCAACCTCTATTTGTTCAAAACTACATGTTTATAAAACACATTTCGATTCGGGTAACCGCTGATATTTAAAAATAAAAATTGAAATCGAACCGCGATAAGATGGTTTATCCGATTTCTGGTTATTTCGGATTAGATTTCTTAGTTATCGTTTTTTACGGTTTTGGATTAAGCGGGTCGGCTTAGTTTGTCGGTTTTACATATTTTTTTAACACGAGTATCAATAAAACTTAGCTTTATATGAATCAAATAATATTTTGAACGACGAAAAAACATTGCTCACTAAAAAATTTATTATCAATTGTCTAATGAAAAACATTGTTATTAGTTAAAGAGTTGAAATACGTCACATGAAATTCTTGTTATCCGTAAATTTATTGTCAAAAATAATATAATAAACTAAAATACATGATTTATTGAAAAAAATTATTTGAGGGTACCCGCCGCCATAACGCGCGGATACCCTGCTAGTAATTATTGAGTTGTCATTGCACCTATAGTGGTGCACATTTCGATTTTTTTACAAAACTAAACCGGTTTTTAAACTGGTTTCGGTTCGAGTTGACCGGTCAAAAACAGGTTCCGGGAAGAAAATCATGAACCGACAATAATCGGTTTCAAACCGTTTCAAAAAACCGGTTTTTTGAGTCAATATGTCTTGTGATGGTGTTTTTGAGATGGTGTTTTTGAGATGGTGTTTATGATGAGGAATATGATGATTAAGTTAAAAATGTGTGAAACATAAACCGTCATTGTTGGGAGTTTGGGAAAGAGAGAGGAGAGCAGGGACGGAGCCGTTGGGCATTAAATGAGGGTGCTTTGAATCGGTTTTACATTGTGCTGAAATTATTGAATGATTTAGTAGAAAGAATAAATAAATGGTAGAAAAAATGGTGAAGAAAGTAAAAGCAAAATTTTGAAACATGGATGTTGTGTTTGAAGTTTTTGTTAGAGATACATTAAAGATGATGAAGGTTGATATAGACTTTCAGACAGAAATGTAAAAGTAAAGAATAAAATAATAAAGGTCACGTGGCTCAATTTTTCACCTATAAAATAATACTTGATATGTACTTTGAGAGTCTTGTATATGGGGATATACTATAAGGGGTGATACTTACATCACATCTTTTGATGCATGCATCATAATTTATGTATTACAATATTGTACGGTACAAACTGTAATGCACAAATTGTGGTGTATGCATAAAAAGATGTGGTGTAAATATCAATTCTCATATACTATAGGTACCTCCGGATGTGACTTTTTGTCCTCCACCCCCTTGGCTCATTTCAATTTACAGTACAACACAATTTTTATCAGTTTCTGTTTCATGTTTTCTGTCAGTTTTAAGCTTTTGACTTATTAAACTGTATATTTTATGTTTCGTTAGGTTATAATTTTTTAATATAAACAAAATTATAAAAATAAAAAAAAAAATTGAAAAAAGGTGAGAGGAGTTACAATTTGTATTTTTGAGAGGGTCTGTGTATGTAGTTTAGTAATATATATTTTTATCTACTCTTTTGGAATGGGAGGAAAATTGAAAAAAAATGGACAAAAGTTGTTGCCTCGGTAGAAAACAAATAATCGGTTTTCAAATAAAACCAGTTTAAACCGATCAGGCACAACAATGATATCCAGGTATAAAACTGACGGTTCAGTTTGACTCAAATTGGTTATTGTTTTTTTTTTCCGGCTCGAATGGGTTTTCGTTTTTTTTTCACCTCTACCTATATAAGCCTAGTAATCATACACGCCGAATCTATAGGCCCAACAAGCTTATTGTAAGAAATATAAATTATCAAGCATATTGTACAACCATCTTAAACACAATTAATGCATTAAATGTCACTAGCTGTGTTTGGAAAGGGTCTTCTCGGGGCTTATAGGGGCTTGAGCTTTTAAAATAAGTCTCGTTTGTCACACAAGCTTATAAAGGCTTATGGCTTATCAAATAAGTCATAAGTCTCCATAAGTCCAAGCTCATAGGAAGGGGCTTATAAGGGCTTATGGCTAGTTAAATTACTTAAATACCCTTAAAACTATAAAGAATTATCACGTAAAAGTTGAAAGTATATGTGAATTTAATTTGATGTATTTTTTTTGTGATTTTACATTAATAAGTTTCAACTCTAATTAATTCGCCAAACAGCTTTATAAAAATATAATTTTCAACTTTCGACTTATAATATAAACCCAACCTCAGCTCAAGCCCCAACTCCAGCCCCAACCCCAGCTCCAACTCCAACTCATTGCGCCAAACATACCCAAATAACAAAACATATTATACATGCTATTCAAACACAAAACAACAATTTAAGAAATACCAGTTATAAAGCTAAAGTTGCAAAATATTTTTTTTGTATATCTTATCCTACTGCACACATTTCTAATTCAACCTCAATTTTTTTAAAACTACATGTTTATAAAACATATTTTGATTCAGGTAACCGCTGATATTTAAAAATAAAAACTGAAATCGAACCGCGATAAGATGGTTTATCTGATTTATGGTTTTTTCGGATTAGATTTTTTAGTTATCGTTTTTTGCGGTTTTGGATTAAGCAGGTCGGCAGGGTTTGTCGGTTTCACATATTTTTTTAACACCAATATCAATAAAACTTAGCTTTATATAAATCAAATAATATTTTGAACGACGAAAAAACATTGCTCACTAAAATATTTATTATCAATTGTACAATGAAAAACATTATTTTTAGTTAAAAAGTTGAAATACGTTACATGAAATTCTTGATATCCATAGATTTATTGTCAAAAATAACATAATAAACTAAAATACATGATTTATCGGAAAATTTATTTCAGGGAACCCGCTGCCGCAACGCGCGGGTACCCTGCTAGTAATTATTGAGTTGTCATTGCACCTATAGTGGTGCACATTTCGGATTTTTTACAAAACCGAACCGGTTATTAAACTGGTTTCGGTTCGCGTTGACCGGTCAAAAACCGGTTTTCGGGAAGAAAATCATGAACCGACAATAACCGGTTTCAAACCGGTTTTTGAGTCAATATGTCTTGTGGTGGTGTTTTTGAGATGAGGAATATGATGGTTAAGTTAAAAATGTGTGAAACAAAAACTGCCATTGTTGGGAGTTTGGGAAAGTGAGAGGAGATAAGGGACGGAGCTAGTGGCCATAAGATGGGGGTGCTTTGAATCGGTTTTTCAATGTGTTGAAATAATTGAATGATTTAGTATAAAGAATAAATAAATGGCCGAAAAAATGGTGAAGAAAGTAAAAGCAAAATTTTGAAACATGGAAGTTGTGTGAAGTTTTTGTTAGAGATACATCAAAGAAGAATATTGATGTAGACCTTTTGTCTTCCACCCCTTTGGCTCATCTCAGTTTACAGTACAACACAGTTTTTTATCAGTTTCTGTTTCGTGTTTTTTGTTAGTTTTAAGCTTTTGACTTATTAAACTGTATATTTTCTGTTCCGTTAATTTATAGTTTTTTAATATAAACAAAATTATAAAAATAAAAAAATAAAAAAAATAAAAAAATTGAAAAAAAAGCGAGGGAGGTGCAATTTGTATTTTTGAGGGGGTTTGTGTATCCTGTCCCATATGAATATTAGTATCTTTTTATCTCTTCTGCGTGTCACGTTGCTTTTTGATTGGGTAGAAAACAAATAACCGGTCTTTTAAATCGGACCAGTTTAAACCGGTTTTTAAACCGATTGGGCACAAAAATGGTAACCGGTTATATAACCGACGGTTCGCTTTGAATCAAACCGGTTTTTTCCTCACCGGTTTTGTTTTTTTTCACCACTACCTATCTAAGCCTAGTAATAATACAGGCCGAATCTATAGGCCCAACAAGCTTAAGTAAGAAGCCCATATAGGCATATACATACACCCACCCTATAAAACACTCATTTCACAAGAAAGAACCAAGTTTTGGCGCCATTTATTGATTTCATTTCCCCCCAAATTACAAACCCTAGATCGAGAATGGAAGACCAAATCAGAACCGAATTCAAGAAAAGCAACTTCGTTCTAGTCGAGGAAGAACAAATACTCCAGAAATGTAACATATATTTTTTACGTATTAACTTGTGTATTTATACTCCCTACAGTTTTTGTTAATTTGTTGTTGTTTTTCAGGTGTAACGTTTTGTATAAATTACAATTTAAGTCCATCGGACCTTGTTTCCAGCTGGGATCTTTACTCTATCAACAGGTATTATCTGATTATTTGTTTTTTTAGGAAGTTATCTGACGTCACTTTTATTCCACCCGGCCGGGTTTGAGGTAACCGGGGTCAACCCAGTTCTTAATTTTCCAAACCCAGTAAGACTCGCCGGGTTTTAGGTAACCCGGGTCAACCCGGTTTTGATTTTTTTTTCTTGTTTTTTTTACAAATTACACAAGTTAATTATATGTAGTTGCGATGTAATTTTATTTTTACCTTTGTTGGTAATTGTTTTTCTAGTCTTAATATATGGATTAGGGGCTGTTTGTTTCGGCTTATATAGCCCGCTTATGGCTTATTTGGTTTTCGGCTTATGTTTCATAAGCTCACTTTTTGTGGCTTATTTTGAATCTTTTTGGCTTATGTAAGCTTATTATGACATAAGCTTATATTAGCCGAAATGTTTCAAAATAAGCCACACAAAGTGAACTTATGAAACATAAGCCCAAAACCAAATAAGCCATAAGCCGAAACAAACACCCCCTTAGTCTCAAAACCGGGTTGAACTGGTGACTCGACAGGGTTGAATAAAGACCCGGTTTTCAAAACATTGCTTTTATTTTTTTAGTTTGTTGCCAGTGGAAAGTGTTATAAATGCAATTAGGTATATTATAACCTCGTTACTATTCGAGTATTGGAGGAATAACAATCACACAATTAGATGTAGTTTAGGACAAATATGATAGTTTGTTACTATATCCGCACTACCTTAAATCAGAAAATAATCAAATACAGTTACAAAAATTCAGAAAAACATGTGTAAGTAACGTCGAAATAGTGTATAAATAAATGTATACTGTAGTAGCATGGTCGCATGTATATTTCAGATAAGCGGTTAGGTTGTGTTTTGGCCTGGTGGTGACATTCAAACCATTGGTTGATTGTGAAAATTTGAAGACAACAGTTGAAAACCTGGGCATTTCCTAAAAAATATGGATGGAAAACTATTTTGCATGTTGAATGAATCTTGTAATGGTGTTTCTTTTTTCTGCTATATGCATCCGCTAAAGACTTGATGGAATTCGGTATCCTGCTTGTTTAAGAGGCTACACTTGCATCATTCTCAACTAAAATGACGAAACTCATGGTCGTATTTTACAGAAAGTCACGTCGTTGTATATTAATTGTCAACACTTAAACAGCCTTTACACTACAGGTCTATGGGAAGGCTGCCTTAGCACGATTCCTACTCTTTATTTTGTTTCGTCTCATGCTATACTTCCTTGTGAACACAGTTATCTTAACACATATGTTATTAAAGTTGAATTGATAGTTGAATTGATGTTTTTGGTTTCTTTCCAATAAAAACAAGGAATATGTTTGGGGTTTAAAAGAGGGAGGAAGATTGATCAATGTTGACATTTATCTCATGTTTCAACAGGCAACTAGATGTAACAGTATCCGATGCTCATATGGATGCATTCCGACAGCAGCTACAAAGTGAACAGAAACAAGCTATTATTGAAAAAGAGCAAGGACTGCATTCGTACACTGATCTCACCATGTGAGCTTTTCATCGACCCAATCTTTTGCTTCTTCAATTATTGTTCTTTTGTTATTACCTGGACCCACATTTTACCCTTCTCGTTCGGTCTGTCAAAGATTGCTGTCAAGTTAAATGATGAATCTAACACCAAAGAAAATATAACTGAAATACATGTATGTACTTTCTATATGTTTTTCAAGGATAACGTCACAAATTTCTCACTTGGATGTATAATCGAATGCTTGTGCCCTACTTTATAATATCAGAATCAATAACCGCAAAGTTTTACCACAGGGAGGAGTTAATTGATGGGCAAGAAGATGTTAAAGAGGCTGTCCCTACTTCTCCAGCAGCACAAGATGTTTTACGTCTGGAGTTATTTGATGCCACACCTGTAACGAATGGGAAAATGCATTCGCTGGGGAAACCATTGGAACTGGTGACACCCTTTGGGCAACGAAAGGACAAGTTTGTCGTACACTCCACACTTAATAACCTACCCATAGTTGATGGCATTAAAGTGGAGCAGGGCGAAGAGAAATCTGATGAAGATATGATAATTAAGAGGGTGCAACCCGTCAAAAGGTGTTCCCTTGAAGTTCATGGTTCCAAGCCTGCATCAGGCTGCATGTATATGTATGACAGGATAGAAGACAAGGTATTTTAACATTTTGTTATTGTTAGTTTTTTCGATCGCCATGATCATGAATTTATAGTACTAATTATGTTTAATTTCTGGAAATTAGTTCAATTGCCTTGAAGATAGAATAATGAAGTATTCAAAAGCACTTGTTGCATCCCAGCTTTACGAGGAAGTGGTGGATCCTTCAGTTGCTTCACAAGTAATTCCCTTCTCTTTCTTCCACAGTTTTCTCTTCATGTTTGTTTCAATTTCACATGGTTCTTGGTTAATTTTTACTTATTTTTTGCTATGATCTTTTTCCAGAAAAGTATATTCGCTGTTGGCATGATTTGCTGTGAAGAAGAAGGCCGTCTAAAGGAAAAACCAATTATGGTCCAAAGCAGGTGAAATACATATAACTGAAATTGGACAATTATGGTTATGTCAGACACTGCTAATATGGTTTTATTTATTTCAACAGTGTTGAGCATTCTGGAGGACAACGTGTGCGTCTCGACCTGCAAAAATTGGATCAATTTTCCATTTTCCCCGGCCAGGTATATGAATAGTTTAATTATAAAATAGAGAAAGTGAATAAACAGTTTGCTGAAACATAAACTCAAGATAATCTAACATGATTGCATTTGACAGGTGGTAGGTGTTGAAGGACATAATCCAAGTGGACACTATCTGATTGCCACAAAAGTTGTTGATTATGTACCCTTATCAGTTTCTGATGATGAAGATTCTCGTCAAACAAAGAGAATAGCTTTGAATCCGGATAACCAGCTTGCTGATCCATCTGATATAACCTCAGATCTATCATTGGTGTGTAAGCTTCTTAGCTATCTACGTATAATGGTTGGATTTAGGCTGTGTTTTATCTTAGACGGGTCAAATAGCTAAAGGGGGAATTGGTTGAATAAGTTAGACATGCTTAAGGTTACTTGAAATCTATTTTTAATGCATACAAAGTTTCCTAAAATTATTTATATTCAGAGATTAATGGCACGAAAAGGCATCATACTTGCCACTTTTTGTCATTGTGTGTAGCGAACTTTTTTATTTTCAATTTTGACACCAACCTTGTGAATTCGTGCTATTGTGTGTATTTTGTGACTATTTTGTCATGTAAAATGACCATTTTACGCTTCAAAATTTGAAAAAAGTAAGGGTAAAATGGTCACAAAATACACACAATAGCACGAATTCAAAAGGTTGGTGTCAAAATTGAAAAAAAAAAGTTCGCTACATACAATGACAAAAAGTGACAAGTATGATGCCTTTTCGTGCCATTAAACCCTACATATTACTGTTTTTATCAAAATCAATGCATTTGTTATGTGCAAAAAAACAAAACAAAAAAGTGTCTGACTTTGCTGGATTTTCTCTGATTCTCATTACATGTCATGTTGACCAGATTATTGCTTCGGGTCCTTACACCACTGCTGATAATATGTTCTTTGAGCCTCTATCTGACCTTCTAGCATATGCACAAAGAAAGCAGCCTCAATTGCTTGTACTGGTAAGTATTAGTAAGCTTTACTTCTGTAAGAGTTGAAATTTTGTTTTTGAAGAGACTAACGTGGTATATAATTATTTGGCAGTTGGGACCGTTTATTGATTCCGAGCACCCTGAGATCAAGAAAGGAGCTCTAAACAGGACATATGATGAGTTATTCCGTCTCGAAATTCTTAGAAGGGTAACGTTTTTGAAACTGATTTCCTGTTTCTAAATAATGTTTTAGTATTGCTAGTTTTGTTCTCTGACTTTATTTGATATCAAACATTCTCCAGCTTCAAGATTATGTGGAATATATGGGTTCTGCTGCTCGTGTTGTACTTGTGCCATCCATACGTGATGCACATCACGATTTTGTATTTCCTCAGGTGATTGATCACTAATGAAATTTTTGTACAATATTAGTTTCACTTAGTAATCCCTCATTGATCAGTATGATTAATGTATCGTTTGGTTCTTGTTTTGCAGCCTCCTTTTGATATCAATGTAGCTGATCCACATCAGCAGGTACAATCAGCTCTTTTTCTTTCTCTCAAGCTATTTTGGGTGGCTATACAAATTACTGAATCCGTCTTTTTGTAATCCAGATTACTTGCATTACAAATCCAGGAATCATTTCAGCAAATAAGGTAAAATCGATGTCCTTCCATCATGGTTATTATAATCAGAAACTCATCTATTCCTCCGGGTCTAAATGGGCCAGTTTGACCATAAAAAATCCCATCTTTGTTTAATGTGTTAAGTATAATTACAAAACCTTAATTTTCACTAGTACTCTAAACGATTTAATAAGAGGTTTTATTTAACTCACCTGGGTAATTTTAAACACGTTTGACCCAGTAAATCCATTTAAACTTACTGTTTTAGCTAGCTTTTTAGATTAGTTTTCTCATCTTTTTTAAAGTCAGATATAACCCAAATGAAATGGGTAGAAAGTTTGATTTTAGATAGAATACTACAAAAACATTTATCAACTCTGAATCTATAGGTGAAGATAGGCTGCTGCAGTGTGGACGTACTGAAACAACTTAGTACAGACGTGGTCACACGAGGAATCAAGAATCGCATGAATACCCTAACTAACCATCTCTTGAGCCAACGCAGGCATGTTTCTTGACAGTTGACATGACAGAAGATTATATTTTTTTTATTTAATTTTTTAGTACTTACTATCTTTAAACTTGCGAGAACAGCTTCTATCCTTTGTACCCACCTGCAGAAGACACTCCCCTGGATTTGTCTCTTGCTCCTGAAGCTCTACAAATGTCAATCGTTCCAGATATCCTCATTGTTCCCTCAGACCTGACACAGTTTGTTAAGGTAATTTGCGCGTTTTGGCTGAAATGGGTTATTTTGTATGGGTCGATACAGTGCGGGTTGAGTTGCCACAGTTTTTCCACTTTATTTCATTATTTATATAGCGAATCCGTTAATTACAGTTATAAACCAATAATAATCCAAACCGTTGAAAATGATTTAGAAGGTTGCATGTGTTATTTTAGACGTTGGGAAGTTTTAAACTGATTGACCCATTCCCTTTCAAGCTATTTTTGAAGTGTCTTGCTAACACTAGTCCTTGCGGCTATTTTTTTTTTTTTTTTTTTTGAACGGCCCTTGTGGCTATTGTTAACCACCACTTTGAACTACTTTGCTTTATTAAGATGTTCTTTAGAACCTCAACCTATTTCACTCCTTTTTAATCTGATATAATAAGGGACTTTTTTTGCTACAGTTATAAGTAATTTATTTAAAAAAATGAATGTGTAGGTTTTGAGCCTGGAGGGAACAAAGGAAGGTGAAGAAGAAGTGAAATGCATGTGTGTGAATCCAGGAAGATTAGCTAGAGGCGAAGGAGGTGGTCATTTTGTAGAACTTAACTTCCATGGCAGCCCCGACTCTTCTTCTGCTTCAGTCATTCGTATATAGAATAATCCTTCAGCAAAAACCAGATAAAAGTATCTGAATTTCAGTAGCAAGAACATCACCAATTAGTTTCAAAACAATGTTTAGCAATCTTAATATCATGCTGTAATTAATATTGTATTATTGGTTTGAACTATGCTTGCAGTTCTTAAACTAGGTATTTTTATTCCGGTTATGTAGCATTTATTATTTTTCCATGTGAGCTAACTGTTTAACAAGTTTTTATTAAGATGTACGGTAGTCTATTGTATGATGTTTAGTTTTAGTTGTTTCTGCTTCTAAGTTCCAAGTAGATCAATTGTGATTCAAGGAACCTATCATTAATAATTTAAAATTTCAACCAAAACCTAATGAAATTAATGTTGTTGATACTGCAAGGATGCAAAAATCGCGAATCGGTAGTCAGGCGGTTGAGCTCTTTGTTGCTTGTAATCGGTCTAGGCGGGATTTATCAGTGATTAAGCGGATTGGCATTTCTGTCAAGTTTTGGGTATTTCCGGCGAGTTTTGGGTACTTTTTCTTACAAAAAACATCTTGTAATAGATATAAACAACGACTATAGTGATTAAAACTAGTTTATAGTGATTTTTGGGTATTTCCAGCAAAATTGGCAAGTTTTCGGCAAGTTTGACCACCGTTGACGGTCGTTGACTGCCGTCGACCACGGTTGACCGATTTACACAAATTGGAAAGGTTGGTGGCCCATTAGCACATAGGCGGCGATTAATCGGCCTTGTAAACTTTTTTTGCAAGTGGTTACAAGTCTATAACTCCATCAAACACAACTTTGTTATAATGGATTTTTTTAGCTCAACCTTAACCTATATCAACTCGGGCTTGAGCTCATCTCAAATCGTTGGTTGCCCTGTTTCAAAATTAAATTTACTTCTGTAACAAAAGTAAAACAATGTACACAACAATTGTAATTTACAAGTCATAAGCTAAGATCATAATATCTTATGGCAGTGCTTTAGCTGAGCGAATGGAGGTTCTGTGGGAAACGGTGCACACTTTTATTAATAATGAAATCAGATTACAGTTAATAATAACAGAAAATAAAAACAGGAAATAAACACAAACAGAAAAGGGTTAGAATGAGAAGACAGACACTATAGAACGTTAATAAAATTAAAGCAGTAAAGGGACTTGTACGAGGCTCGTATTGGATACGATTCCCTTAAAACAGATTCGCCGTCTGTTTCCCAGGGTACAACGTACGTAGCTGTTGTACAGCCGGACTAAACTTACTTGCCTGAAAAATCACCGAAGCCTGCGTGTTTCTGATCGAAGGTTGCTGGAACGAAACAGTAATGGAGTTGCGTTTTTCTGTGTATCAAAACTGAATGAGAAGATTTTATTTTATAGGCAATACCTAGCTTGGTCACCAAGCCAGAATATACGCCTGGAATAAAATTATATGCATATCTGTTATTCCAAAACACGATATGCATATTTCTGTTAAGACTTAAGCACAAAGTCTAAATCTATTCCTAAAATAGATTACATAATATTCTGGAAATTATCCATCTACACGGTTCTATTACTTCAGCAGAATCTGTGCATCACATAATGTGCTTCAGCAGAATCTGTGCATCACATAATTCGCTTCAGCAGAAATGTGCTTCAGCAGAATCTGTGCATAACATAATTCGCTTCAGCAGAATCCCATGTGCTTCAGTAGAATCACTTCACATAATTCTCAGCAAAAAGATACCCGCGTAGGTGAGATTTCGGAGCTGCATTCGTGTCCGCAGGTCGCGCGGGCTCGCATGAGTTCAGAAGCCTCGAACTCATTTTAGCTCGGAAATCCCATTTTCTGCACCCCCCCCCTGCGCGCGCGCACGTAGGAGTGGGAGCATAACCAAACTAAAGGAATTTGATATTCAATAGTATGATTTCCTTATAAACTAGTCTCCACTTCCTCTTCTAGGCGATGTGGGATAGTTTAGTATTTCCAGATTTTGTGCCTCACTTTGAGACACGATATCTCATTCATTTCTACTCCAATTTGGACATACTTTAGCTCGTTGCGAAGCTCTCATCGAGGAGAACGCAAAGCTACCAAGAAATATAAATATATATAACATATACATATATTAAATATTGTCCAAAATTTGCAAAAACTCATTTTGCAATACTCATTTTCCAACAATCCCCCACATGAATGGAAATCGGTCGAAAACACACGAAAGTTTTGGTGAAATTTCTGCGGTTAAGTCTTGCATAGGATAGGTAGGTGTAACCCTTTGAACCTTCCCTTGTGAGATGCACTTAGTCTCCTAGATCTGAGTAGACGCGATGTCCTTGAACTCATCATCCATTTACGTAGACGACATTACACTTCACACAAGACTCTCCCTGACAATGTCAAGTCCTCATAGTCGTGTTCGTTATGGTCATGAACACTAGCCTGGTTCTGCAAGAGCTCTTAGGAATTGCGCCCCCACATTTCCCTTCGAAGCGACCCCACTTCTCTCTCACATAGGTGATTTCATCTTGAATCATTAAAAACATATGTGTTGTGATTTCATCTTGAATCATTATGCTTTATGATTTCATCCTGAATCATTAAAGCCATATGTTTAACCTCTCAACAAGTCACATTTGTTATAGGAATGGACTAGGAAAGTTACAATATTTAGTAACTCCCCCACATTGACGTGACTTCCCCCACATTTCTATGATTAGGTTGTCCTATTGAACCCAGATCTTGGGATCTCCAGTCAACTGGGTTAGGTTTTCCTTCATAGAAACTCATTCCTTCAAGGGCTTTAGTCCCATTCCTCTAGACGACTTACTTACTAACTCTCTGCTTAAGCCTTTCGTAAGCGGATCCGCGATGTTATCCTTTGACTTTACATAGTCAATTGAGATAACTCCTGTTGAGAGTAGTTGTCGTATCGAATTATGTCGACGACGGATATGTCTGGACTTTCCATTATACATTATGCTATGAGCTCTGCCAATTGCCGATTGACTATCACAATGTATACTAATGGCCGTTACCGGTTTAGGCCACCTTGGTATGTCCTCTACGAATTGACGTAGCCATTCCGCCTCTTGTCCGCATTTATCTAACGCGATAAATTCTGATTCCATCGTGGACTTAGCTATAACAGTTTGCTTGGAAGACTTCCATGATATAGCTGCTCCTCCTAGTGTAAACACATATCCACTAGTCGATCTAGAATCCTTTATGTCAGATATCCAATTTGCATCACTGTATCCCTCGATAACAGCTGGATATCTATCATAATGCAGTCCATAATCGCGACTGTATCTCAAATAGTGAAGTACCCTAGTCATAGCTGCCCAATGTGCATAGCTTGGGTTACTAGTATACCTACTTAGCCTGCTAACAGCATATGCTAAGTCAGGTCGGGTACCTGTCATCAAGTACATTAACATGCCAATAATTCTTGAATACTCTAATTGGGCAACACCTAAGCCTCTATTTTTAGATAGATGCTTACTGGTATCAATTGGAGTTCTAGCTAGGCCGGAATCCCCCGCATTATGAGTATTAAGAATTTTGTCCACATAATGTGCTTGACTTAACACAAGTCCATGTTGAGTTCGTATGATCTTTATTCCAAGGATCACATCAGCCAAACCCATATCCTTCATGTCAAACTTTGATTTCAACATGTCTTTAGTAGATTTGATCATCTTGTCATTACTGCCAACGATAAGCATATCATCAACATATAAACACAAGATTACATATCCACTATTTGTGTCTTTGACATAAACACATTTGTCGCATTCATTAATTTTGAATCCACTCTCTAGCATGGCGTGGTCAAATTTTTGATGCCATTGTTTGGGAGCTTGCTTTAAGCCATATAAAGACTTAACAAGCCTACAAACTTTGTTCTCTTGTCCAGGAGCCATGAAACCCTCAGGTTGGTTCATGTAGATTTCTTCTTCTAAATCTCCGTTTAGAAATGCCGTTTTCACATCCATTTGGTGAACTTCCAAATTTCTTAAAGCGGCAATAGCAAGTATTATCCTAATCGAGGTTATTCGCGTAACGGGCGAATAAGTATCAAAGTAATCAAGACCTTCTCGTTGTCTAAATCCTTTGATTACTAATCTTGCTTTATACTTGTCAATGGTGCCATCTGCTTTCATCTTCTTCTTGAAGATCCATTTATAGCCTAGTGGTTTACAACCAGGAGGTAAATCCACGAGCTCCCAAGTATGGTTTTGTAAAATAGAATCTATTTCACTTTTAATGGCTTCCTTCCATTGAGGCCCTTCTGAGGAAGTAACCGCTTCTCGGTATGAAGTAGGTTCGTTTTCAACCATAAAAGAAACAAAATCAGGTCCAAACGATTTCTCGGTTCTTGCCCTTTTGCTTCTTCTAGGTTCAACCTCTTCTTCCTCAGTTTGATCTTGTCTCTCATCTCGGAGATCATTATCATCTCGTTGTCTCTTCTCTTGGACAACTTCTTCATCTATTCTAGATGAACTTCCAGTTTCCTTAGTTACACAAGGAAATATAGTTTCAAAGAATGAAGCATTCCTTGATTCCATTAAAGTACCCTTTTGTATATCTGGATTTTTCGAATCATGTACAATGAAGCGATAAGCACTGCTATTCTTAGCATATCCAATGAATATACAATCCACAGATTTAGGTCCAATCTTTTGGGCCTTGGGAGTCGGTATAGCTACCTTTGCTAGACACCCCCACACTCGTAAGTACTGATATGATGGCTTTCTTCCCATCCATAATTCATAAGGGGTCTCTTCTTTTTCCTTACGAGGTATCTTATTTAAAAGATAAGTAGCCGTTAAAATGGCTTCCCCCCACATGTCCTGGCTTAAACCAGAACTTATCAACATGGCATTAACCATTTCTTTCAAGGTACGGTTCTTCCTTTCGGCAATACCGTTCTGCTGAGGTGAATAGGGAGCCGTGAACTCGTGTCTAATTCCATGTTTCGCACATTGATCAGCGAATGGAGACACATATTCACCTCCTCTATCACTTCGGACCACCTTGATTTTCTTACTAAGTTGATTCTCAACTTCGTTTTTGTATAGAACAAACTTGTCTATAGCTTCATCTTTACTTTTCAGTAAGTAAACGTAGCAATACTTTGTACAATCATCAATAAACGTGATAAAGTACTTATTGCCACCTTTTGTGGGTAGTGATTTCAAATCACATATGTCAGTGTGTATCATATCAAGTGGTTCGGTTTTTCGTTCAACCGATTTGAAAGATGCTCTTGTAAGTTTGGCTTCAACACAAGTTTCACATTTATATTTTGAGTCAATATGGAAATTAGGTATGCAATTAAATTTAATCAAACGACGCATCGAATTAAAATTTACATGTCCAAGACGGCCATGCCACATATTAGAAGACTCAATCAAGTAAGCAGAAGAATTCATATTATTGATATCTTTCTTAACAACCATTACATTGAGCTTAAACATACCATTCAGGGCATATCCCCTACCAACATAAACTTGATTCTTAGAAAGAACAAACTTATCAGACTCAAAAACAAGACGAAAACCAAACTTGTTCAACAGCCAACCAGAAACAAGATTCTTACGAATCTCTGGAACATACAAGACATTAGTCAACTTGAGCTCTTTCTCGGATGTCATCTTCAAGATTACATCTCCTTCACCCTTGATTTCAGCAGTTGCAGAGTTGCCCATGTACAGATTCTCTCCACTATCAACCGCTCTGAAAGAGTGAAACATACTCTTATCAGCACACACATGACGGGTAGCCCCAGTATCCACCCACCATTCCCTGTTGTTGGAACCTACCAGGTTAACTTCAGAGATCATGGCAATGACATCAGACACCATAGCAATCATGTCCACATCTTCATTCACCATATTAGCCTGGCGTGGAGTCACCCGCTTCGGCATCTTACAATTAGCAGCACGGTGACCTGGCTGGTCACAGTTGAAACACACCCCTTGGAACTTCTGTTTCACAATTGCAGCTTTAGGCGCAAGGTACTCAGACTTCCCTTTGCCCTTTTTGTCATTCTTTCCTTTTCCTTTGCCTTTAGCTTTGACATTGGACTTTGAAGATGACGAAACATGCTCAACCATATTTGCCTTTGCAGAATCAGGCGTATACGTGTTTTTCTGAGCCAGCTTGTTGTCCTCTTCAATACGAAGACGAACAACCAAGTCTTCAACACTCATCTCCTTTCGCTTATGCTTCAGGTAGTTCTTGAATTCTACCCAGCTCGGAGGTAACTTTTCAATAATAGCAGCAACTTGAAAAGTTTCACTCAAAGTCATTCCCTCAGCATGAATGTCGTGTAGCAGAACCTGCAGATCTTGAACCTGACTTATCACATTCTTTGAATCAACCATCTTGTAATCCAAAAAACGAGCTACCACGAACTTCTTTGTACCAGCATCTTCAGTTTTGTACTTGCGCTCCAATGACTCCCATAATTCTTTGGCAGTCTTGGTCTTGCAGTACACATTGTACAAAGAATCAACCAAACCATTCAGAACATAGTTGTGACACAAAAAGTCTGAATGTTTCCATGCTTCCAAGGCTTGAACAGCCTGTTGATTAGAGGATTGACCTTCTGCAGGAGGTTCCACGTTAGGTGGGTTTTCTTTTAAGAACCGCGCAAGGTTCAAAGTAGTCAGATAGAAAAACATCTTCTGTTGCCACCTCTTGAAATTCTGCCCATTGAATTTCTCTGGTTTCTCAGCATGATTAGCAACTGTGTTGGTAACTGGCGCACCAGGTACGTTCACAGTAGTATTCACTGGAGGGGTAGTCGTGTTTGTCATCCTGAAAAACAAACACAAACAGTCAAACAAGCTGTTGTATATTGGTATCTACTTGTACCAGATCTGATTCAACAAAACTCTAGCTTGGTTTTGATGGATCGAATAAATCAGCCTAAGAAACTCTATCTTGGTTTCGTTAAAACTGATAATAAACTGCTTAAACAAAAAAAACGTTATAGATCTGTAAGACCAAATCTGAATGTAAAACCTGTTAAATCGAAACTGATTTCCAATGAAACTCAACAAGGTTTCGGCAGAAAACAGTTTATAAAACCTGTTAATTAATTAATCCGATTTTTAACAAAGTGTAATAAATTCGGTTAAACCGAATCTGTTTTAAGACTGTGGGAAACGGTGCACACTTTTATTAATAATGAAATCAGATTACAGTTAATAATAACAGAAAATAAAAACAGGAAATAAACACAAACAGAAAAGGGTTAGAATGAGAAGACAGACACTATAGAACGTTAATAAAATTAAAGCAGTAAAGGGACTTGTACGAGGCTCGTATTGGATACGATTCCCTTAAAACAGATTCGCCGTCTGTTTCCCAGGGTACAACGTACGTAGCTGTTGTACAGCCGGACTAAACTTACTTGCCTGAAAAATCACCGAAGCCTGCGTGTTTCTGATCGAAGGTTGCTGGAACGAAACAGTAATGGAGTTGCGTTTTTCTGTGTATCAAAACTGAATGAGAAGATTTTATTTTATAGGCAATACCTAGCTTGGTCACCAAGCCAGAATATACGCCTGGAATAAAATTATATGCATATCTGTTATTCCAAAACACGATATGCATATTTCTGTTAAGACTTAAGCACAAAGTCTAAATCTATTCCTAAAATAGATTACATAATATTCTGGAAATTATCCATCTACACGGTTCTATTACTTCAGCAGAATCTGTGCATCACATAATTCGCTTCAGCAGAATCTGTGCATAACATAATTCGCTTCAGCAGAATCCCATGTGCTTCAGTAGAATCACTTCACATAATTCTCAGCAAAAAGATACCCGCGTAGGTGAGATTTCGGAGCTGCATTCGTGTCCGCAGGTCGCGCGGGCTCGCATGAGTTCAGAAGCCTCGAACTCATTTTAGCTCGGAAATCCCATTTTCTGCACCCCCCCCCTGCGCGCGCGCACGTAGGAGTGGGAGCATAACCAAACTAAAGGAATTTGATATTCAATAGTATGATTTCCTTATAAACTAGTCTCCACTTCCTCTTCTAGGCGATGTGGGATAGTTTAGTATTTCCAGATTTTGTGCCTCACTTTGAGACACGATATCTCATTCATTTCTACTCCAATTTGGACATACTTTAGCTCGTTGCGAAGCTCTCATCGAGGAGAACGCAAAGCTACCAAGAAATATAAATATATATAACATATACATATATTAAATATTGTCCAAAATTTGCAAAAACTCATTTTGCAATACTCATTTTCCAACAGGTTCCGTGCGAAACCTTATACAAAAACTAAATATGATGGTCAAAAATATATTATAAGGAGTACCAACTATTGAAACTAAAAACATACTACATAGTATTTTAATGAACTATCTTAAGGTTTAACAAATATTTACAACATAAAATTGTACAACGTTAACAATTATTGTTCGAAGTGAATTTTGAGGCCCCAAACATATAAAGGGATGTACATTTTGAGGCCCTTTGCGGTCGCACACCCGTGTAGGGCTCTGTCTTATGGATTATTAAAGGCACGAGTATAAACCATAAACTATATAAGTACTCATCCTAATCAACCATCACCAACATATTCATATCCATCCTCCGTGAATATTATAATTTTCAATTTCAATCTCAATTGTGAGCTCATATTCTCATAATATACAATTTTATGTTTGTTTTTCAAAATTAGGGTTTGATTCATTTTTATTGGATTAAGGTTGTTTATTGTTTCTCTGTTCTACCACAATTTGTCTTATATTGATTGATTGTGTTAGGGTTTATGAATTTTGCAACAGGGATTTATATTTGATTTGATTTATAACCACTAGGATGCATGGAATATTAGATTAGTTTTTCGAGTTAGTTTCTTAATTATTTTTCTCGCGTTATTATGGAATAACAAATATGACCATCATTTGGAGGATTCCTGTTCTAAGTCTTTGTGTTGGTATACATAGTTTTTCTGTTTTAGGGTAACTTTAAAATGCAAATTAAACGTGGTAATACATGCATGTGTTCTTCTTGAGTTTGGGGGTTTATTATACATAGTTTTTCTGTTTTAATGTAACTTTAAAATGCAAATTAAACCATCAAACGTGGTAATACATGTCTTCTTCTTGAGTTTTGGGGTTTATTATACATAGTTTTTCTGTTTTAGGTTACGAAATTAGTTGTCAAAAAGTTTTTCGCGTTAGTATATGCATTGCGGATCTAATAATAACATATATGACCATCATTGGATGATTCCTTTAAATTGCGGTTCTAAGTCTTGGTGTTGGTATACATAGTTTTTCTGTTTTAGGTCGTTTCCTGTAACGTTAAAATGCAAGTTAAACCATCAAACGTGGTAATAATTGTGTTCTTAAATTTGTTGGTTTATTGTACGCTTATAGTACAAACATTATATAGGTAGACACTAGATAATTTGGAAATTAAGTGTATATAGTAGTGATATTAGCAATTGCGGGTGGTTTTGTCATTTGTGTAACTATTTCTCAGTTTGCTTGCTCTAATACACACACGCCTTAAATCACTGCAAGGACCTACTAAGTTGTAAGTTGTAATGAGCCTTTCAATGGGCTAACCGCCATGAATGGAAGTTACACTATTTTTAAGGGTAGCCCTTGTATAGGTTTGATGCTGGTGTAGTTGGTTTTTCTTCCTACTAAGTTGGGTTGGCTACATGTAGATTAGATCTATAGGAGATATATATATATATATTATATGAGCTTATGAAAATGTACATGGAGTTAGCGATATCTGTTATAGCTTGTGGGTCATGTGCAATTATTTATTGATTGGATTGCTCAATAGATCTGTTGGAATCACCGCAAAAGCCCTTTTTTGTTAGTTCTTAAAGAGCTTCTCTGTTGGGTTTGCCTCTGTTAAGTTTTGATCTATTGAGCTGGCTTGTTAGCTTAGTAGGTTCAAATCCCACTTAGATGTCACAAGCGTAATCATCAAGCAGGGCCTTTTTATGTTTTATAGACAAAAATCATCTACGAATAAGCAATTTCTTAAGCAAATTTGTTTACAGACGTAAAAAAGTGTATGATTATTCTCGCTGGTGAGTAATATATGGTAATATAGCATAATTTGGTGTTTCACTCTGTTAAGTTCTAGAACGGCTTAGGTTTTCCAGAATTGCACCCAACATTTGGAAAGAAAATATCGGTTCAGTAACTATGAAAACTCTTTAGTACGGAGTATAAAATTAGTTGGAGTAGGAACTAATCTCATAATCTTTACTATATATAGGCTTATAAATCTTTATAGTTCTTATTTATTTGATTTCTCAATTGGCTTGCATGTCGTTTTGAGCTTTCTGAATTAGTGGTCACATGTTCGCTGTAAACTTATGAAACTTTAGGCACTTCAAGATTAATATAAGTGATTTCCCAAATCTGGATGTCGCACGGAGTCCCAAAATTTATTGCAAATAAACTTTTGTTGAGTGTGATGAACAAAGATGCTGATAATTATATTTTTGGGCAATCAACAGGTACATTCAAGCTTTTATGATCTACACATGACTGATACAAATATGTCAAGGCAATCCAAACTTGTCTACCAAAGGCTTCAAGAGATACTTGAAAGCTATTTTTTCGGAATTCCAATGTCTTGGATGCCTCGTTTAGAGAGTTGGTACAAGAAAGAGTTTAAAAAATCACTGGACTATGAGTCCTTAGGTGTGAAAGATATTAAGCAGCTTGTTGATAAGATGCGCAACAAAGGCGTGGTGGTGTTTTTTCAAGGGCGAAATAGCGAGGAGGAGGAATACCTGATGTCTGCTCGTATGGTAGAAATCAGACAACAAGTCTATTTGAAGGAGAAGGTTGAAGAATTACTACACAGGCATGGTGGTAAAATCGCGTTCGAATCTTTTGACGATTTATACGACGATCAGTTTAAGTTGCTCATGGACTATGATTACTATGCTCTGACCGGTCTTGATCATCTTTGTCAAGTCTTGAAAGATATTGTGATGGTGGAAGTAGCAAATCCCTCAGGAGCGAAGGCGATAAGGGCGGTCAAGAGCTAAAATTTAAGAAAAAGGAAGAAATGAATGAAAAGATAGAGGGTTGCCGGACATATGAAGAAGATGATGATGTTTTACTTTCTCTTTGGGTAAAAGTATTTTTGTTGGATCGTTTCAGGAGCATGCTTCTTAGTTTTATCGGTTCGTATGATTATTATTATACTTCCATGTCAAAGTTGTGTGTTTATGTTTTCAAACCTTGTTGGATCGTTTCAGACTCCTTGTTTTGTTGTGTCAGTTGAAAGTTTTATTTGGAAACCCGTGGCATCTTATTTGGTCAAAATAAATCTTTGTTTATATGCCTAGTCATAAAACTTATGACCATTTTTTTCATTTAGACCTACTGTACCGGTCATGCTCTCCCTTGAACTTAAATTGTTTTTGTTCTTGGTTAGGGTGGTGTATCGGTAGTATTCACAACCTCTACGTTAGCGTCACTACATCCCTCTTATCATCACCTCTACATGATATTTACCATTGTAGTGAGTACCACGTTCTTTACCATTTATCTATACCACACTTAAACACACATATATACATCATAACACATTCAAACACGCCCCCGTACTGTACACACAATGTTTCAACTCATTCATTGATTTCCTTCTACTTTGGTTGAATGTATATTCTTCGACTATCCCAGTGGTGATTCACGCGTGGCCCAAGCCACTTAGTACAGCTGTCTTGTATCGAAATAATGTATTATGCTCATTAAATATAAAATTGATTGTGCTCATATTTACCCTTGCCACAATCACAAAATGCTTGAATTTTACATTTCTAAAAGAACACACACATTTGAAATAGTATAAGCATAATTGACATTTGCTACATTTTCTCAGCTCCAAAGGATGTTTAATTCACAAAAAGAAGGTAAAGGAGCTACGCTCCTGTCAACATGAGACCAAACAAGAACCAATCATACGGCATGCATATCTGTCACGCACATATGACCCAGATGCGGGAACCACCACAAGTATCATGTAAGACCTACATTTCAGGATCCCTATTTAATTTGATCACCATATATAATCGGTATTCCAAAGTGATCATTAAACTACAGACTAATAATCCGTTAATCACCAATAAGACAACCTAAGAATCTCCAAATTTTTACCAAGAAAAAGAATTGTTTTCAAAATAAACCAACGTTGTGAGAAAATAGTGTTTTTTAGACGGGTATTAATTAATTAATCACTTAAAACGATTAATTCACACTTAATGATCTTTTTGCAAATCATTTTTATATCGGAAAACACACTAAAACAGACTAATAACCATACAATATGTGAAATTACTGCAAATAACCATAAAATATGTGAAATTATGTCTTGTAGGTATAAGGGGTAGTGTCCACTTTTATTCAAGTCGACCAAAAAACATGAATGTGTTGCTAAGTCGCACAAATTCCTTAAATGCAATTTAGTGAATAACGTTGATTAGATATATGTGACATCATAAAAGTATAAAAACTGATGTAACACACTTGTACTTGAGATTCTCTGCTCTAACAAATTAGATAGGAACCAAATTAGTACTTTGTTTTTGGTAATAACCATTCGATGTGTTGGAGGAATGGCAAAATAACTCACTGATTATAAAGGCAGCAAACCAGATGATTCTCTTCTCAGGTTATGTCTGCATCCGAACCAGCATAAATTTTGGTCCGAATCCATGCTAAGAGCTAAAGACAGTCCTGATGAAGTCAAGTTTCCTTGCTGCAACTTTTTACATCACAAGTAGCTGGTTTTAGGTAGAAATGGCATAGACACTCTTCATTTAATTCATATGAATAGACATTGTTTTGACAGATATATCAATTTAAAGCCAAAGTACTTGATTTGTAGAATAATTGCAACTAATAACACCATGGGAAACTCGAGTATTTCTAGTGAAAATGAAGATGGGATAGTAGTAATTTCTTACAAGATGTAGTACAAAACGAACCAACAAACCACTGATTACACAGTTACTAATAACACCGGACAAAAGAATCTACCCCATGAGTCAAAGTGTCAATTGGCTTGGTGCCTAAAAACACTTAAACATCTTTCTTAATAGTCATAATAGTACATAAAGCTTTACACAAAAGCACCTATAATGAATCAAGGGAACTGCGGCCTCATCAAGAACTCTGACCCCTGCTCCCATCTGGTGGATGAATATATAGAAAAATCAGCGACACCACAATGCAAATCAACATCGACCACAAATACACAATCGTCGATATCTTCCCATTCCTTCCCATCAACACTTTAGCAAACGGATACAAATGTGACAGCACCCAGAAGCTAAAGAATACGCCCCCCAAAAGCTTACTCCATTCTGGAAACGGGCTGTATATGGTCCTAAAGACCCCAACCGCCATTGCAGCCACGTTCAGTAAGATAATAGTCACTGGTGGAATCATCAGCATAGTAAAACGGAACTCATGCATAACGTTGGGAGACTTTCAACCCGTTTCAAACTGATTGACCCATTCCTTTTTAAGCTATTTTGGAAGTGTCTTGCGAACAGTAGTCCCTGTGGCTATTGTCAACAACCACTTTGAACTACTTTGCTTTATTAAGATGTTCTTTAGAACCTCAACCTATTTCACTCCTTTTTTATCCGATATAATAAGGGACTTTTTTTGCTTCACTTATTAAGTGATTGATTTAAAAAAAAAATGTGTAGGTTTTGAGCCTGGAGGGAACAAAGGAAGGAGAAGAAGTGAAATGCATGTGTGTGAATCCAGGAAGATTAGCTAGAGGCGAAGAAGGTGGTCATTTTGTAGAACTTAACTTCCATGGCAACCCCGACTCTTCTTCTGCTTCAGTCATTCGTATATAGAATAATCCTTCAGCAAAAACCAGATAAAAGTATCTGAGTTTCAGTAGCAAGAACATCACCAGTTAGTTTCAAAACAATGTTTAACAATCTTAATATCATGCTGTAATTAATATTGTATTATTGGTTTAAACTATGCTTGCAGTTCTTAAATTAGGTGGAATTATTTCAGTTTTGTAGCACTTGTTCTTTTTCCATGTCAGCTAACTAAATTTGTATTGTATGATGTTTGGTTTTAGTTGTTTCTGCATCTAAGTTCCAAGTAGATCAGTTGTGATTCAAGGAACCATCATTATTTATTTAAATTTTCAACTGAAACCGAATGAAATTAATGTTGTTGATACTATTACAAGTCTATAACTCCATGACGAGTTTGAATTTACTCTAAAGTTTATTATGTCATAATAAATTTATATAAGAAGTAAATTGCAGAAATCGTCCATGTGGTTTGCCAAGATTGCAGATATCCTCCCTGGTCTTCCATTAGTGCAGGCGGCCTCCTTGTGGCGAAACCTTTTGATCGTTTTGGTCCCTGGTTTTAACGGCCATTAAGTGGATTCCGTTAACAGTTACACGTTAGCCCCTTTTGGCTAACGATCGTTACAACATCCATCATTTAAACTAACGGCCGTTTATAATTTAATATTTTCGGTTTATTTAAAGTTTTTCGATTTTTTATATACATTTTTACACAAGTTTTTATACGTTTTGTATACCCTTTTATATACGTTTCTTTATACATGTATATACGTTTTTGTATACATTCTTATATACTTTTTTTTACTTTTTATATATGTTCTTATATACAGTTTTTAAGTTTATATATATATATTTTTATTTACATTTTTGTATACTGTTTTTATATGCATATATACGTTTTTATATAAGTTTTTTTAGACGTTCTTATATACGTTTTTATTCAATTTTTATTTTATGTATGTTTTTATAGACGTTCTTATATAAGAACGTCTATAAAAAAACGTATATAAAAACATATATATATATATTTTAATACGTATATAAAAATGCATATAAAAACGTATAAAAATGTATACAAAAACGTATATAAAAATGTATAAAAAGTATATAAGAACGTATAAAAAAAGGTAGATGATAACGTATATGTTTTTATAATGATGTACATAATAACGTATAAAAAGTACTCCTTCCGTCCCAAAATTATAGTCCATATTTTCTTTTCGGGATGTCCCAAAATAATTGTCCACTTTTCTTTTTTAGTAAAAAATAGAGAATAAAGTTGGGGAATATTCCATTTAAGTGGTTGGAAATTAAAATGACTCCACTTTTATTAAAATTTGTGATTTCTCTCTCATGACAATAATTTTGGAACGGAGGGAGTATATAAAAATCTATACAACAACGTGTATAAAAACGTATACAAACTTATACTCCCTCCGTCCCTAAATAAATGTCCACTTTGACTTTTTGCGGTCTTTTATGTTCAACTTTGACCTTAAATATTTTCGTTTGCGTTATATAATACTTGATGCAAAATATATGAATGGATTGGATTTTAAATGTATTTTCATTGATATAATTTTTATCAAATATTATATAACATAAATAAAATTATTTAAAGTCAAAGTTAAAGAAGAAAGACTATAAAAAGTCCAAGTGGACATTTATTTAGGGACGGATGTAGTATAAGAACTTACACAAAAATGTATACTTTTTAATAAAAATGTATATAAAAAATCAAAAAACTTTAAATAAACCAAAAATATTAAATTATAAACAGTCGTTAGTTTAAAGGATAGATGTTGCAACGGTCGTCAGCCAAAAAGAGCTAACGTGTAACTGTTAATGGAATCCGCTTAACGCCCGTTAACACCACGGACCAAAACGATCCAAAGGTTTCGCCACAGGGAGACCGCCTGCACTTATTGAAGACCAAGGAGGATTTCTGCAATCTTGACAAACCACAAGGACGATTTCTGCAATTTACTCTTTATATAAGCCGAAAAGTTTCAAGATAAGCCACAAAAAGCGAGCTTATGAAGCATAAGTCCAAAACCAAATAAGCCGTAAGCCGGCTATATAGGGATGGCACCCGTGGGCAATAGGCATGGGTACCTCTGACCCATCACCCGCCCACGTGACTTTTTTCTCACCTGCCACTCGCCCATCACCCACCAGCGGGTATAATTTTGTACCCATGCCCATGCCCGTGGGTATTTGTTGCCCATGAGGTTAGTGACCAGAACTTCAAGCAAGAAGCCGAAAAGGAGTATTCGAGTGTTGACGATCAGAACTGAGATGTATCATGTATATATCTTTGATGATTTGATCTTTCATACCTTTTGGTCTTGTAAATCTAATAAACTGTTATCTTACCGTGTTTTCTAGAGAGTTGTAGTTATTAAATATATAACTAGAACCTCACAAAGCTTTAAGCAGTATAATAAATTTTAGTTTAACAAAATTGGGTTTACGGATACACCTACGGGTGTATTTTGATGGGTAAGCCCATGAGTATTTTAAATGGGTGTCATGGGTTTACCCGCGATGGGTATATATTACCCGTCACCTGCCCACCACCCATCGATATCACTCATCGATGGATAGAAATTTTCACCCACGACCTACCCGTGAGTGAAATCTGACAGAGTTACCCACCCATTTACATGCGAATACCCATGTACGGCTATATCCTACGATCATAGTATCTTCAGGGACGGAGCTAGGGGGTGCCCGCGGGTGCACGTGCACCCCATGGAATTTTTCGATATAGTGTTAATTTTTGTAAAAATTATCGATTTTTTAAAAATGTATCTTAAATGCACCCGGTGCATCAAAATGAGTTTTTAGTATTATATAGTTGGTTTAATTACAAATAAAAAAAATATAGAATTTTGTAAAAGCCCCAATATGACAAAAGCCCAAAGATAAAACAAATTTAATAAATTAAAGCACAAAAGCCCAAAGATGAAATAGGTTTATCAATGAAACAAGTTTATTCATTATTCTAACAATTTTATAAAATCTAAAATTAGAGAGTATGAAACAGGTTCGAGTGTTCGACATATATCATTCAATATTTCAATTGTTTATTATCTTAAATTGATTGGATGATGATTGGTTGTTTACAATTGTTTATTATATCTTTTAAATTTATAGCAGTAATATCATTGATAGTATTACAAATTTACAATTCGATCTTTTTTTGCTTGATAGTATGATGATTGGTTGTTTACAATTGTTTATTATATCTTTTAAATTTATAACAGTAATATCATTGATAGTATTACAATTCGATCATTAATAGTGATATGAAATTGTGTGATTTGTATTTAAAAGATTTCGTGTAATGGCTCTAATTTGTAATTTGTTTATTGTAGGCTAAAATTGGGAGTTATTTAAAAAGAAAGTTTTCGTCTGATAACGAGAATGATACTATTGGTGAAGAATCTACAAGAGAAAATGCCACGACTGATTCTTCACAAGGACATCAAACTGCATCCACAACTGATATTCCTTCGGCTTCGGTACCGATTACAATTGCTTTAGACACTCTTCCCTCGAATCCCGCCGATAGACCTCGAATTTTTGATTATGATCCATACCAAAGAGAAGAAATAAGGCGATTATATTGGGATAGAAAAGCTTGTCAACCAAGTGCTCATATATTTCCAACTAAAATTATAGTAGGCAAGGCAAGACGTTTTGTTGCAGCATGGTTTAAGGAATTTCCTTGGTTGGAGTATAGTGTAAAGGTGAACAAAGCATTTTGCTTGTGTTGTTACTTATTTAGAGATAATATTGAGAAGCAAGGTGGGAATAATGCATTTGTGGTTAATGGTTTTGATAGCTGGCATAAAAAGGATAGATTGTATCAACATGTTGGTAATGTTGATAGCTATCACAATAGAGCATTCCAAAAATGTGAAAATCTTCTGAAACAAGATCAATCCATTGTCGAGGCCTTTAATAAGAAAAGTGAAATTGAAAAGAAGAATTATCTAATTAGATTAAATTCTTCAATTGATTGTGTTAGATTATGTATGAAAGCAGAGAATCCAATGCGTGGTCGTGATGAAAGCGTAAATTCATTAAATAGAGGGATGTATCTTGAAGCATTGCAATTTCTTAGAGATCATAATGAGGAAATTCGTGCGGTTACATTAGAAAATGCTCCAAAGAATTGTATCTTGAGATCGCCTATGATTCAAAAAGATATAGTTGGGTGTTTTGAGAAAGAGATAGTTAACTCTATTTGTTTAGATATTGGTGATGACGTGTTTTCATTGTTAGTTGACGAGTCAAGTGATGTGGTTAAGAAGGAACAAATGGCTGTGGTTTTTGTTGGGATTTAATACTCATAACAATTATATAAAATCAAATAACATCATCAAAGCATGCAGCGGAAGTAATTAGGAATAATACATGTAAGTAATTAACCGAACAAGAAAGTGCGTACCTTTTAGCAATTCAAGAATCAAACGATGATTAGAACAAGAACAAAAACCCAAAACCCTAACTTTAGGGTTTATATAATTCGACCCAACCAAAAGTCGACCACCAAGATTACAAGCTCAAGCGTGCTTGTCCTTCGTTCTTCTACACACGTACTATTAGCGATTTGATGTGAAAAACTAGTTTCTTGAATCACAAATAAAACCAAACACTTGTTTCTTTGACTTGGAAAAATCGATCCCAAGGGGATGGGGGCACACCGATCGGCCAAGCAAAGAAGGAGGAGAGGAGAAGAGAAATTAGGTTATTGGTGATCCAAGATTAGGAGAATAATGAATACAAGGGTTTGTATTTATAGTTTCTCAAAACTTGATGACCAAGAAAAGCCTCCTTTGGGCTTTTGAGACGCCGCGACCGGCCACCCAACCCAAGAGGAATTCTGGATCCTTCTTGTCCACTAATTTCATCTCTAGTCCTCGTAGTTTACATTTAACGACCGTTAACCAAACCTCGTTAAATATTTAACTATCGTTATGTTTTATTTCGTGACTAATAATTAATAATAACATTTTATATATTAATTATTAACATCAACTCTCATACGTAATGTGTGCAATCCTGAAGTCTCGAGTTCGAATCCGGTCATACTAATATTAATAATTATCCATAAACCTTTCAGTTTTGAGGTATGTTAACAAATTTGGTGTTTTAAAGGAGAGATTTCTCGGTATTATTCATGTAAAGAATACATCTTCTTATACTCTAAAAGCTGCCATTGATTCTTTATTTAATGAACACAACTTGAGTCTACAACATGTAAGAGTTCAAAATTAAGTCTTATATATCTTCTATTTTTTAGCAAGTTATTATTTGTCTTACATGTAACATGTTAATTAAATATTTGAAACAGTTGCGAGGACAAGGTTACGATAGAGCAAGCAATATGCGTGGTGAGTTTAATGGTTTAAAAGCTCTAATCCTAAAAGAAAATGATTCAGCATATTATGTACATTGTTTTGCTCATCAACTCCAGTTAGTAGTTGTGGCTGTTGCAAAAAACCACAAGAGTGTTAGAGACTTCTTTGATGTTCTATCTACGGTGACAAATGTTGTTTGTGGCTCTTGTAAACGAAAAGATATGCTGCGAGAAAGTCACAAAGAAAGAATAGTAAAAGAAATAGAGAAAGCTGAAATTGAAACAGGGAGAGGGAAAAACAAAGAAGTTACCATTGCACACAAGATGGGGTTCTCATCATAGAACTATCACACAAATGTTTCCGGAGGTTCTTCACTATGTTGAGGAAGAGGGTGATACTATCTCTAACCGTGGAACAGCTTCTGGTCTTATAAAGTATTTCAAAACACTTGATTTTGTGTTTTTATTGTACTTGTTGTTGCATATAATGGGGCTTACTAATACATTGTCACAGCATCTTCAGAAGAGCGATCAAACGATCTTAGAGGCCGTTTCATTGTTAAAGGAACCAAAAGAGCTTTGCAAGAATATAGGGCAACGGGTTTTCCTTCACTTTTGAAGGATGTAACTTCATTTTGTGGTAAACATGATATTGAGATGGTAAATATGGTTGACTTTCATTCAAGAGGCCGAAAGGATAGAATTACAAATCAACATCATTTCGAGGTCGATATATTCAACACTGTTATGGATATGCAAATTCAAGAGTCTGGAGATCGTTTAGTGAGGGAAGCACCGATTTACTTGATTATATGGCGGCGTTGAGCCCGCATGATTCATTTTCAGAATTTAGTATACCAAAGTTAGTGAAACTTAGTGAGATGTATCTGCGTGATTTTAATTATATGGAAAGGTTAAGTCTTCCTACAGAACTTGGAGTCTATTATCAGATCATGCGTAACGATAAAGATTTCGCTAACTTGGATAGTATTGCCAAACTTGCTGAGAAGATGGTGGATAAGAAAAAGCATACATCTTATCCTTTGGTTTATCGGTTGTTGAAGTTGGCTTTAGTCTTGCATGTTGCTACTGCTACGGTTGAAAGATGTTTTTCTAAAATGAAGCTCATTAAAACTGATTTGCGTAATCGGATGAGCGATGATTATTTTAACGGCGCTTTAACTTGTACCATAGAGAAAGAAGAACTTGTTAATGTTAAAAATGAGGGTGTACGTAAGCCTTTTTTTTGCTATGGGAGATCGTAGAATCACTGATTAGAATGTAATATGTTCATTTATTTATCGTTTTTATGAAATCTTCGTTTTATTTCACTTTTTAACTCTCTTATATTATGGTTCAAAAAGTTTGTGCACCCAGTCATATTTGTTCCTGGCTCCGTCACTGAGTATCTTATGACTTATTAAAGCCAGGAGTATAAAGTATAAACCATAAACTATATAAATTATATAAGTACCGAGGTTTAGAGTCAAAGTTAGTTACATAACCATAAAATGTCAGCAAACTTAACAACCCAAATCCTAACAATCCTCGAAACCAAAATCACCCACCTTAACCACCTCAAACAGCTTCAATCCTACTTAATCACAACAGGCCACTCCCAACACCAGTTCCTCACTTTCAAACTCACAAGATGCTGCATTCTCACACTCTCCAACACCTTTTACGCGCGAAAAATCTTCGATTCCCTCATTTCACCCAATGTATACCTTTACACTGCCATGATCACTGCTTATTCAATGCTCCCAGATCACGCCTCAGCGATACGCTTATATCGCGATATGGTGCGAAAAAAGCGACCTCAAGTGAGCCATTTTATATACCCACATGTGTTGAAATCTTGCCCAGAGGTCTTGGGACCGAATGGGGCGAAAATGGTGCATACCCAGATTGTTAAAACGGGTTATGAGGAATACCCAGTTGTTAAAACGGGTTTAATTGATGCTTATTCCAGGTTTGAGGGTGGGGGTTTACGGGTTGCGCGTAACCTGTTTGATGAAATGTCTGAGAGAAATGTGGTCACTTGGACTGCTATGGTTTCGGGGTATACGAGAAGTGGTGAGATGGAGAATGCTGTTGAGTTGTTTGAACGGATGCCGGATAAGGATATTCCGTCTTGGAATTCGATTATAGCGGGGTGTTGTCATAATGGGATGTTTGGGGAAGCGATTAGGCTTTTGAGGAGGATGATTGGGAATGGGATGAGACCGAATCATGTGACTGTTTTGTGTTCGCTTTCTGCGTTTGGGCATATGGGTATGTTGCAGCTTGGGAAATCGACTCATGGTTATATTCTTAGGAATAGGATTGGGCCTAATTCGCGTATAGCGAATGGTTTAGTTGATATGTATGGAAAATGTGGGAGCTTGATAGAAGCAAGACGAGTTTTTGATGAAACGCCAACAAGAAATTTAACTTCATGGAATTCTATGATTAACTCGTTCGCCCTTCATGGCCAAAGTGAGTCCGCGATAATGATCTTTGATGAAATGATGCAACATGATGTTAAACCGGATAATGTTACATTTGTAGGGTTGTTAAACGCTTGTGCTCATGGTGGACTAGTAGATAAAGGCCGTACCTTTTTCACATCAATGGTTAGTGACTACAATATTGAACCCGACATTCATCATATCGGGTGTTTTATAGATATTCTTGGTCGAGCTGGTCAGTTTGATGAAGCAATGGAAGTTATAAAAGCAATGAAAACCACCCCTGATGAAGCCGTATGGGGTTCATTGCTTAACGGCTGCAAGATTCATGGTCGAATGGATTTGGCTGAAATTGCAGTCAAGAAACTAATCGAGATTGATCCGAACAATGGCGGGTATGGTTCGATGTTAGCGAATATATATGGAGCATTAGGGGAGTGGGATAAGGCAAGAAAGGTATGGAGAACGTTAAAGGAGCAAAAGGCTCATAAGATACCGGGCTGCAGTTGGATTGAAATTGATAATCAAGTTCATCAGTTTTATTCTGCCGATGATTCTTATTTAAAACTAGAAGAAATTAATCTAATCTTTGATACCATATTTGGATTCGCAAAAGAAAATATATTCCATCATGATCTTGATCATGCATGCTGAATGTAGATTAAATTTTGCTTTTTCTAAGTCATAAAATATAAGTCATTTCATTGAGTTTGCATCGAAGTCAAAATGATTGATGCTAGTTTTTGAGCTAAGAAGCTCTTGAATAGAATCAGAAACTTTTTTTTTGTAAGTTGTGATAGCTTAAAGATCAGTAAACACAGCTACTTCATACTTGGGATCCATTCTGTTTGCTCAATATTTTTTTTTAGGCTGCGTAGGCACACCTTTGTTCAATGGTCACGCGTAAGGGGGTGTTTTTGGTATGTGTTGGGTGAGGGTGGTCATCGGACAAGGTGTCGTGTGGGGTGTGTGTGTGTGTGTTTGTATGTGTTTTATTTACTTAAAATAAAATTAGGTATCAGTAAATAACGATCGAGAGTGACGGGGGTGTGAGTGCTGGTGACTTAATCAGAAGGGCGGGGATGATGTAGCGCCGAAATAGCTTATATTTGGTGAGGTCTGCAGATAGTTTTTTAAAGGGTTTTTTAACTTTTAAATGTGAGAAAGTATGTTTTCTGGGGTGCATAATGAGAAAGTGTGTAGGAGTGGCAATTTTCGACACGACACGATAAACGACACGAACCCGATACGAAGTTAAACAGGTTTGGGTTGAGATAAATAGGTTTGGGTCAAAAACGGGTCAACCCATCTAACCCGTTTAATAAACGGGTTGTGTTTGGGTTGAGTAAGTATTAAATAGGTCAATCCGTAAACCCGTTTAAGTATAAGATCTTAAAAATAAAATATATAACCTGGTTTTTATGTTGGATGTGGATTAAATGTATTTTGTTATTTACTTAGTATGAGTGAATTATAATTTTATACCTTAAATATCATGAAAATTGACCCTTGTAATTCAGAAGATCGTCGCATAGTTATTTGTATGTTATTCTTATCATATTTTAGATCCTTATATCATTTTTTGCGTTTAAACTAGTTAAATCGACAAACCATCAATTTTATTCACTGCTTGACCTATTTACTTAAATGAGTTAAACGGGTCACAAATGGGTTACACATGTTATGCAGATCTGGGTTAGGGTTGAATTTCTTGATACGATTAATAAATGGGTCATGTTTGGGTAAAGGCTATACTAACCCGCCAACACGCGAACCCGAATAGGTTAACACGAACACGACGATTGATTGCCACCCCTAGTAGCGACTAGTGAGTCATAAGAATGGAGATTGTTGCGACGCGACCATGCAAAACGCTTCTAAAAACTTATAGATGCTTTTCATTAAGGCATCCACAGTGTCTCAAGCTTTATTAAATTGTTTGTCTTAAAAATAGCTATTCATCAAAATGAGCTCAAATAAAATTAAAAAAAAAAATAGCTATTCATCAAAATGAGCTCAAATAAAAATTTAAAAATATGTACTTTTTGAGGCGATGTTCAAGTCTTTACTTCAAAAAGTTATTTCTCCTAAATACTAAAGACTAATTTTATAATTTATCATAGAAAAAAAAGTCATTTTTCAAGCTTCATCGAAGATGCTCGATCTTAGGGTATCTACTATGATAAACTTATTAAAAGGTTTATACATTTAAAACTCCATTAATTTATAAACATTTTCAAATCATAAACCTATTTTAGACCTTTTCAAAATCTTAGACCTATTCATGCCACATAGACATGAACCTTTTCATATCATAAAACACTAAATTTTAGACTTTTTCAAAATCATAGACTTATTCACGGCACATAGACATGAAATGATTTCTCACTATGATACACAAATTTTTGGACTTTTTTAAAAGATTTTAGACCTATTTTTGAAATAATATAGTGGATGCTCTTGACTATGAAAAGAGAGAATATTTGCTAAGTTATTCTTCCTTTTCATTTTTATTTTATTCTTTTAAATACGTGAGAATAACATAATCTCGAAAGAACTTTACATGTTCAAGTGAAAAAAATCTTTTGAATTTTTTGTTAATAAATAAATAAAAAATGACAATACTTAAATTACATATAAAGTTCGCAATGGAAGTTGGAGGAATTTTCAAATGCTTACTCTTATTTTAATACTTACCAAGGGACAAATCCCCACCATCCATCTAATTTGATCTAATGGTGGGGATTAACCTAAGATTTAATATGTATAAACCTAAGTCCAATGTTGTTTTTTGTTTTTTGTTTTTTTTTTTTTTTTTTTTTTTTTTTTTTCACGTTTTCTGTATAATCACGTTATTTTATTTATTTATTTATTTATTTTAAACGTTTTTTTTAATATTCACGTTTTTTTTTAAATTCACATTTTTATATATTCACGTTTTCTTTTGTTTGTTTGTTTTTTTAATTCACGTTATTTATGTTTTTTTTAATTCGCGTTTTTTTTCTTCCCTTTCATACGTTTTCGTCCATTTCCATACGTTTTCATCTATTTTTCGTCCGTTTTCATACGTTTTCGCCCGTTTTCTTACGTTTTCCTCCATTATTCATACGTTTTCGTCCGTTTTCATACGTGTTTTTATGTTTTCATACACATTCGTCCGTTTTCTTACGTTTTCATCCGTTTTCATACGTTTTCGTCCGTTATTAAATGTTTATGTTTCACAAGCTTAATTTGCTTATTTTGAAACTTATAAAAATATGTAAGTTTATATTTACCACGTATAAAGAAAAAATGGTCAAGTTTTGGTTTAGAGTTTATACATATTCATCCGTTTTCATACGTTTTTAAAAGTTTTCGGCCGTTTTCATATGTTTCTGAATATCACAAGTGACATTCTGTGATATTCTGAGTATCACAAATAATATTCTGAATATCACAAGTGATATTATGTGATATTAAGATGATCACAAGTGATATTCTGTGATATTCAGAAAATCACTTGTGATATTCTGAAAATTACTTGTGATATTCTGAGAATATCACAAGTGATTTTCTGAATATTATAAGTGATTTTCAACTAATGTTTTGTAACATGAAAATCACAAGTGATATTCAGAATACCACAAAGTGATATCCAGAAAATCACAAGTGATATTCATAATATCACAAAGTGATATTCAGAAAACTTGTGATAGTCAGAAACGTATGAAAACGTAAGAAAGCGGACGAAAACGTAAGAAAATGGACGAATACGTATGAAAACGGACGAAAACGTATGAAAGCGTAAAAATACGTTTGAAAATGGATAAAAACGTATGAAAAATTGACGAAAACGAAAGAAAACTAATGAAAACGGACTAAAACGTATGAAAACGGACGAAAACAGAAGAAAACGTATGAAAATAAACGAAAAAAAAAAAAAAAAAAAAAAAAAAAAAAAAAAAAAAAAAACGTGAATTAAACATAAAAATCGTGAATTTATAAAAAAATAAGACAAAAAAAATGTGAATAAAAAAGAAAGACAAAAAGATAAGAAAAAAAATATGGACTTAGGTTTACCATTTAAATCTTAGGTTAATCCCCACCATTAGATCAAACTAAATGGATGGTGACGATTTGTCCTTGGTAAGCATTAATTTGTGAGTAAGCAAAATAAAATGGAAGTTGTTCTTTAAACAGAACCAGACCAAATGGTCGGGAGACGACAAAATTGGTTAATCGGGATTTCATTTGGTCGTAAATATAAAAAAGATGATGAGGACATAATCTTGTAGTATTATATTTTATGTCAAAATGACGTGTAATATTATTTAGATAACGTAAAGTTGAACATTGGAATATACCGATTATTATTCATTCATTATAACATGTTTGTCAACTCCTTTTTGCCATATATCAACCTTTACGTACAAACAAAGTACAACATTTTCAAATCGAATATTGCTTATACACTGCATTAAACAATCATCATCATCATCCTTCGGTTCACGCTAGGCGTATTCCATTAACCCAGTTTCGATTCCAGCAAAACACGCGCGCATTTGTTTATCTTAAACGTACAAAACAAAAGGAAGGAAAAATGAGAATGATGGCTGAAACGAGGGGAGGAGGATCGTCTGACCAGGATTCATCGTCGCCAGATTATCATATAAACTATCCTCTTCTTTCCGCTCTTCTTGCTTTCGCTCTCGCTCAATCTATTAAGGTCGTCACAACCTGGTATGTTTTTTGTTTCTTTCATCCTCATTTCTGACATTATTAAATTTTCGCTTTAGAATCATAAATTATTTCGTTTGTTAATGTTTCCTATATGTCAATATATATAGAATGTAATATCTAGGTTGACATTTTATATATTCACGTTTATGATGATGTCAGGTCAGATGTTTTGATTAAGGACATTTCAGTTTGTGTATGTATTCTTTTCAAACGGTTCGTGATATTTTATTTATTTATGGGTAGTTTATTCAAACAGGTGATCAGGATTATATAGTAATTAACTTTATGAAGAATGTGAAATATATGGAATGTAATGATGTGCGAGTCTAGGACATGAATATGAATCAGGTTAAATACAGTCAACAAAAGTCAATGCTGCTGAAACAGCCGATATCCGTTTATAGGTTTCTGTTATGCTGGCCTCTGATGACTGACCTTGAGTTGTATTTATAATATAAAGGTTATTTCATTAAATGGCTAGTTTGAACCGAAAAATCATCCGGGTGAAAGCATATCTGACCTAAGTTTAATTCATGTTGTATGAGTTCAAATCATGCTAAATTACTTACTATTATTCTTCTATCTCTTTGTCTATTGTGGCTACATTACTTGTATCGTTTATGTCTAAGAATGTTGAAACTGTCGTAGACATGCAGGTATAAGGAAAAACGTTGGGATCTAAAGCAGCTCATGGGATCAGGTGGCATGCCATCGTCTCATTCTGCAACCGTCACTGCTCTCGCAGTTGCTGTTGGTTTTTATGATGGCATTGGCGGGACTACGTTTGCAACTGCACTCATATTAGCTTGCGTCGTATGATCTCTTTCTCTCTTTATGATACACAAAAATAGGGAAGGTTTGAATGTGCGTTAGTATCGAGAGTTTGCCAAAGATTGATTATGATTTTAAAGTAAGCTAGGGTCAAAATGCCCAATCTTTGGAAGCAGATAAATGTTTTCTTTAAGAAAATTGAGTGTCAAGATAAATGTAAAATTGGCTAGCTGTCCGTAACTTTGATCAATTGATAATCTGATTAGCTGATATGGGGTATGATTATTCAAGTTACAATAATCACTTCAAAGCAAACAATTAAACACCCCCGTGATGTCAGTGATACTTTACCTGTCAGTTTGTTCTTCTATGTTGTTTTAAAGTATGTGACTATGGTGGTTTTGACTTAATTATCTACAGTATCTTTATATATTTATGTTCGTCGTTCATCTTTTTGTCTGTTATCATCATTTGAAACGTATACATACCTCGGATATAATCTCAACAATCATTGGATAAAAAATATGTGCTTAGGAAGATGCCAATACGAATTGATAAACTTTGCGTAAATGATGCTGTAACAATCTGTAATATCTTATGAAAAGTGGCGTGTGACAGGTAATGTATGATGCTACTGGTGTACGATTACAAGCTGGACGCCAGGCAGAGGTTTGATCCCCTACACACCGCCTCATGTTGTCACCATAACAATTTTATGTGTTCTTGTCAATAAATGGTTAAAATTTCACAAAAACGCAGGTTCTGAATCAAATTGTATATGAACTTCCGGCTGAACATCCCTTGGCTGAGAGCAGACCACTACGTGAGCTTCTTGGCCACACCCCTCCACAGGTCTGATTTCTGCATTTTCTTCAAGTCTTCGGCCTCTAAGAACTTTCAATGTTGTTGAAACTGTACTCTGATGAGATGATCAGTTCACTGCTTTTTTTTTTTTTTTTTTTTTTTTTTTTTTTTTTTTTTTTATCATCACAAGACCTCCGTAGTCCCAATATGATCCCAGCATAGTAATTAGGTGGCAGTTTTGACTTTCGACCCATCTACATTTGCATGTGCCAGTTCGGTTCATGTTTTGGATCTTGCAGATCAAACCGATAAATTTTAAATATCTAGCTCAAAAGGAACCTAGTCAAAAGCTACCCATCTTGTATTGTTAATGGATAAAACATCCGTAATCAATTTTTTCTTCAAAAAGCCAGATTACAATTGAAATCCTTAAAATTTATAGTGGGATTTCAAACACCAAGTATCTGAAAATTTAAAATTTATAGTGGGTCAATATGGCGCGTCAACCCGACCCGTATCAACAAATTACTCATTTACTCATATTGACCCAAACCATTACTACCCGCTCACGCTCATTTTACCACTTTTTAAGTCTCTTTTTTAAACTATTGATAGACTAAGCTAAAAAAAATCCAAGTTATCATGTGTCAAATCTGATAATAACCACTTTTTTAGAATATATTATTTACGATGTGATTCATCACCTAGTTACTATAAATATGCGAAGAAAGATATAGCTTCTTAGTTCAATAATCCATCCTTTGACTTCACCTATGTAAAAATCATTATTAATTTATATTTCAGGTGTTCGCTGGTGGGTTGCTGGGCTTAGTGACAGCAGGAATTGTTTACTTACTATCACAGGGTGGAACTGTTGATTGACCTCTGCCGGTTTGAATGATCTGGCAGTGTTATGGTTCTCTATGATAACGCGCATAGATATACCCATGACCACATTCTTTAGCCCTTATGTGAAGATGATGTTTGAATTACTAGTAGTACTAAAAAAGCAATGTACATTAGGTCATTCGCCAATATAACAACCTGATGACAAAGCATTCCGTTGTTTGATTGGCGAATGTACTACAATAAGTTGCCGTTTGGCGATTTACGCTATTACTTTGATTCTTTAGTTTATTCTTTTCATGTAGATCTTTGGTCCATTGGCTCATGAATTTGTTGATAGTAAGTTTGTAAGTATATCATGTGCAATGGAACTAGCTCATTATGTTGATTGAAGTCACGATGATATCCAATTCTTTTTATGTCTCGTTAATGTGTCTCATGTGTACTTATCTTTTTTAGACCCATGACTTTTAGACATGTGTAAATTTAAGAGTGACGATGATTTTTAGACATGTGGTAAATTGATGTGGAGAATCAAGACAGTTGGGGATGGAAAAATCTTATGATGCTTAGAGACAAGTTGACGCCTCACATTTTTCACAAAATTGGTAATGGATGTAAGATCTCTGCTTGGTATGATAAGTGGTGTCCTCAAGGTCCACAGTCCATGACATTATCAACAATGGTGCTTGGTTGTGGCCTAGTGACTTTCTAAATTCCTTATATTGGATTCTATACAGATGCCTATTGTGATTGATAAGGAAGATAAAGCTGTTTGGATTACTAATAATGGGGAGTCTAAGCATTTTAAAATAAGTAATTTGTGGAAGGATCTCAGAGATAACCATGTGTCTGTTCAATGGGGGAATGCTATATGGTTCGGTCAATGTAATATCAAGCACACCTTTATTCTCTGGATGGTTATCCAAAGAAGGTTACAAACTCAGGATAAGATGATGATCTGGAACAATAATGTGGACATGAAGTGTTCTTTATGTAAGAGGTGTAGTGACTCTCATGACCACTTATTTTTTAAGTGTGAATTCTCTAAAGTAGTGTGGACAGGAATGAAGTTGTGTAATGATGAAATTTTGGCTAATAAGTGGGACTTGATCATCCAAGACTTGTGCCTTTTGCCAAATAGTAGTAGCATTGTTAACATTCTCAAAAAGTTGGTTATTGATGCCACTGTTTATTACATTTGGTATGAGAGAAACTGCAGGCTATTTCAAGACAAGAGGCAAGATAGCAAAACTGTTGAAAGGCCATTTATGAGAACATTAGGATGAAAAAGGAAAAAAATGGCCTTTCAAAAAAATGGCCATTTATGAGAACTTTTTCATCCTAATGTTCTCGTAATACAGTTAACACAATGGCCTTTCAAAATAGATACAACTTTTCACCGAACCAAATAAATAAACCAATATATTATTAAATTCAAGTGAAACCTGAAACGATAGAACAACCACACGCACCAAAGTTATACTAATTATCACTGACCCACTACATCTACAATCACACGCACCAAATCCTATAGGCCTTATTAGTTAACAACGATATCCATTTTATACTACTTACTTACATTTGTTTAGTTATATATTATTTTGTAATAATAAGTAATGTATGTAAATGTGTTGGGTAAAACCAAAACCCATGACCCATGCTCATTGCATCATGCATTACATCACAATGGGTAAAATCCATGACCCATGACCCAAAGTCCATAACCATAACCCAAAGTATGTATTGCATCATGCATGACATCATGTTGGGTACCTATGACCCATACTACATAACCCATAACCCCTAACCCCCTAGTATTGTAACCCAAAATCCGGATTGGACTGACCCAGTTGCCGGATCCTTTGGATTACACTGGTCGGATCCCTCTGGTAAGGGATCCGACGGAATAGTGGACAGATTTTCTATAAATAGTGAACCATTTCTTTTGACTCCCCAACCAATCTTGTATAATTCTTCTCTCATTATTATATCTCTTTAACCTCAGATCCAAGGATCGTTCTTGTAGCTTTCTTCTTGTGTTTCTCAAGGTTCTTTGTACAAGACGAGATCACATTTCTTGCATACGAGCCCTCCATTCTTCAAGAGAAGAGTTTGCTCGGCTTCTTCATCACCTCAAGACCACTGGGTTGTTTCTTGTTGTTGATACATCTCCTTGTATTCATAAAGTAGTTGTGATAGTTGTGTAGTTGTGTTGGATTGGTTCTTCCGTGTAAATGACCCGATATTTAGCTTAGTACCAAAAGTGTAAGCGACGATGTGAGGTTTCTCCACTCGTTAAAGGATCTTGTTGACATAGTGCTTTAGAACTCTCGAGTTGAGTACTCGGGGAGTGGAGTAGGGCAAGGAATGTGTCCTTGTAGCCGAACCACTATAAATCATTGTGTCAAGCTTCTATCCTTTTTCTTTCTTTACTGTTCTCGTATTTATTTTTTTCATACTAACTTGCATTATCTTTATCTCAACATCCAAAGGTTTCACATACTATCAATCTTAAAGTTTTTGTAAACTAAATTTAAACCGGTAAAAACTATTCAACCCCCTTCTAGTTTTCTACACATTGTTATATCCGTTTATATTTAGAGTTAGGATCAAATAAGAAGAAATATTAAAATAAGAGGGATGAGAAGAAACCGCAACACATTTCAAATGCATCTACACATTGTTATACCCGTTTATATTTAGAGTTATGATCAAATAAGAAAAAATATTAAAATAAGAGGGATGAGAAGAAACCACAACACATTTCAAATGCATATACAAAAATAGCAATGTGTAATCAATGATCGTAAGGGTTAAGAGACCATCCTGATTTCAATAGTCCTGATCAGCCTTAATAAAGAGCAAGGTTGGATCAAGTAGTTAACACTCTTGCCTCTGGAGACAGAGGTCAAGGGTTCGATCCTCACCCCTTGCAAGGTCGGAGGTCCTTTTCTACCTTTGGTAGAACCGAAAGCAGCCTTTCTACCTTAGGTAGGGGTAAGGCTGTCTACGTCTCAACCTCCCCCATACACCGTGGAAGACGGTATTGTGACCCATAACCCGTGGAAGACGGTATTGGGAGTTACTTTAATTATTGATTATATTCTGTGTTATTATGTTGTGTCTGACATCTTATTAAGCTTCACGAGGACAATCCTTGTACACCGGCGCTGATTTAGTGTGGGTGATTTCTGTCAAGAATTCCTGCCATAATTATCTCGATTTCTTGTAAGCTTTTCAAGGATTTCATGATACTAATTTTGTTTGTCATGAGAAATTTGTTCTTTTCATCGTTGTTTTCTAGCCTTTTTGGTGGGTACATGAATGAGATTGGGCTTTGCGATGTCACTGTCGTTTGCATCTGTATTGGCGAAAACAAGGGGTATTGACATTATGGCCTGGGGTTGGGCATGTATAATCGAAGCTAAAGTCTATTACTGCCTTGGAGATCAAGTTGCTCATATGGAGCGAGTACTGGATTTGACATGCAGCTTGTGCAAATGTGATGTGATTCTTAATGCAGAAGAAACTGTAGCAATTGCAATAAGGAAAGATTATGTTCTTTTATTCCCATTTTTATGTCACTATGCATGTTTGAAATGACTGGTTTGCCTTTGGCTTGATAGTGAATAACCAATTGTGTTAACTGTATTACGAGCAGCTTCTATCAAGAAAAAGGTCTAGTGCATGTCAAAATAGCGCAACTCCGCTAATAGCACATTTTAAATCCTTTTTGACCCTTTGTCAATCTGATTGGGAGGCGGGATATCTCTTCAGAAGAAAGAATTCGATGCCATCTGATTGGGACGCGTGTACCTCTTCAGCGGAAAGAATTCGATGCCATCTGATATAATAACATTGATGTTCAAAATACTCATTTGACTTCTAGTTATACAACATTTATTAAAATCAACCTAGTAAAACTCGATTACACTATTAAACACAAGATACTCTTATTCGAAAACGTGCGAATTGTTTTAGTTCCTCGATCTCTTCTTCTTTCCACCCTCTCCCTCTTTCTGCATCAAACTTCTCGAGTCATGGCCTCTTAGCTTATAATGATTACATCAATGTCTCTGAATTCCTGTATAAGTGTTTTTTAGAAAATGAGAGATAAAAAAAATTCTAAACTCGATAAACTTGTAGAGTAAAATAAGCTAAACTTGTACCTTTGAACCGTTTTTTCCGCTTCTGTTCTTCCTCTAAGTCTCACTATCTTCATCAGAATAAAATGCATTGTTCTCTCCATCTTTCAGAGTACAAGCTTCCTCAATCTCTCTCCATTCCTAGAATTGTATTTGAAAATAAATGATAAATCAATAATCAATTTGAAACATGGTACAAATGTAGGGTAAACTGATGAAAGATAATAAACAGACTTATTTTTCGTGTTTGGGAACTTCATTAACCTCCTAATCGTCGCTTCGATGAAAGCAGCCAGCATTGGCGCTTTCGTTCAGCAACTTTGGTAAAGCACCTATCTATACTACTTATAAAGAAAAAACTTATTTACTTATAAAAGTAATGATCTAGCAGTAATAAAACAGGGAAATAACTTGCTCAACAGAGATCAATCATCAATGTTCAATTTACTTAGGATGCATGATTACTAGTGTGGATAAAGGACCTTATGAATAACAACAATATAAGAACCTGCCTTACAATCCGGTTTGGATCAGTTCAATTTCCCAATTACAATAACCACCAACTAGTCAATTCTTGATAATACACAAACAAAATAGTTTGTAGGTTGTATTATTGTCTTAAAATTCTAGACGTTAACATCGTTGTCATCAAGGGAAAATATAGGACTCTCTTTTGTAACAACTATCAATTGAGTAATATAAAAACCATTAAAGTTAATAGGGTAATTCTAAAGTATATACTAGTACTAAATTGTATTAAGAGAAGAGATTCTGAAATAATAAGCAAAACCCACCTTAGAACTCCCCGCTTCAACAGTCCTCTTGTTCTTCTTTGCGTCACTTGGTCTCCCGTGATTATTAACAAAAGGAGAAACAAGGGTTTGCACAAAAATAGGAGACCAAATATGTTTTCCACTAGTTGACAAGAATATTTTTTCACAACAAAAGTAAGACGGCAATTTCTTGGATAGAAGAGAATCCTTAATCATGTAATGTACACGATCCATCATCTCGCAATCAGTTGACAACAGTTCCCAAGACGGTTTGAGATTGTTGTTTTTCATAACCCAAATGCCATGGGGGCGACCATCATTGCGTTCGTGAAAAATGCATAAGTGGTCTTTGAAAATCCCCAGTTTGTAATGGCAACTCCAAACATATCTCTTGTCATCAGGTTGGGGAATTTCTCTAAATTGCTCTTTAGCTAAATCAAAAGACACAATGAAACCTTTGTCCCTGTTAGCAGTAGGCATAAACCAGTGAAGAGCCCCGTTGAATAGGATACCAGGCTCTCTGTCATCGAACCTATAATTGATGTGTCCAAAAAGTTTCCAAATATTTGATTTCAAAGATAGAATTTGAACAAGTGCCCCATCACACCCGCCTTGGTTGATGACCACAACAAGTTTGTAATCATCAGTGGATGAATCATAACCAAAGCCGTAACGTTGTGCATACGAGACATTTTTAGGAAGTATTGGGGGCTTTTCCAGTTTTCGAAACTCTCGAGTCGAAGGATTGGTTAAACAAATCCGATTATCATATGAAGATATGCATACAAGGCCATTAGAAGAACCTTGAATTCTCAACGAATTGTAGGCTCCCCACTCTTTAGGTATACTATACCCATCTCCCTTCCTAATTACATATCTTCTAGTCATTGCAATTCTTCTGTTTCCATGTTGTTTATTATTTTTGTCCTCTTTGTTGCAAATATGTTTAAGATGAAGTTTAACAAAATAAGGACTAGAAATCAAAGAATACCATGACTTACAAACACTTTTGCATCGAAGAACATCTTTCACAGTCAACTTTAAAAGCACTTCCTGCGCAGCATCTAACAAAAACATATCTTCTGTCATTTATTCAAAGTTCAAACCCAGCTAGATTACAGAATAGGTTTTATACATATGCTCCTCGTTCAAGCCCAACCCATACACCCCTAGCTCACTAACAATTACGGAGTATATACTTTTTTATTTGTTTCATTTGCTTTAATTTCTTGTCATGGAGTACCTCCGTCCCAAACTATATGTTCATTTTGATTTTTTAAATTGAATTTTAATCTTAAATATTTTTGTTTGTATTATATAATGTAGCCAATAAACCCGTGATAAATCACGGGTGGCTTATAGAAAGTTAGAAAATATAACGTAAAAAAGTAATTAAAATAAAAAAAGTAACTAATATTAATTCTTAAATAATTGTGCATTTTCATAGCAAAAAAAAGGTAAGAGAACAGTGAATTTGTTAAAAAAATAACAAAGAATAAACCAAGAAACGAAAAACGGATAATGTGAAACATAAGTTTATATAAGATGGCTAAAATAGAAATAGTTATTTAATTGTACGGCGGATCAAGTCTCTTGTAGCACTTCATGGTAAACGATGTTCAAAGTATTGTTTGAAACTTTACCATCCTTGGCGTATATCAAAATCTTCAATCCTTTCCAACTTTTGACTCTAGACACAGCGACGTAAAGTTGGCTATGTGTGAAGATTGGCTTAAGCAAAAAAAATCCAACCTATTGGCCTTGACTTTTGGTGATTTGCAAGATTTTCATGGGTTCACATGGTTTTTGAATTCATGTTCACAACAGAATATGTGTTGGTATTGTGAAAAAAAAAACATCATAAGATTTATTGTTCTTTAAGTACCGGAAAGAAATGGTGGTATTATAAATTTGAAAAAAAAATCACGTAGTTTATAATTAATTAAGACACACTGCAAATATGATATTAGTTCCACTCTCCTATACATAAACTATGTGGGGAAAATCCAAACACCATTTTTGAGTTATTGATCTTTCTAGATAATTGAATAAAAAAAGCATAAGAAAACTATGATTGTATGCCTGCTCTTTCAAGTTACATGAACATAAAACAATGTAAGCATATCTGATGTCTTGGAGAAATCTCTATGAAGAAAGTAGAGTCCTAGCCATTCGACTCACCTATAAATACATGTAAAAGAATAATGTAAGTTAGATGTTCAATTCACGAGCACAACTGAATGTTAAAACACGTACCTTAGAAGTTCCAAAATACTTGTTAGAGATATCGGTCTTGTCTTCAAAAAAAAGGAGGACCTGTATTGGATCATAAATATACTGTGCAAAAAGTAGTAGTAAAAAAAAGGAAAAAAAAAAAAAACGTTCATGCAACGTTCGAAATAAATGATTTGACGTGGAATAGCGTTGATCATGTATTATATACGTACCGTGGCATGTTTGCTTCCTGAAGGAGGGGACATGAATGAGCTCGAAGGTTGTAACACCAATTCAAGAGGAGTAGCTTGAGAGTTGGATTTTATTTCCTGTTTATAAAAAAAGTTTGTCGGTAAATAAAATAGTGCACGCTTCATGAATAAAGTTAGTACAAATCTATATATAAATGATTTGACGTAGTTGATCATGTATGATATATGTGTCGTGGCATGTTTGCTTCCTGAAGTAGGGGACATGAATGAGCTTGAAGGTTGTGACCCCAATTCAAGAGCAGTAGCTTAAGAGTTGGATTTTATTTCCTGTTTATACAAAAGTTTATCGGTAAGTAAAATAGTGGACGCTTCATGAATAAAGTCATGTAAAAAAAGTTACCTGATCGATTCTTTTTTAATCAGCTCTTTTATTATAATAGTATCATTATAAAAACATTATAACATATTTCCCAGTTGACTAATGATCCTGATATAATAAAGTCATGTAAAAAATGAGTTTGTTAAAGTCATTGGGAGAATGTCCATGTCTCCCTTCTGGCAATTCAAAAGTTGTAGGATGATGACAACATGGCCCAAAAAAAAGACTCGCAACATTTTATAGATATTGTGTTTCATGAACTGTAAGATGATGACAACATGGCCCAAGTTCTGTCAGTCACCTAACACCTTGTTCAACTGGTGGGCATAGTCACTCCACAAAGCTATTATTTATTTATTTATTTATTTATTTTAAATCATAGATCCATTTTGACCAACTGAGATTAAACTCTTCATAGCAAAAACTGCTTGGAATATGTTATATATGCAACAACACCAGTTGAACACAAGACTTGCACATGGTTTTCAAACATGCAGTGAAGGGATAAAGTTACTAAAAGATATACATTGTAGATTTCATTTTAGAGGTAGCCAATTGCTCAAATATTGGGTCAGAATATATGTTTCTTTCATGGGTCATTTTTTGAATAGAACAATATAGTGTGTTTGGTAAAAGTAAAATTTGGGTAACTTGCCACTCATTTGACCCGTTACACACTTAATTTTGAATCAATTACACATAAAACCCCATAGAAACATTTTCAAATTGGTCGTATAAAACTATTTTTTTTTTAAACTCCTTGGAACACATATGGTTCTTACCTGTACAACATTATTCACATCCCCAAAATCACAATGACTTTAAAGATATGCAACAAGATCAGGGTACCATAAGACTCGCGCATGGTTTTCAGAACCTGCAGTGAAAGGGAAACGTTATTAAGAGGTTATATATTGTAGATTTCAACGAACTCATCTCCTGGTTTGTATATGATGGTTAATTCACATGCACCAAATGCTACTAAATATGGCAAAAGAGATGTACATGAACATACCAGAACCATTTAAATTCATTAAGCCTCGAACCATTAACATGAAAGTGCATTGGCTTGAGAAAAACAATCACGTGCTCTAAGCCAAAATAGCTACGACAGAGCCTAACATTGTATCAAAACAACTAAATGAGAACAAAATCTTGTAGAATCCTTGATCTCTTTAGCTCTAACTATGAATACATAAATCATTGAAACATAGGAATTTATTATGTTTACAAAATATTTAAACATTGACTAAACAATTAAACCCAAGTAATAACCTTGTTAAATTATTTAAACTGTATACTCTTTCAAGACATTTCATCAAACATCTTTCACACACTTGTTAAATTACTTGACTAACATCCCATAAAAGTGCCATATATGACGTGACTTAATTGACGTGGCATTTGTGACGTGTATACAGTGCTAACATGGCATTAATGAGGTGTCAAAAATTCAAATAAACATTCTTTTATTATATATACTAGACGAGTACCCGCGCCTAGCGGCAGCGGTGTCTAGTTTTCTGCAAAATTTTGACGGCCCATAAGTTTTTTCAACAAAATATATTTGTAGCGTTAGAGAATCATTTTCGAATAACTATAATTCTGATGCGTGATTGCATAGCAGCAAAAATATACAGTTTTCAAGAAAATTATGTGGAGTTGATCTAAGTGTGGGAGTATATTTTCTAAAGGGATTGTTTTATGTTATTAAGATTTTAGTAATAATAGATTCAAGCCTTACAAAAAGCAACGGTATTATGTAGTTGACAATATTATATTGTAGTTTAGAGGTATAGCCAACGTGTGTGACCATCTTTTCTTGCTTTGTCGGTAATTTAGGCAATGATAACTATTTTTTTATTTAGATGTGTAACGTTTATCATTTGGTGTGTGACTTTTAAACTTGTAACCTTACAAATTATCACCATAATAAGATTATTTTGTACTGTCAATTTGCATAAATATTTAAGTATTGTTCAAAGCTATTTGTTTAGGGTACAAATAATTATCACTAAAGATAACAATACTATTTAATTTTTGTGATTCTAATAAACTTACATAAAATTATTGATATAATGGACAAAGGGCTATACAATATATATTAACTTTTAAAAGACGATTCATATATGCTAGTCCCTTAAGTGGTGTAAGACCAACAATTTTCAAAATAACATTATACAAATGACAAAGTACATGTGTTAAAGCAAAATAAACAACAAAAAACAACAATTACTTGTTCTCTCATTTTTCCAAATTTGTCACCGGTTCCACAACTACTTCATCATTTCTCATATAATTTTGTTAAATTTGAAACCCGGTTCGACCCGGGTGGTTCAACCGGTTGAACCATTCCGGTCAAAAAACTGGCCGATTTAAATCGAGTCAACCCGACAGGTTGGGTCGAAAACATGTCAAATTAAACCGGGTCAACCCGTAGGGTTTGAAGCATCCCGGGTCAACCCGGTTTTCTATGTGTATTAATAGTTTCCTTCTGAAATATATGTCTTCAATTTTCCTCTTTTAATTTCAACTTTTCACTTTTTACTTGTTGGTTTTTCCTTTATGTATAGTATATAGCATGGTACCCGCGCGTTTCGACGGCGGGTACCCTGTGATGATTAACCGGAGAAATAGATCTCGATGAGACCTGATTCACCAATTTGTATCGGTTTCAACGGGTCCTCTTTAGTTCATTTTTGGATGGCTTTAATTGGTTAGCCGAACCGGTGGCGACACCGGTTCCCGGTTGAACATGTTGGTCCGGTTTTCAAAAGTATATGTAACATCAACTTGTTAGCTTGTATGAAGTTTTGTGTGTTTTATTAATTTATATAATGTGTATAATAACATGTATTTTTCATTTTAGGGTGTTATAAAAATAACATTAATTAGTGTGTTTAATTATTTTATATTTTGTATTATGTTGTAGCTTCTTTAAATTGTATGTTATGAAAATTTTGTACTTTTTAGTAAAGAATGTTTTAATTGGTTGTTTTTAATTTGGTAGATGTGCTTTTAATTGGTTGTACAATGTGAATAAATTATTGTATTTTTAATTAATGGGGTGTTTTAATAAGGGTATTAATTACACTATGCATTTCTCTCTCCATTGACCAATTTTCACTTTTCACTTTTCAACTTTGACTGTTTTTCTGTTATATGTAGTATAGATATATAGACTAGCTTCATAACCCGCTCAATGGGTGTGTTCGCTTCATAACATTGCTTGGGGAAATCTAAATGGACGTACATAAATGATGAATAATGGAAAAAATCTTAAACACAAAAATTCTAAAGGAAAAAAAAAAAAGCGTTCATGTAATATATATAAAAAAAAGAACAATGAAAAGTGTGAGTTAATAAAATGGATGAACCTCATTCATATACGACCTGCCCGATGGGCGGGCGAGCTTCAAGATGAAGATTTCTGAATATTTATATATGTAATCTACATGATGATGACAAATATAAATCCAAGATTGTTACTGCAAGACAACTTTTCATTAACTTATGCGTAATAAGATGATGAATGCAATAACCGATTTCCTGTTGTTAGTACAATAACTACATTTTTCGCCGTTACATAGGTTGTAATATTTAGCTTAAAAGAAGTATACCATGCTTTGAGGAGGTCATTTTACAGCAACCTTAAGTTGAATTGATGAACAGGTCTTCTTGTTTTTTGAACATCACTTCCAATTTTCTAGGAATTAGAAAACAAAGATATATGTAAATGGCTAAATGAGGCTGCCGAAAAAGATTTATCATTTTTTGGATAATTATGATAGAAGGTAAAGCAACCACATTGATCAACAAAATTTATAGCTTTATGTTTAAGATATGCCCTATGTTTAATGAAGTTCATGTACAAGAAAAAAAAATGGAAATGAGATATCCTAAACTTGTATAGCTTCTTAACTTTAAAAAAAAAATGAAAGATAAAGATTTAGTGGAAATATCACGCTAAATGGTAAAACTAATTAGCTGTTTATGCAGTACAAATCAACATGTACATACTTAACTATACATTTATTAATGAATGAATAAAAAGTTACGAGTGAGCAGTAATTATGTCTCAACACATTTAGCTATCGATATGCGTTGAAGTCTAACCTTTTGTTGACTGAACTTGGTGCTCCCTCAAAGTTTCACTATCGATACCAATGAGTCGAACCCTATAGACTTCCTTACCTGGAAACTGGAAAAGTTAGCAAAAAGAAGTGATGTATTCAAAAAATTGAGCAAAATGGTTCTAAGTATTGAAATTTGCAGTCACAAAACATATCAACTACAACGCAATTATATCTATAAGGTTGCTAAAGGTTTTGGCATCTTAATTCATTAACACTATCAATATAGATTACCATAGGCTTGAGAATAGATCAAACCTCCACCGCTTTAGCGTAAGCACCTAGGAACAACTATCTAAAAGGTCTTTTAAAGGGTTGTAACGTTAGGCTTACGGTAGGGAAACAAAGGGTTTGGTTGGATAGGCGATTTAGTGGTGGCAAGTCAAAAATCTTATGTTACAAGCATGAAAATAATGGCGTTGCTAAGCCAAGACTCGACTCACTAAACTCTAGATAACTTGAAACAAATATACATAAATTGAAAAATATAAACATAAAGATAGATGTAGGATAGTAGCCTTTTTTTTTCTTTTTTTTTGTGCATACACTTTTACTCTACCATCCTCTAAGATAACATCAAAATATAAGGGATTTATAGGAGCATCCCTACACGTGAGTTTTTATTACTCTAACACTAATTTGACTCGATTTGAAAAGATCAAAACACTTGGAGTATTTAGTTACGTAAATAAAGGGAATTTGAATTTGACGTTCCTTCTCGTCACTCCATAAAATTTTACTTTTACCCATGAGTCCCAATCATCCCAAAACTGTGTACAAAAGATATGACTCGACTTAGCAACCATGAAAGTAACTAGATAATTAAACTAAGGGTTTAGTAAGATAACAATAATGCACTAAAGGTGAGTGCATACAAGGTAGACTAAGGCGATTTGGGTGTACATTTGGGGGTAGATTGTAAACAATGCTCTTCATTGATATTCTGGAAAACCTAAACATCACGAGAACCGCGAAAAGGATAGGCTTTGAGGGGTTAACTAGGGGTATCGTGTACTAAATATGAGTACATCGCAAGGGTGTGGGGTAATTACTCAACCGATGTGGAAGAAGTAATTATAATACGGGTTTCAAAGAAGGGTTATCATAATCCCTCTTATCATTTAGTTATTCCTAACTACACACGTGTAGTCTCACTAGCGATCTCGGAATGCATCACAAAATAAGTTCTAGAATCTATTATACTACCGGTACACTCTCGAAGCATTAAAGGTGAATGCTTTAATTCCTATAAATCTAGGGGCGAACCTCACATTTTTGGGGTGGAATTTGAGTGATAAACGATTTTTGTGCTAGTCATATAACTCCTATCCATGAGACGCTTTATTAAGACTAAAGTCTCACTCGTACATGTCATAAAAAAAATTAAATTTGGGGCTAAAATTACCCTAACAAATATTTATCATAGCTTATTACACAAATGAACTAGGACAAGACAAATAATCAAGGATAAGCATAGTTTCAAAGTTCTCGTTTTATTCTCCCTCCCTACACTTAAACTGAACATTGTCCCCAATGTTCCCCGAAAGTATCAAAGTTATGATAAAGGAAGGTAATTAAAAGAGAAGGAAACTAGTACTCCCCTGATTAGCTCGGTAGGATCCTTGTGAAGAACTAGTGGTTAAATTCTTTTCCAAGAAGAATGTATACGTTATAAGCTCCATCCAATATTGAGTTTCTTCTTCTTGCTAAATATAACCTGCACACTTTAAGAAAATAGACGAAATCTTCGCGTAAAATCGGCGGTAAAACTATATATGACTCAACTACACTAGGATATAATGCTTGTGGAATGGATGTTTGCAGATTTTATGGAAAATTAAGATATGAGAATTTCCAGAAATTTATACATAGCACAGAAAACGAGAAAATTTTATAAGTTTTTTCTGCTAGTTCTGACGTCGTCAGGTTATCCTGACAGAAACTGCTCTGATGCATTTTTCTGGAAAAATTATGGAAAAATTACACCTTTAGAATTTGGAAAAATTCCTGCAAAACATCCATTATGACTCGATACAAGCATTTGACTCTAACAAACACATATATATATATATATATCAATTTCACTAATTGTAGTTCTCATGTTCACGTTTTTTAAAAACGTATGTAATCCTCCCCACACTTATCTTTTTGTAAAGTACCTTTATATGTAATTAAGACGAGGTTAAAGGCAAAATAAAGCAACAAAAAACAACAACATACCCAATCCAGCCAAGGCAGGGTATGGGGGAGGTAAAATATAGACAGATCCTACCCCTACACCAGGGTAAACCCGTGGGTAGAGAGACTGCTTCCAACAAGATCTCAGGCAGATGCATGTGTGCGTGAGACAAAACAAAAGCTAGACGCAGTCAAAAGGAAAGCAAGCGAAACAGGCAAACAGAGCAATAAGGACCAGGAAGCATTAAATCGCAACAAAAAACAAAGAACCAAGGCACACAAAAGCAGACCAACTAAAAGGGCAACACATAGCATAGCAAAGCAACACACGAGGCCAAGAGCAAAGGCAAAAAAAACACGAAGCGCCAAAAAACCAAAGACCAAACGCAGGGCGCAATGCAAGGCAAGCAGACCTAAGGGAGCAACAACAAAGCAAAACAACCACGCACGGGGCCTAAACTACGGCAAAGCATAAGAGAGGCCAAAAAACCCAAAAACGCAAGGGGCAAAGCAAAGGGAGACTCCTAAAAGACAAACACCCAAAACCATCCACAAAGCACAGAGCACCTAGCAAAAACTACCCACAAATCCTAATTCTATCCCTCCACCCCTTCCTATCTGAGATCATGTCCTCGGTCAAACGAAGCTCCATCATGTCTAGCTTAAGTCTATCCACCCACCTGATATTGGGTCTACCCCTCCTTCTCACTCCATCGACAACTAGCGCTTCTACCCTTCTAACTGGCGCTGACTGTGGCCTCCTCCTGACATGACCGAACCACCTCAACCTTCCTTCTCTCATTTTCGAAACAATATTCCCGACCTCAAGTTTTGCTCTGAAAACTCCGTTTGGGATCATGTCAAGCAAGGTCTTACCGCAAGTCCATCTTAGCATCCTCAGTTCTGTCACCTCTACCCTGTTAGCATGAGCCTTTGATATGGGCCAACATTTTGAGCCGTACAAAATAGCAGGTCTAATCGCCACCTTATAGAATTTACCCTTTAACTTAAGGGGGATGTTCCTGTCGCAAAGAACTCCTGACGCCGCCCTCCATCTCACCTACCCCGCTCTAATTCGGTGGGTTACATCCTCATCTATCCTCCCTGATTTGTGAATTATCCATCCCAGGTATCTAAAAGACTCCTTGGGTGGCAGGGTCTGCTCACCGATACGAATATCGATTTGTTCGTGGTGACCTGGCTCAATCCTCCCAAAATCACATCTCAGGTATTCAGTCTTCTCTCTGCTCACCCGAAGGCCATTGTCTTCAAGAGCCACCCTCCAATGCTCAAGTCTTATGTTTAACCCTTCCGACGATTCTGCCACCAACACAATATCATCAGCAAAGATCATGTTCCACGGGATACCCTCTTGTACCCCTCTCGATAACTCGTCTAGAATCAAGGCGAAGAGGTAGGGGCTAATGGCGGATCCCTGGTGGAGCCCGACTTCCACAGGGAAAAACTCTGAGATCCCCGCTGTGGACCGTACACGAGTCTTAGCACCCTCATACATATCCCTAATGACTCTCACGTATCTCTTTGGGGTTCCTTTGTCGATAAGAGTTCTCCAAATCAACTCGCGCGGGACGCTATCATAGGCCTTTTCCAGATCAAGGAACGCCATATGCAAGTCCTTCTGACTTTCTCTATACTTATAGCCTCGATCGAGGACCTTCCTGGAATAAAACCAAATTGGTTCTCGAACACCTTCGTCTCCCTTCTCAACCTTCTCTCAATAACTCTCTCCCAAAGCTTCATGGTGTGGCTGAGAAGCTTAATACCCCTATAATTGCTACACACTTGTACATCACCCTTATTCTTGAAGATGGGGATGACTTCACTGAGTCTCCATTCTTCTGGCATCTTATCCCCGAAAAAGATCTTGTTGAAGAGGTGTAATACCCCCCAAATTTCACAGCGGAAGCGTTCGTCATGGGGTGCTACTAAATCAATATACACAACACAAGGTAATAAAGAATGGAAATTCTATTCCATTTTCAAAATATAGATTGATTTAAGAAATAGTTTTACAACATTGTTTCAAAGTGCGGAAGTAAAGCCCATAAAATTTATACGTTGTCCCATTAAAAGTTGAATTAAAATGTTTGGAAACACTTCGGATGCCGGTCTTCAACGAATGCCTTTGCCAATGCCCACGCCTAGTAATAAACCTGAGAAAAACATGCTAAAATGTCAGCACAAAGGTTGGTGAGTTCATAGGTTTAAGTTTAAGAAATCAAGTTGGACCACAGTTGCACATATAGCATCTCCGTGAATGACACTATATGCAAAAAGGCTATTACGCTAGTACCAAGTTCATGCGACCGAAACTACGACAATGTGCATGCATCTAGAAGCATGATAAATAAAAGTCCAGCAAGTGTATTTCCAGTACACTCAATCAATACGATATGATATACGTTCGACGTTTGCCTATCCGATCAAACTCGAACGGGGGTGTCATCCCCAATAGATCTATTCATAACAATCGCGCCTCCCCAAAGGGAACTAACGGTAGCATAGTTGGGATTCAAGGTTGTTTCACATAATAGTGTTTTCAGTCTCAGGTCCGAAAAGAGTTTTGCATATTTCTCACCCCATAGTTTTATAAAGCAAGTAATAAAAGTAAAAGTGGGGCTATAAACTCACCTTAGCAGTTCGGTGAATAAGCACAAAGAGATCAAGTGTGATATAGCAGTGGCTCCTACCCGGAACCTAGAACGAGATGGCAAGACTCAGTTTTTGCAGTTTTGTGTACTCACGACTCGAAGTTTTTAAATAAATGCAAGTGTTTATAAGTGGTTGTGTTTAATGTTGCTTGTGTGGCAGGGTTTACGTTAAAATCGTTTCAAAATGTTTTATGAATATTGGCTTTTGAAATAGATGTGGGATGAGTACGAAATGTATCATATAAGAGTATTGTCGAAGGATTAAAAAAATATAAGTAGACATGTAATTATTAAATTTGTTTGGTTTTCGAGTGTCAAAATATATATAATTTATATTTATTGAAGTTGAGGGAAATAATATACTAGGACAAATATATTATTTAAAGTTTGCACGAATGTGGTCGTCAAACAAATATATGCTAAACATATTTATTTAAACCAAGAATGATACAATAATATAAGTTATTTAAATTTATAAAAGTTTTTAGATAAGTGTCAAGTGAGTTAAAGTTGGAGGATAAATGTAAAGTTTAATACAAGTTATAAGACTTATTAAGAGTTTTTAAGGAAATTGGTGTTGAGGGAAATAATATACTAGGACAAATATATTATTTAAAGTTTACGCGAATGTGGTCGTCAAACAAATATATGCTAAACATATTTATTTAAACCAAGAATGATACAATAATATAAGTTATTTAAATTTATAAAAGTTTTTAGATAAGTGTCAAGTGAGTTAAAGTTGGAGGATAAATGTAAAGTTTAATACAAGTTATAAGACTTATTAAGGGTGCGTTTGGTAGAGAGAAATTCAGAGAAAAGAAATGAAGTAGAGAATAGAATCTCAGAGAATAGAAATCAGTAGAGAATTTTGTTCAATTCTAATATTTGGTAACAACAGAGACTTGACCCGAGAAATGAAAATTTTTTTATTTAAATAATATTATGTCTAAATAAAAATTCTTAAAAAATATTTAAAAAAAAATTATTTTAAAAAAAATATATCTTTTTTTTTTAAATTTATTTTTTAAAAATTTATGTACTTTCTTTAAAAAAAATTATTAAAAAAACTTATTTTTTTAAAATGTATTTACTTAAAAAAAACTTGTTTTTAAAAAAAAATATTTTTTTAAATGTATTTATTTAATTTTAAACTTATTTTTTTTTAAATAATTTTTTTAAAAAAAATATTTTTTTAATTTTTTTTAAATGTAAAAAAAATAAAAAAAAATAAACAAAAAAAAAACATTTTTAAAAAAAAATTAATCCATTTCTCCAATTTCTCCACAAAATTAATGGAAATGGGGCTACTTAAATTACACTACTCAACTCTCTCCATTTCCCCACCAATTTCTCCGCTTTTCCATTTCTCTGGCTTACCAAACACGAGAATTAAAGCCATTTCCATTTCTCCATCTTCAATTCTCTTAACCAAACACACCCTTAAGAGTTTTTAAGGAAATTGGTGAGTGGTACAAAGTCGAGGGGCTGAATCTGTCAAAGGGTGAAAGTTGCAAAAATAACAAAAATAAGCAAAGTGTCACGCACAGGTTTCAAACTTGAGACCACTCGCCTGACAATCCAAAGCTCCAACCATTTGGACCAAGCTCGTTTTGTGATTTAATTTACAACATTATCAGTTTTAACCTCCTTTTAACTGTTTCAGTTTTTGGTTTAATTCTTTCTCAGTGACTGTCGTGTATGCATGTGTGCATGAGTTGAGTTTTTATTTCTTCTCCAAAACTTATTTTGCCATTAGATTTTCATGAAGACCTTTATAAACTCAAGGTTCACCAATAACCACTTCGAACAAGCTAAGAGATGCAAATACTATACTTATGTTAACTTAGCTTTACGTTTTCTTTTATGTTCTCGTTTGCAAAGAGTAAGGTGGTATGAACATGATACGTGACTTAAATATTAAGACGAGAAATGAAATGAGGTTGTGACGAAAGAACTTACGACACTCTAGCGAGTGGTGACGAGATTTGAAGCGAAGTGAACGTGACCCAAGTGACTCAAAGTGACGCCCTCGAACCTAGCTCAAGCTAAGCGACTAACCATGTGTTTTTCCTTCTTCCTTGCACGACAGTGAGGGAGTAGTAATGTGAATGTGTTTTTGCGTTTCGGATTTGTGTTGCAAGTGTAAGTGTTGTGTGTTTAACCTAGTGTCTAGAAGTGTAATATATAGAAGGTGTCAGCATAGTTCTACTAATATTATATGTACTTCTTTTCTAGTTTCAAGGAGATGAAAGTGATGGGTGAGGAGTCCTTGCACATGCTTCGACTGGAACACAAATTTGGGGCATGCTTAGGGCATGCTTGAATCACATGGGATTCACAGAGACACATGGTACCAACAACATATGACAAGCATAAGATTAGTAAAGTTTGTTGGGTTTGACATTTGACCAAGAATTGGTACTTTGTGTTTTTGCTTGTCTTGTACTCGATGGTCATAGAAACATGGTAAATACATGTGACAAATAATTGTGTTTCAATAATTTATGTGCTTGGTTTGTTGTTTTGGTCTCACACGTATAATATAGTAGACCAAGGTGATGTTTGAGTTGCTTGGTGTTTCGTTGGGTCACATTTTGTATCACAGAAACATAGAAGAAAATACATCAATCTTCACTTCAAATAAAAGGTGCGTTTGAGCTGAGAAATAAAAAAAAGAGCATGGCATCAACTTGTTCCAATTAATTGTTAGTCATAATTAGTGTTAGAAAATAATAAAGGTGCACTTGGGCCAGGGGTGAGATCGGTTGGGCTAGGCCCAATGAAGAGATGAAAAGATTGTAAGTACACGAGCCCAATAAACAAAATAGATGGATCGGGTTTGGGTTAAGAGGCCCGGTAGGAAATAAAAAAAATATAAAAGCTTATTATATATTTATTTTATAAAGTTTTTATTATTGAGGTCGAGGTGAAAAATATTCTGTGGCTTGTCGTGATTATAGATTGAAAAGAAATAAAAAAAATATATATAGTCGCGAAAAATCGGTAGGGAAATTTACGAGTGGTTACAAGAGGCATGTCAACCAATCTAGCCCCCTATCTCCCAGACACCTCCAAGCTTCTATGGGTATTTGGTCCGGCCCTACCACTTTGTTTCTTCCCATCTTCTGTAATGCGACCTTCACTTCTGGTAGACTAATCCTCGAATAGTAGCACTCCGTTTGTTGGCTAGGGTTCTCTTGTTCCGCGCTGCCTTCAGCCCTTCCATCATTGAAAATAGAGGAGAAGTAATCTCCCCATCTCTTCCTAATATCCTCTACGTTCACAATGGTTTATCCTCCTTCATCTTTGATATACTTTACGCATCCTAAGTCCCTCCTTCTTCTCTCCCGAGCTTTGGCGGTCCTGAAAATATCGTTAGCCCCCTCTTCGGAGTCCAATTTCTTGTACAAATCCTCGTAGGCCTTGTCCTTTGCCAGCGCAACTGCCTTTTTGCTTCTCTTTTAGCTACTTTATACCTCTCTTCCGCCGAGGAAATGTCAGCTTGGCGACCCTCTCGGCACAAAAGAAGCTCTCTGAACCTAGATTGTTTCTCAGCTACTTTGGATTGCACTTCCTCGCAAAACCACCAAGATTCTCTGTTGACCGGTTGGGACCTCGAAGTCCCTCTAGCTACCCCAAGGGAATCCTTTGCTGCATCTTTGATAATGCCGGCAAGAGTGTCCCACAACTGGCCTGCGTCTCTAGCAGCCAAGTCATCTGACTGAGTAGCAAGTCCCTCTGAGACTTTCACTCTAAACGTCTCTGCCGCTTCACCGTCCAAATTCTTCCAAAGAATCCTCGGCAACCCTGTCACTACTCTCCTTGGTTGTTGCCTCTCGAAGAGCACGTCAGCAGCTACCAATTTGTGTTGGGATGAGCATGTCTCGCCTGGGAAAACCCTGCAGTCCCTGCATGTTCTAAGATCACTTCTCCGCACCAGCAGATAGTCGATCTGGGTGTTGTGACCCCCACCCAGAAAATCAAACATGAGAACATACAATAATGAAAAAGATATATGACACACAAACAAGCAAAATAAAGCATTTTCACAAAATCAAACATGAGAACATACAATAATGAAAAAGATATATGACACACAAACAAGCAAACAATTAAGCATGGGTTGCCTCCCACGAAGTGCTTTTCTTTATTTATGAGTCTTGTAGCTAGACTCGAAGTCGTGCTCCTACGTGACTTCATTGTCGTCACCTTCTTCCTCGTGACGATCTCTATTGGGGTTTTCCATGTTATAGTAATGTCCTATTATGCATCTTACTAAAAAATCATCTTCCCCCAATCAATTCTATATTTCGGTCCTAATTTCAAACAATCCTTATAGAACCCAAAAATCTTATTCATCACATAATCTACTCCTTTCTCATTATCCTCATCATTCCTATAGTAGACCGATAGCTTAAGTTCCTTTTCATCATTGGATAGTGATGAAAATTTCTCAATCTTAAATGGCATTTGGTAAGCTATGTCATCGGTCTCATCCTTGAATCTAACTATTCCTAACGACGGATCATAAGTCATCCCGATGTTTTCTATGAAAGGCTTTCCTAGAATTACGTGGGACAAGCTAAGATCTATGGCCGTACTAATATCCTCCACAATTATGAAATCCGTAAGGTACGTGAAACTACCTACATAGACGGGCAATACCTTAAATCTACCAAGAAAATTACAATTAACTCTAGGATCATCGGGATCTCGCATATTTGGGATAGGTTTCTTCATTACCCAATTGTAGTATGTGCTAGTCATGATGTTTATTGGGGATTTTCGATCAATGCAGGCCTTTGCCACGAAAAGATGTCCTATGCAACATGGTATGTTGAGATTCCAAGGATTTTCGAAGATGATTCTAGGGCTTCTCCTAACATACATGTGACGAAGGTCGCGTACTAAGTGCAGGTGGCGTGAAAGTTCCTCTTTCGTAGGAAACTTATTGAAGTATTCATCACCTACTTCGTCTACTTCATTGGTTGATTCTTCCTTAGGAGTTTCACTAACCTCAACCATCTCATGGTTCGCTTTGTCACTATTCCTATTTGGTTTCACTAGAGTGATGGCATTAACGAATTGAACGTGCTTAGATGAAGAGGGATCCCTAGTCTCGAAGTACTTGCTTGGGTCCTTAATTTTTACACCGGAAGCTTCAGGAGAATGAGTCGAGATAGCATTAACCTTTTCGGTGGTCGTTCTATCACTAGTGGTCATGGCTTTCAAAAGGTTATCTATCTTCCTATCCATCTCGGCTTGTTGTTGGTTAAAGCGATCCGAAAGCTTGGCTATTTGAGCTTCTTGGGATGTAACTAGGTGTTGCAACATCCCTTCTATGTTTTGTTGGCTAGGGCCGTGGGACCATGGGGAATCATTAGAGGTGAATTATTTGGTTTGTTCCCAATTGTAGTCGGGTTTGCCCCTCCATGCTTCTCGGGCATCATTGAAAGTCCGAGGTCCGGGTGTTATGGGGAATCTCCCTCCTATTCCATTGGTACGCGAGGATGCGTAGTCAACGGAAGCTTGTTCGGGGAGTCTTGTGTAAGTACGAGTGTCATGGGGACCACTACATAGCTCACACAAGGAATAGACTTTGTTCACTTGGCTTGAGGACTTAGGATTTTTGTAGGAGCTCATTAGGAATTTGACTTGATCTTCAAGTTCGAGCATCCTACAATCGGAAGTTTGTGAGTCAATGGGAGGCAAGGAGATTGCCTTGACGGTTTCGGGCAACTCACGGGGTCATTCCAACTTTCGTTGTCATAGAGGGCAAGGTCCTCTATTGCATCCCACGATTCTTCCGCTGTGAGATCACTAAGTTTGCCACCGGCCGCTTGGTCGATGGATTGCTTAGTTGAAAAGTTGACATGATCGTAAAATATTTGGACTTAAAGCCAAAGATCGATGCCATGATGAGGGACTTTATGGAGTAAGTCATTGAATCGAGTACATGCCTCGCAGAGATATTCACCTTGATGTTGTTGGAACATCAAGATTTCATTCCTAAGTTTGGTAGTTCTCCCCGGTGGGAAAAATTGGGCAAGGAAACGAGTAGTGAGATCATCCCAACTTGAGATGGATCCGGCGGGAAGTCGCTCAAGCCAATTACTAGCTTGGTCCCGTAGAGAGAATTGGAAGAGACGCAAGCGCGTGGTCGCCCGTGTGGTAGCATCAAGGTCGATGGAATCAACGATTTTAAGGAAGTCCTTGAGATGATGATTAGGATCTTCGGAACGAAGTCCATGGAATGCATATCCGTTTTGCACCAACCGGATGGTGTCGGATCGCAGGGCCGTAGTTTGAGCTTGATCGGGGAGCTCAATGGTGTTCCTATAGCCTTGGTGGCTCGGCCTAGAGTATTCACCAAGAGTACGGCCTCTTGGCGGTTCAATGAGTGGTGGGTCGATGGGAAGTGGTGGATGTGGTGGCGGGTTATCACCTTCCATGATGAAAAGTGATGGGATTACTAACAAAGTCACGAAGAAGGGGGATAGACTACGAGGAAGCTAAAAATGAGAAAAAATCTTACTTGATAGGAATCAACCAAGGGAACCTAAACGAGATAGAAATCTAACTAGCTATTATATTCTCCAGCAGCGGCGCCAAAAACTTGATGCGCGTACGAAGCGCGTTTGGGTTCAAAGGAAACTTCCTTTTCTTCGAGCAAGTTTTTCAACCACCTAGATAGTGAACCTAATCGTTGTAGTGTAGCATTGGGTAATCCTCGGGGATTGATATCGTTCTCTAGGGGAATAGGAATGCTAGTAAGAAGTGTACTACGCTAAGGTTGAGGTTGAGGAAGATTCTTTTTTTTTTATCTTTTTATATTTTTTAGAAAGCTAAGGGTAAAATCTCGGGGCTTGGATTTGGGGGTGGTACTTCTACCAGTTACTCTACTATTCTAATCTAATTCTACGGGTAGTCTTATGTCTATTGATGTGTGCTCGTATGATGATTAAAAATGTGTTTACATATATACTATTACTCCCTAGTTATCTTTTATTGTAGGTTGAATTGTCACGTCCTTATTATTAACGCATTGTGTTTCCTAAATTCGTAGGGTGTGCCTATGCCCTAACTCTTTGAAGTCACCATTGAGTGTAGTAAACGAAATCCACTAAGTCATTCATAAACTATCAAAGATTCATCAAGCATTAAACACAACGATAGCCTAGTTGCACTCCTAAGCCAATTACAATTAAGATAAGAGACAACCTAACGATAATTAATAACTAGGTTTCATAGATCCAAGCAAACACACAAGAAATTTAGCCGAACATGTTAAACAAGCAAGCATACACACATTCAATAGAAGACATAATGATATTATTGAAGTAAAACACTTATTTGATGTGTAAAATAGGGTTTGGGACCCTAAGATAAGCGTTTAGGGTTTTTACTCCAAAAGTCTACCTCCTAAAATTCTGAAAATTCGATTTCTATATATAATTTTACACTTGTGACGGCGTCGCCTTATAGGTGGGACGCCGTCCGATCGCCGTCATTAGGGTTTTCGTCTTGGCCAAGTTATCGTTGGGACGGCGTCACCTTGTAGTTGTGACGTCGTCGGGCTTCAGCAGGGACGTCTTCTGATTCTGGATCTGGGCCGTCTGAAATGAAAAGTTTTAGTGACGCCCTTCATCTTCAAAGTCTGACGCCGTCAGGTGTATTTTAGCAAAAAGACTACTGAGCCGTTAGGTGTATTTTAATTAAATCCGTAGAGAGGGACGACATCGCCCTTTAGTTGGGACGCCGTCAACTTCAGTTTCAGCAGCTTGAGTGTCTTCGATTTTGACTTAGCGATTTCCTTCATATATTCACTCCTTTTCGTTCAAATATGCATCATTCCAGCATTTTGCTTCCAAGAGACCTAAAAAGTGAAAAGAAACAAAATTAAGTAGTAACGGATATAAAAGTTATCGATTAAAGGCTTAAATGACCCCTTAAAAGTGTACGTTTTAAATCCTTATCAGAGTTCCATTACAAATGAGGAACTACTACCCAAACCACAACACAACTACCCAAAGGAGACACACTTCTTTTTACAACACTAGAAAGGATATCAACATCCTTTAACCCAAACTACACAACTTGTACATCGACACACCATATCGATTGTACACCTTCGGCACCATTCACTAATGCCTTCAACACGACACTTCTATGGAGGGAGGAAAGAACTATCAACAAGATGCACGTCAGTGGTCTTGATGATGACAAAGCTTAGAATGATGTTTGGAAGAATTGTGAGATGCCTGCTTTCAGAACGAATAGTCGGAAGAAATCAAAGGGTTCTACAACTACCTCGGGGTCAACATAAGGTGAGAGCGATACGACGACCCACTTGGTTCTTGGTGATGATCCTTACTAGGACGTTGCGGTGGGACAAATTGACGATAAACGTAAAACAATTTTGATTTTGATTCGGTTGTGGTAGTCGTGATTGACATTCAAAAGTTGGTGGACGTAAGCGAATTCCCCAATTTTGTGGTGGTGTTATGCCGGTTAATTCAAAGTTGTTTTCCGGCGAGAAATTCAAATCCGATGCATTTTGGGGTAGTCGTGATCGTCAGTTTTTTTATTGTGGGATATTTTTCTTTGACATGGTGAATATGGATGAGAAGTAGTTTGAGGTTGGAAGTGAATATGGATGAGAAGTAGTTTGAGGTTGAATCATGTTTGAAATTGTGTGTATTGAAGTGTGTTTGACACATTTTAGACAGATTGTGATTTTTTGTTGAGCTCGACCGATTTCCGACCCGACCTCTACAGTGGCCACGACCGACTTTCAATTCGGTCGTCTAGCTCGACCGACCGATTATTTCTGATCGAGTGTGACCGGCCTTATAGTTTAAAAGCTATGAAGAGCTTCCATAAAACATGTTTTGAAACAAAAACTTTGCCCCAAAGCTCACTCAGCCTTTAACAACCAAACACCCAAAAGTTAACATACAAATTTATCTCCGAATCTTTTCTCGCCACCGTTATATTACAACCACCGTCACCGGTAATCGAAGTTCTTCTTTCTTTTTACGTTCTCGTAAATTCAATTTCTAGGGTTTCATTATTAATACACTAGATTATATTATAAACATCAACCTTTTAGGGTTAGGGTTTTAGAATACAATTGTTTCCTGTATATAATTAATGGCACCAGGAACAAACGGTGGTTACTATGACGAATTTAGGGAGAACAATGAGCGCGTAAATAGCCGAGATAATGGGACGGGTAGGAATAGGGAGCCTGGAGAGTTGTTGTCTAGTGATAGTGGCTCGGATGAGGCGCTTAATAATATTGAAGTTAATGGGGTAAATGAGAATGTTGATAAGACACACGAAGTTTCGACTAAGAAGCGCAAATTTACGCCTGTTGTTTGGGATAGAGATGATAACGAAGTTAGTAACGTGTCGAAAAGTAGATTTTCTGTTTCGGGGGATGTTGTAGAAATGTCGGTTTTAGAAAATGATGAGTTTCATAAGACAGAAACCGCTAGTGATATTGGGCCTCGGGATTCTAATGGTTTTGATCATGTTGAAATGTCGTCGTCACTTGTTATTGAAGAGAATATCGTGAATGTTGAGTATGCTGGGAAACTAGACGATGAGGATAATGTGCCTTCACGCTGTATAAGATCATCTCGATGGGCAAATGATGCTGATTCTCCTGTTAATGAAGATGAAGTTTCTGATGCGTTGGGAAATAACGGGAGTCAGAGGATGCCAATTACACGTTCTGGTTCAGAAAGAAGTAGATCACGATCATCGGAGTCTAATGAAAACGGCTACCATAGTGACGAATATCTCGAGAAGGATTTGGTAAGGAAGGATTATATAGAAATAGACGACGATGACAGTAGTGATGGCCCTGGTGTTAGCCAATCGTATACGGATTTCGAGAGCGATGATTCCTCTCAAGGTACGCCACGCCGTGTTCTTCCTCCTCAAAGAAGTGTAAACATGCTATTAGGTTGTAGAAGTGTTGACGAGTTCGAGAGATTGAATAAGATAGACGAGGGAACTTACGGTGTTGTCTACAGGGCGAAAGATAGGAAAACAGGAGAAGTTGTTGCGTTAAAAAAAGTGAAAATGGAGCGAGAACGAGAAGGGTTTCCTTTGACTTCGTTGAGAGAAATAAATATCCTTCTTTCGTTTGATCACCCTTCAGTTGTCGACGTGAAAGAAATCGTGGTTGGTAGTAACCTCGACAGCATATTTATGGTGATGGAATACATGGAACACGATCTTAAGGCACTGATGGAGACAATGAAACAACCGTTTAGTCAAAGTGAAGTTAAGTGCCTTATGCTCCAGCTTTTGGAGGGAACAAAGTATCTTCATGACAATTGGGTTCTTCATAGAGATTTGAAAACGTCAAATTTATTATTGAATAATCGTGGTGAGTTGAAGATTTGCGACTTTGGATTGTCTCGTCAATACGGGAGCCCGTTAAAACCGTACACTCATTTGGTTGTGACTCTTTGGTACAGGTCAGCATCTTTTAATATTTGTCGAATTTTGCTCAGTGATGATGGTTTTGCATCTGCGTGTCTTGTTCATACACTTTTCACCTTACGATGATTGGCTCTATCACATGCCTTCGAGTGTTACCTGTTTGCTAGCTAATCATATTGTTTACTCTTTTCAGGGCGCCGGAGCTTTTGTTGGGATCAAAACAGTATTCTACTGCAATTGACATGTGGTCGTTAGGGTGTATCATGGCTGAATTGCTTTCAAAGCAACCATTGTTTAACGGGAAAACAGAGTTTGATCAGCTTGACAAGGTATGCCTACCATATGTAAATTGTGGTATGAATTTGTATAACCAACAACGTCTTCTGTATGTAACAGTATTTTCATTTAGTATTTGGTCCCATTAACGATGCAATGCACTTAATTTCTTGGGACGAGTCGTAAGAAATGAATTATTTAAATATTGTAAGCCACAAGTTAAATTACGTGTTGTATATGTTGGTCTGGTCTTATTTAAATATGGAAGTCAAATGCAAGGGTAGTTTAGGTATTTGGATAGGGAGAGAGGATCAAGTGGTTTTTGGCTTTATGGTGTTAGTTGATCTCTACGTCTTTGGGTAAGTTGTGAGTTAAAGTATTTCTAGTGCCATTAATGTATCGGTTTGTGATTGTTTAAGAAAACAGTATTCCCTATTGTACCATTTGATAATTTGTTGGGCGTGGAGTTCTAATCGTATGTTTTATTAGGGTTACGAATGGTTCTCCATCTAAGCACTCCACTCACTTAAATGACCATGAAAGTGATGTAGTATGCCACATTGTAGATTTATAATGCATAAAACCACAAGTGACTGCCCTCCTGTTTGCAAGCTACAAACGATCTGAGATAATGGTTAATAGCACGTGCTTGGTATTTATTAAGTCGCATCATGTACGTGTGGTGTTTCAGCTATTTAGATGACTTAAAAGACGTTATATATTTAATATGTTGGCTAATTTTTTTTTGAATTGACTAATTGACAAACCACTAAATCACTAATAGTAGGATGATCTTTTGTATAAGAACCTGCTCTTTTATTCTGTTTCATTGGTTTTTTTGTTGCTGTTGTTGTCCCTGAAAGTGTTGGCTTGTGTCTACTATTGCAGATATTCAAAATACTTGGCACACCAAACGAAAAGATTTGGCCTGGGCTCTCTAAACTTCCTGGAGTGAAGCTGAACTTCGTCAAACACCAGTAAGTGCTTCGTTTCTTGTATTTTAAAGTTTTTATGTTGAATTTGAGGTTTACATTCTCTTGTTTGCCACTGTTTTCCCAGGCTTCCAGCTTTGGGTGACTCTCTGTTCTGGCTTTCTGGCCTCCATTGGTGACAGATTCAGTCATATTTGCAATTAGTAGTTTTAATTGACAATCTTGTATTCTCCTCAGGTATAATTTATTGCGTAGAAAATTCCCTGCAACTTCCTTCACTGGATCACCAGTCCTATCTGATGCTGGATTTGATTTGCTGAACAGACTCTTAACCTACAACCCTGAAAAGGTATCATCTTGTTATAGAATGATGGCGTATGGTGATAAATATTCAATTATCTGTTGGTTTACATTGTTTAAGAAATTTTGCAATATGTGCAGCGGATAACAGCTCAAGAGGCTCTTAACCATGAGTGGTTTCGTGAAGTTCCTCTTCCCAAGTCCAAAGATTTTATGCCCACTTTTCCTGCTCATCATGCACATGACAGGTATTACAGTTGTGCATTTATGAACATGTGTTATATACTGAAACCTTTTGTTATTGGATCTAATCAGTATTACCAATTTATTTCAGGCGTGTAGGCAGGGTAATGAAGAGTCCCGATCCCTTAGAGGAGCAGCGTCGCAAGGAATTGCAGCAAGCCAACTTAGGGACAGGTGGTTTGTTTGGCTAACATAGAGGAGATGGCATATTTTGTCATGATCTGTATTACTCGTGCTGTTTTTAGCAGGGCCTTTTTCATGACGTGGGCGAGGAGATATATCTGCTTCTGCTTCCTGACCTGATGCGTAGCATGTTGACTTCTTTGTGCAAGGTGTGGCCCACCGGCCTTGCTTTATGGGGAACTTATCTGTTAGAAAACGTTTATGTATTACTTTCTGATTTGATTATTGTAAGCAATTCGTAAACTTAGATTTTATTATCAGAAGGGTATTTCTTTTGGTTAATTTCATCTTTCTTAATCTTCGTATTGTGTTTGCAAGAGGTGGTTGATGTAGCTTAGAGGGAGCATCCTTAGCTTGTCATTGACGGAATATATAACAGAAAACGGCATTTTGAAGGTACTATACCAAATCTGATATACATTTAAATGCTCTCAAGAATTAGTGTTTTCTTCCTTCCAGCGAATCATAATATGATTAGAGCTGCATATTAAGGTTGTGTATCGGATATTACTTTTGCTTTGCGATCCCCTCTTTTTCATGAATCAATATATTCATGTTAAAGTTTTGAAAATTAGTTCTAAGTTTTCTACTTTTGCATTAATGATTAATGGGTTTCGTTGCTGAGGATAATTGAAGAATATCAGTTTACAAAATTTAAAATTTTTTGTCGTAAGGATATGCTTGCACATGAGTATTTCAGGCTTTCCTGAAATTACCGTTGCACATTTTCTGTTTGGTCTTGAGTGCATTGCAGTATTAAAATCTGCTTTATGCCTCTATCGATTTATTTCAATGTTTTTTGTTGAGTATTCAAAATGTTTCAGTATTTTGAACATCTATCTGCAAATGTCACTGCAGTATCAGTTTAAGCACGTCAAGGAGGTTACTGTGCATTCAGAAACCTGTAAAATTTCCCCTTAGTTCCGTTCTTCAGGTACTTATTGTCCGTTCATTCTCTTCAATTCACCTTTTTATGCTTCAAACGCATATGATCTATGAATTGAAGTTTCATCTTCCACTTGCTGGATACTTCATAGTTAATGTAGTAACACTACATCTAAAACAATGATCTCTTCTTATTGGTAAAGTTTGTAGAGGACCAAACTTTATATTTTACTTGAAAGCTCTACGGAGTACGGACCCCATGTTAGAAACACTGGTCCATATTACGAAGGTGCTGTTTTGTGCATGTTTTGGACACATGAAATTAGTCAATTACTCACCTTTGTAGGGACATAGATGAAATTCCCTCACCCTTATGGCCTTATGTCATGGTAACTTAAATGCAATCGTAACACTTGCACTTTCAACAATTGGCTCAACATTATTTAACAAACAAATTTTTTGAACTTAAGAGAACAAAGAGAGCCTTGTGTTTATTTAACAATGAATTATTCTAACTTTACTAGACTAAAACTCACATATGCATACTACCTAGACCCTTGATTAACCTCATTTGAGGAATATATAAAGCCCTTCAAAGGTCAACTCTTCTTCTATCCTGAGGAAGGAAATGGCTTGAAGCTAGAATCATCTCACGGAGTTATCAAGTTAGATCAAATTTAGTTGAGCTCAGTTTCAAGCGAAGTATACTTCGCCTTAGTATTGTTATTAGGATATGATGTTTTGTTTCTTAGGATTCACATGAAAAACACATATACACACAATGTACATAAGAATAAAAAGAATGCACATGTTTATGGTTTTAAAGTCTGAGAAAGTGTGTAATGAGTACTTCATGCTTAGCATGGATTTGTCACGTGTGTTATAACATGATCTGAGGGTGAAATATATTGCTTAAATATGGCTATAAGATGCATTTAGGCCTGCAAATCCGTAATAATCATTTTGTGTGTTAATTTTCTTTACATGGAGTCATGGATACTTCTTTCAGTTTCTCGTCTCTTTATCACAATATCACCTCTTTCTAAGTTGACTATGCCTCCCTATTAGCTGTTTGATTCACCATATAATTGCTTTTTTTGGATGTTTGTGAGTTTTGACATCTGATAAGTTACGGACAACCTATCCTTTATATTGAACTTATATACATGTAACATTTTGTGTTACTGCATGCTTATATAAAACTACCATATAGTTGATAGTGTTGAATTAACGATGTTAAGTTGCTTGGTATTTTTTTCAGTTTAGCATTGTGTGAGATGTGCATGCTATTAGATATATGATATCTTTTAATGAATAGTTGTCAATCTGGCATTTTTCAATAAATGTCTCGATAAGCATGTTTTAGATTAACTTAGTTTAGCATGTTCGGCATCTGAAAGGAGTGTTTGAAATGCTTTTAAGTAACTCTCAGTTATGTTATTTTGGGATGACTTGGCATAGATCTTTTCACAAATTTCTTGGCAATTTGGCATCGCTCATCCTAAAATAGCAATCTGTAATCAATGATTGTAAGGAGTAAGAGACTATCCTGATTTCAATGGTTCTTATCAGTTATTAATTAAATTCTGTGTGATTATGTTGGTGTCTGACATCTTATTAAGCTTCACGAGGACAATTCTTGTACACTGGTGCTGATTTAGTGTGGGTGAATTCTGTCAAGAATTCCTGCCATAATTACCTCGATTTTCTGTAAGCTTTTCAAGGATTTCATGATACCAATTTTGTTTGTCATGAGAAATTTGTTCTTTTCATCTTTGTTTTCTGAACTTTTTGGTGGGTACATGAATGAGATTGGGCTTTGCGATGTCACTGTCGTTTGCATCTGTTTTGGCGAAAAGCAAGGGGTATTGACATTATGGCCTGGGGTTGGGCATGTATAATTGAAGCTAAAGTCTATTACTGCCTTGGAGATCAAGTTGCTCATGTGGAGCGAGTATTGGATTTGACATGCAGCCTGTGCAAATGTGATGTGATTCTTAATGCAGAAGAAACCGCAGCAATTGCGATTAGGAAAGATTATGTTCTTTTTGTCACTATGCATGTTTGAAATGACTGGTTTGCCTTTGGCTTGATAGAGAATAACTAATTGTGTTACTGTTAGTGTATTACGAGCAACTTCTATCAAGAAAAAGGTCTAGTGCATGTCAAAATTGTGCAACTCCGATAAAACGTTTTGTGGTTGATGGCAAAAATCAAAAAGTTGGTCTAATAGGCTAATGGCACATTTTAAATCAATCAAACAGGCTCGTAACATCTCTAGCAAAGTACAGTAACAATGTTAAAAATAAGGTCTGTTATCCGCGAACAAATACACTCTTGCGTCCTTGACCCTTTTGACTCCAACCATCTCTAGCCTTTTATCTCCAAATATCGGATCAAATGACATATTTTTCTACCTTAAACTTTTTTTAATCTCAATCAGTCTACACCAAAATTTAGGTTCCAATAGTGTTGGGAATAATTTAATTATTATAATTAACACTTTTTGGAGAACTGAACAATATTTCTCCAAATTTAGAGGAGAGTTGTTTTTCTCCAAAAGTTTCTCCACATTGGAAGAAGTGCCGGATAGATGTGTAAACGGGCCAAGCCGAGCCGAGTATTGCTGCCAAGCTCGAACTTGACTCGCTACTAAAACTCGAGCTCAAAACTCGGCTCAAGCTCGGTCAAGCTTTGGATTTCAAGCTCAAGCTCGACTAGTCATTTAAAGCTTGAGCTCGATTACCTCAACATTTCAAGCTTGAACGTCAATAAAAACTCGGCTTATCAAGCTCGATAGACTCAATTTTATGCAAAATTAAGTAATAACATGTGGTAAAACCGTAATTTATAAGAGCTCGATAAGGCTCATGAGCCTATATTATGAAGCCCGAACTCGACTCGAAAGTGTACTTGAGTAGCTCGAGCTCGAGTAGTTTACGAGTCGATCTCAAATAGCTCGCGAGCTGTCTCGTCTCATGTACGCCCAAAAATATTAGAAAGAGAAGTAAACGAGTCCTTCCTATGGACATTTGTGGGTTTATACGAGTAAAGTAAGTTTATAGGAAGTAAAGTTTATAAAAGAGTGAGATGGTATTGCTATAAACTTGACCATTGGCAAGAAGACCCTTTGTAATCTTAAAACTTTGAGGTTATGAATAGCTTGCAGTACACAAATTAAAGAAATCGTTGCATAGCCATAGACAAGTTCTAACAGAAAATTCCCCAATACTACAAGGAGACTGCGCAACACTTCACACATAGATGTCAACCTTCTGAACTGGAGGATCATCCCAGAGTCCGTAATTATCTTTTCTTGCATTGCTTGATATCAACAAATATCTGGAAAAGATTGCTTTCTTGGTGATTTAAAATATTCGAGGAATGAAGAATCGTCTAGCAGTTCAGCAACATTTTGAACCAGGTTGTGGCAGTGTGTTGGTTTAGATCTAACTATAATGGGCATGTCATTTAAACATGTATGCATATATTTTAACCACAGTGGAAGAATTAATGAAATAATTACAAGAAAAACTACCCTTTTAACTTGTATTCAAGTCCTATATATGTCTGACAATGGAATAATCCAACTATCAATATTCGTGAAAGAAGCATCATGGCGAGCGCTCGTATGTAAATACCGTTGTCCTGCCCAACACAAACAGAACTAGAGACAACTCTATGAAGAAAATTGTATTTATCAGACTGCGATCCACTGTCCAACCATACAAGGTGATGCCTCCAGGATTATTCTGCAGATACATCACTGCACCAAATATTCAACATCATATATCAAAGGTCTAAAACTGAGAAGCCAAAGTCAGCGACAAAAGGTTACGCTTTGCTTACCAAATGCTTGTCTCCTGTGGTATGAAGTCAGATTAGAAGTCAACTGCGTGTTAGTAGGAACTGGGATATAATTCAATGCTTCCAAATCACTTTCTGAAGACACTGCACTTAATGATGCATTAGGAAATCTCATATTTGAGGAATCATCTGGACCACACGATGCTAGAGCATGCCATCTAGTTGCAATTGCTGCAATCCCTTGAGCTCGATGGGATATCTTTGCAGCAGCATTCAAACACAAAGTCAACCCCACGACTTGTGCAATAGATGACACCTGAATGCAGAAAAAGCGTTGAAATTGATGATGTGCTTATGAAGATTCATAAAGATAAAAGATGTAAGATGTAAGACAGCCAGCAGAAAATACTATTTGGACGTGCTTATGTTGTTTAGAGTTGTAATAGTTGGATTATGAATGTAATATTACAAGAAATTAATAAATAAAATTACAAAAATGACTTTTACGAAAATAAGAAGAGATGGTTTGTCAACTGGAATAAAATTATTTCAAAATACTTTTGAAGGGTAAAGTTGTGGAAAAAATACCTTTAGATAATCAGATTCCGTGCGGCTATCAGATGATGTGAAGCTGATTATCCAAAGCGAAAATGTCAAATAAAAGAACAACTATACCCAAATTAATCAAAACGAGGGAAAATCTGGAAATTTTAGCCAAAAATGAACAATCTAGAAAGCTAAAATTTGGATCCTTCTAATTTTTTCAAAAATATAACCGTCGCTCCTTTATTGTGAGAAGATAAACATTTACTCCAAAACTAACTATTTGACGCCTAAATAATCACATAATCACAAGCATAATCTCATGATTCAAACAGAAAGCCGGTTTACTGCGAGTTAATCATTTTAAAAAAAATACAAATCCAAACACCCATAGTTATGAAGCGATCTAAAGGATAATGATTTATACTTACTGCAATATCACCCCCATTAATGAAAGTTACTTTGTCACTGAACTCGGTGATTTGAAACAGCATTCCAAACTGGCTGGACGTGACAACAGTGAACAAAAGAAGAAGATAAATTCTGAACCTATGGCTTATCTTTGACAAATCATGCCGTAAACGAGCATGCTCCTCAATGAATACCAAAACATCGGTCTCTGTTTCCAAGAGTCTCCCGTAATCATCAAAGTGGATAATTTGCAGATTACAAACCAGATGGAACACAAGACACGATGATAAATAGATGACGTTTACATATGTCCATGAGAAAGTCAAAGCTACAAGAACGCCGAAAGACTTCAACCATGATTCATGGTGCATGTACATAAGACGAATAATTTCACGTGTGATCTTTAAGATAAGACATGGTAGAAGCCATAATACTAGCAGACGAATTGATTCCTGTCATAGAGAAATGAGCTATTTTTAGTACCTATAATTCTATACTATCTATCTGATTCTAGTGATTCAATGTCAAGTGTGTGCTTTCAAAACAAACAATCAAACACATAAAATCATTGTTTCAAATTCAAATTCCTATATATCTTCTATCAATAAAGGCGTAGCTTTTACAATAAGGGGAAACACGCCCTACTTTATTGAACAGTTTAATGCTAACAGACCACAAGTTTCAATCCAATGTGCATTGGTCACTCCAATAATTTAGGAGCGGCAATTTGACACTCCAGTAATTTAGGAGCGGCAATTTGACACTCCATTTAGATTTGTTGCGCTATATATAGTACTAATGTATAAAAATAGCATATTGTTTGTATTCAATCTATGAACATATATATCGCTCCTAATACGTATATTTCTCCTAAACAATGGGATATATCATATATCTTAAACTATACGAACTACCCTGATATCAACATATTATTTAAACAATAATAGAACCAAACTTTATACCCAAAAATGTTCATATCAAACTTACAGAAATCTTCTGAATATACTCTTTCGAAAACCTTTCGACTTGACCACTAAACTCATCAACAAAAAGAAACTTTCTAATCCCATATTTCCTCAAATTATGAGAAAGACAAAGCAAAGCAACAGCAGCCAAACAAGCATGTGAAGCAACAATAAAAAGCTCAAACCCTTTAATCTGATAAAGCTCACAATTAGTAGTCAACACAAGTATAACAACAGGTATCAAAACCCCAATAACCAAAAACAAAACCCAAGATAACCCAAATCTTAAAAATGAAGACTGGTCAAAACCCAACAAAAGTAAGTAGCTTTTTAGTGTTTGGAGGGTTTTGTCAAGATGGGTTTCTTGGGTTTCTTGATTTGGGTTTTGTTGGGTATGGGTTTTGATGATTAGGGGTTGTTTGGATTCTTGTTGGGTTTCAGGTATTGGGTGATCTGACATTTGTTGTTACTATAAGTTAAAACTGTGTGTTGTGTTTTTGTGTTCTTGATTATTAGAGGATGATTAAACTGGAGAGATCATTTGTTTGATTTGAATTGAATTGTGGGATGCTTTTAAAGTGGACAAAGGACATATGTTTCAGTTTCCCATGAAGTCCATGTTTTGATTGACCTTTCTGAAAGCGAATCTAGTGAGTTTTGTTTTGTTTTTTAATTTAAAGTTATGACAAATATAAGGATATTGGCAAGAAAAATGATTTTGATGCCTAAAAGATGGTAATTGCTAAATGTTTATATATTTTGTTCTTACAAAATGTCTTATTCATTGGATGGATGCCGACAAATATCAGAACGGATGGTTAAGATGCAGAGAGAGAATAAGTGAAAAAACTATATAATTTTATTATGTGTTAGAGAATTTGTAAGAAGAAAAAATAGAAGGTTAGGCTTGTCGCAGTGGAGCTATAAACATCGGTTGGGGCAACAAAAATACCCATGGTCGACCGATGTCAAGATCGGTTGTCACCAATGTGGAGGTTGGGTTGGAACATCGGTTGTGCAAGGCAAATTGGCACATCGAGCGGTTTTCCAACCGATGTGTAGTTATTGTTTGTGAATACATTTTCTAAAAAATGACCGTTTGGTCAATTAAACTAAAAAAAAAAAAAAAAAAAAAAAAAAAAATTCAAACCCATTTTACCACTCTATAAATACCCACTTCACCTCAAATACAATTCACCACTCAACATTTCTCATCTATATTCAATAAACCATTCTAACGAAATACCCACGAAACACAAATTTTAATATGTCGTCATTCGAGCATTTATTCGGTTCTTCTTCGTCTTCTGACGAGGAAGAAGTTTTGAATGAGTTTGTGGAGTTTGCGGATTTCGCTTGGAAGGCTTACAAAGCATCACAGCCAAAAACCCGACGAAGGTACATACGTAGGGATCATGAGGGTGCTCATAATCGTTTAGTGGCGGCATACTTCTCCGAAAACCCGCAGTTCGACGAAAGAACATTCTCTCGGCGGTTCCGTATGAGCCGAGAGCTATTCACAGAAATTGTTCGAGAGATAACCGATCACTCTACTTATTTTCGACAAACTGCTGATGCTAGAGGCGTACCTGGTATTACCCCGTTGGTCAAGTGTACTGCCGCCATTCGTCAATTGGGATACGCGGCCGTTCCTGATTCTCTAGACGAGACTCTGGCAGTTGCTGCATCCACAGCCCGTGAATGTCTTCGTAAGTTTTGCGAGGTTATCATGGAGTTATATGGTCGTGAGTATTTGCGAAGGCCCACGTATTCTGACCTTGAAAGAATATATGCTCATCACGAGCATAAGCATGGCTTTCCTGGGATGATGGGAAGCATTGATTGTACAAGTTGGGAGTGGGAGAATTGCCCGAATAGTGAGAGAGCTCAACATTGTAGGGGTGATCACGGGCCACATCCATTCATTTTGTTGGAAGCGGTCGCTTCCCAGGATTTATGGATTTGGCATGCGTTCTTTGGTGTCTCCGGAATGAATAACGACGTAAACGTTTTACGTCGTTCACCTGTTTTCAATGATATCAAATCTGGGAGAGCAGCAGACCTTGAGTTTGAGGCTAACGATGTGGCTTATAAAAGGGGATATTATCTCACTGATGGGATATATCCACAATGGTCCGTTCTCATGAAGTCTATTTCAAATCCTCCCACGGCTGATCGTAAAAGATGTTTGTACAAGAGGAGGCACGAAGCCGCAAGGAAAGATGTGGAACGGGCTTTTGGTGTGTTGAAGAAAAAGTGGAAAATGCTTAAAGTTCCTGCTCGAGGGTTTTTTAGAAATGATATCCAAGATATTATGTATACATGTATCATATTACATAATATGATCATCCGACACAAGCAGCGGGCGATATGTCTTACATGGTTTGAAAATGAGGGACACCAAGATCATGATCCCTTAAGAACGCATGCAGAATCAATGGTGGTTACTCAGGAGCTAATGGACTCAACAACTCATCAAAACTTAAAATCTGATTTGGTCGAACACATTTGGAGAAATCGTCGACATCATGTCGAAGCAGTGAATCAAGTCGATAGTGACGAAGACGAAGACGATGAAGAGTTTTTGTAATGTTTTAACGTTATTTGAATTTCGTATTGTAATGTTTTTTGTTTTTTTTTTTAATTCGTAGTGTAATGTTTTTTTTTAATTTCGTAATGTAATGTTTTTTTTAATTTGAATGAAATTTAAATTTAATGTTAAAAATGTTTGAATTAAAAAAAAATAAAAAAATAAAAAAAAAATAAAAAAAAAATCTTCGGGTCGTCGACTAGGGCATCCGGGTTGTCTCAGGTCGCTGGAGAGAGAAAGTTGACGTGGCGCAGGTTGTCCCAGGTCGTCCCAGGTTGCGACTGGGACTAGCCTTATAGCAAAGCTCCTAAGGGATACATCTAAAATTAGACTTAAAAATATAATTGATGCATTTGAAAAATTGATTGTGAGAAATGATGAAAGAGAAAAAGTGTATCGCATTTGTCAAAAGATGAATGAAGTAGATCTATTGTTAGGTCTCATTGTTAGGCTTATATATCGCCATTCGGTTGGTAATAGTGACCAACATCATCACCGATAATTCAACATCACGTCAGCTTTTCTCTTCATAACCAATATCATCACAAACAATAGTGTAATAACACAACTAATATCACTACCAAAACATATCACACTTAAACACAAATATACTACACAAAAATCAAACTTACACATAAACACATACAACCACACCTTCCACAAGTTGTTCTTCACCAAGACCGACTTCTTCCTTTTAGCATGAAAGACGAATCTTTGTTGGGTGTCTCTAATAGAGGATGACGCGTCTTCGAGATGCCATGGAAAGAAAATACGCGCCATAACACCCGTTATTACCACTAGTCTAACTTTAACTTTAAGTATGTAGAGGAACAAAGTATTTAGGCTTGTGTCAAATTATCGAGGACTCTAAAATCTTCTTAAATACCGGGTATCTTCAAATAATTGTTTATCGATAAAAGATACACGGTTGTAAAAAAATTATAATCATCAATGCCTTATTTGCTTTACATTTTATACAATAACAGTTTTACTTAAAAAAAAATTAGTTATATTTTTCTTTGTAATTTGTAATAATAACTTCGTATGAAGGTAATACCCCTTCGGTAAATTTAATTAAATTTCTTTAGTTACTTTTAGCAGACAATTAATTTAAGACAACAAAATAAGAACAATTGATTTAAAATGAAGAAAGTATCTTCTTACTTATTAATCCTGCTACATCTTAAGCTTACATGAGATGTAGTTAATTCATGTATTTAGAAATGGGTCTCACCTTCTCACACTATCTCTTATGATTAATATGATTAGCATTTTTGTATTTAGAAATATTTCTGTTTTTAAATAAATGTTTACATTTCTAAAAATGTTCAATATTTATATACGAGTTATGCTATTTAGACCTACAACACAAGCCTAAATATATACATAATGCATAAATTACTTGTACAATTGCATTAAATATTTTCTTTCTCTAAACTCCCACCAATCAATTTTTAAATCAACCAATCAAATCATTAAATTCATTTGTAGGCATGATTAGTAGGTCTAACAATCATTTTTCTTTATATACTTCAATTAATTAAAACAAACTTTATAGAGTGGTGTTATTTAAGTAAGGAAATTGCTAAATATAGCCATAAGAGTTACATTTAAGATATTTAGATATGCAATGATTATTTGTACCTTCAATAATAACTGTCATCTTTTGCATTTAATTTCTCGTAATTGACTCTATGTACCACCAATTATGCACATTTTTGTTTTTTAAATGAAACTCTTCTAGTAATGGTGTCATTGATGACATTCTTAAGGTTTATGTTTGGCAACAGAGATTATGGAAGATTATGAAGGCTTAAGATTATATTTTTAGAAAATAAGCTTTACTCAAAAAAATAATCTTTGTTTGGCAAACTAAAATTGTGAACGCGAAAAATAAGTTTCCAAAACCAACTCTTAAAAGATTATGAAGATTATTTTTGCACAATTTAACTGATTTTAATTTTTTTCAGCAACAACACCATCACCACAGGGAAAAAAAAAAAAAAAAAAAAAAAAAAAGACGATTTTAATCTTTTTTAATAACAACACCAGCACTAGCATAAACAACATCAGCAACATTTATTTTTGCCCAACATACCATTTGTGTATTTTCAAGTAAAAACTTATTTTGACAAGTATCTTTTATTATTTGAATTTATTCTTAAATGTTTCAAAATTTTGTGGGCATGAAAGTAAACGGGTGGTCGTACGTTTACACGTGGCTCGTGCCTAACTTTGATTAGTCAACTTATAATAAATCATGTGAAAATGATGTGTCGATTTGCGTATCATTTCATTATGGGAAAATTCTCAAATTGCCCCAGTTGCCCAACTTTATTACCTCAAATGCTCTATTTTTTTTTCACTTCTCAAAATGTTCCATGAGCAACTCTCCCATGAGCAACTCTATCAAATATTAGGGCCCACGTTGTACTTACAAAGTACAAATCAACACTTTGTCTGTTGGGCAACTTTGACATAATATATTGGGCAACTGACATTTTTTGTCTTTTAGTGAAAAAGCAAAATTTATATTTCTCAATTTTTAAATACAAGTAAGTTGGACAACTTGGCCCCACACATATGTTCTTTTGGGCAACTATCTATAAAAACCAATTTTTAAATACAAATAAGTTGGGCAACTTGGCCCCACACATATTTACTTTTGGGCAACTCTCTATAAATACCACTCTATACCATACAAATACACCTTTAATAAACCAAATTACATATCCCAAAAAATTATTTATTATCCTAATACACCTAAATACAAAACACAAAATACCCAAATCATCCCACACACACACTACTGCTTTACCCCACACACACCTTCCCTCTCAAAGGCGAAAAATCATCTGCAACTTGAAACAGATATCCTTCCCTCTCAAACTCAATAATCCAACGCCCTAATCCTACTCCCTCAATAGTTCTTCTGCCATACGACGCATATTCATACATTCAAATCAATCCGACGCATATTCGTACAATCAATCGCTGTTCTTCAACATCTCAAGAATCCAACCACGAACATGTTTGATGCAAAGCTAACGGTCAGATCTAGATTAGAACATAATGCTACTATTAAAGGTGCATTGAATGTGAATAGAACCAAATTGTTTAGAGAAACTGTCTTTGGCCCTTGGTTAGATTTTCCTAAGTATTCCCCTGACAACCACTTATACCATTATTTATATCAAAATGCAGTTCAGGTGTCAAAAGTTAGTGATTGTTGTCCACCTTTAACTTTTGTACTAGGTGATAATGTTTTTGATTTTGGCCGTGAACAATTTAGTCTTCTAACTGGGTTTCGTTTAGGACCAGTAGATAAAAGTGAAAGTGACCACGGCCATGTTGTTAAGGGTTTAACATATAGTCCTTTTTTTGATCGGTTGTTTCCCGATAAAAAAAAACTAAGAACAAAAAAGTTAAGGGTGATGACCTTTTGGCGTTGGTAAAGTCGACGGAAAGGTGGGAATTGTTATCCGATGAAGATGCTGTGAGGGTTGCTTTGTTGGTGATTGCAACATTTGTATTTATTGGTCGGGAAGGAAGGTTTAATGTTCCTGACCATTTGCTAAGGAATGTTGAGGATTTTTGTGTATGGAATGAGTATCCATGGGGCGAATACATGTGGGCTCATCTGTATAAAAGAACGGTGAATGTTGTTCCTAGGCATCTTGAGGCAGAATCAAAGAAGCCAGTTCCAAAAGATCCAAAAAAAGAACAAACATACACTATGTATGGATTTACATGGGTGTTGAAGGTTAGATTTTACTTGTAACATACATTATTTGTGCTTGTATATATTCTGATGGTTAATCTAAATAATGTGTTGGCATTGTTCCTTAGGCATTGGCTTGGTTCCCTAGGCATTGTTCTGTAGTCAGTGTAAGTGTTTGTGTAGATTTAAGGATGTTATGGTTGATGGTTTCGCACTAGATAAATACATAGAAACGATTTGTAAACGGTTGGTTGAAACCACTAACAATGTCTCTTCATCCACTGCTAGTTCAGAAGAACCCACTGCTGCAACAACACGTTATGTAATTGTATCCCCTGTTACTACATATATAGCCAATGCTATCCTAACCACTGCAACCATTATCACAACCACTATAATCACAATCACTAACTCTTAATTCGATGTATTTGTTTTTTCAGATTTGGATTATGGAGACATTCCCAAACAGCTCCCAGTTCTGGACCAAAGACCCAGAGAAGATCCCACGTTGTCTAGCTTGGTCAAAAGTAAAAAACTTTGAAAAAAAGCATTACACAATTTTATTTGATCCGGTAAGTAAAAACCCAAAATTAGTTAACCGTTGTATGTTTTTATTGCATTTAGCATATCAGCTTATCTCCTTTGTTATTTAGGCTTTCAGACCACTACAGAAGATTGTACCAACAAATGCCGAGCTGAGTTGTCTGTGGTACATTCGCAGTAAGGAGTACATCCGTCAACTAGATTCCCAACTTGTTGAAAGAAGAGAAGAGTTGGCTGACCAACTGATGGTGGAAGAAGAGGAAGCTATGGCTGGTGTGGATGTATGCGGTGGAATTCAAGCCGATTTAAATGTCCCTTTCTGTGACGCCGATGAAGTTGTTACAGAAGGTCAAACGTCTAGTGTCAATGACAAAGCTGTTGATGAAGAGATTGTTGTTGGGTTTGGTGAAATGTTGAATATGAATGAGCCTGAGAAGGTTGAAGATGTTGTAGCCGGTAATGTTGAGGTTCAAGATGGGATCAAATGTGACAAAGCGGAATCGTCACATACCTTAGATAAAGATCATTTTCGTGCCGAGCTTAAATCCCTTAAGTCCAGGGTTGGTAGTATAGAAGAACGTGTAGGAGTAGTTGGTGTATCACAGCTCTTATGTGAGTTACACAACGTACAAAAGAGAATTGTGGTAATTGAGGAAACTTTTGGAATTAAGTCACAAGATGATGTTGGTGAGATTAAGGTAAAAAGCTGTTATTTGAATATTTGTTACTTCATTCCACCAACATGGTCTCTTTGAGTGCCTAAGTAAGTTCACTTTTTACAGGTGGATAGTGTTGATGCCAACAAACCGTTGGCTACTTCCGATGAACACACCCCAATCAGGACCAACGTAGGATCCGATGACAAGCAGAAGCTGTTGTATACCGATTCCGAGGAGTTTACCGGGCCTATGACCCAAGTTATGAAAGCTGCTTTATCGGGAGGTCCTGACGATGCTCATCATTCCAACAATATAATGCAGGTGGATAACAAATTTGATTGTGCTGCCTTACCAAATTTGAATGATGAGTTCTCAGACATTGCTTATGATGGGTTTGATCCAACTCCTGTTGACGTACGCATATATATATATATATATATATATATATATATATATATATATATATATATATATATATATATATATATATATATATATATATATTGTTTTTTTTCCCTTCTTTTACTTTTTTCTATTTCAATAATTAAACCCACATACCCTTTATCTAGGAATCGATGGATGTGAATGGAGCGGAAAAAGAAAATGACAGTGCGAAGGGTAAAGAAATTGTTGTGTGGCGGCAACCTCTTTGGTGGGAATGGTTTGTGCAGTTTACTCTTAAATTGTTAGAACCGTGGCTGCAGCAGGGGGCTTTACCGGTAGACAACGTTTATGATCCCGTTGCGCAAGGTGCTGCACAAGTAGACACATTGGATATGGAGGTTGAGGAAACGTCTATGGAATGGGCTGATACACAACCAGTTGAAGTGATATGCCTTGATTATGAGGATGGGCAGGATGTTGTCAAGGTACATTTAATTATCTTATCATTTATTAACAACAAATGATGCATAATAGTAGTACAATCCCAGAGCAGACATGGCAAAAATAACTTGAGCAAAGACATTATTAGCAACAAACAAGTCCCTACTTTTCATTTGATTACTATATACATTAATACATTTGCATAGATAGCACATAAACACACATTAAAAAAGTTTTCGACACTTAAAAAAACAAATATGATACTAAAAACATAAATGACCATCATGATAATCTACATTTTAGTTCCAGAGCTCTCTCCCTTGCTTTTCTTATTTGCTTTGAGTCGTTGAAACAGTATTTCAAGACTACTAATCCTATTTTCCAAATTATAAATATTTTCAAATAATGTAGGATTATCATCTTCCTCAGTTTGTTGCACCACCTCCCTTTGCTGCATCACCTCACTTTGAGACTCTTCCTCTACCTCATTTTGCTGCACTATCTGACCTTGTTGCACCACCTGAGTTTCAGCCTCCTCCTCATTCTCTAGATCTTCCTCATCTTCATCTTCTTCCTCCTCTTCCCCATCAAGTCCATAAATCTCATCCCAGTAGAAGTCTTGGCGATGCAGCCAAGTAAGGATGTTTGTCCTCATCCACACACTCACTTGCCTATATGAACCATATTCTGACATTGGTTCTTCCCCAAAAGCATCTAACACTGCGTCAAAAAGAAAATCGTTGTTTAAGACAAACTCATACTCTTCTTCATCATTTTGAAAGTTTCCATTTGGTGCTGCCATTGTTCTTTAGCGAGAATAAGAGAGAATAAAGTGAGAGTTGTGATAATAAGAGAGCAGAAACTAGGAAATTTTTATGTAGTTGGATATGTAGCAGTAACAAGAATCTTATCTTTTACATTGTGTTGTACTTGAGTTAGAATAAAATACTGTCTTTTACACTGTGTAAAGAATCTTATCTTATCTTTACAATGTGCTAGAGTTGATATAATTCTTAAAATATAAATTTTTCTTTTTCACTTATTTGTATTTAATACATTAATACATTAATACATCACTTTTACAAACTAGGAAACATGCAAACTATTTTCTTTTTCACTTATGGTTGACTTGTCTGTTTGAGTGTCTTACGACAATTCATTTGCTTCCGAACATTAGTTTTACGGCTACTAGGACCAACATCTTGCGCATTGGGTCCCAACCTTTGTGATTGCTTAAACTTACCACCGCCAGTTGCTTCTATAACTTGTTTTTTTTCAATACCGTATATCTCTCTTCTTATGTCTTCTAGCACTTCAGCTGGTAATCGGTAAGTAGGTTCAGCATCTGGTCCATATAATTCATATATTTCAGGAAACATTACCTCTCTTGCTACCTTTATCGACCACTCCCTTTCATCATGTTTTTCCTCAAACCTAACTCCTTTAGAACCCGACATTAATCAATTAATGTGATGGAAATATGGTTATCAAACTGAAAATGAATAGGAGCAAATATTTGATGGAAATATGGTGAACAATAAGATCATGGTTTCGCTATTAAATAGACACCACGTGCTAAGTCACATGTAAACAGTTAAACATACATAGTCAACTTTGCAGAGGATTTACTTTTGAAAATAATAAAGGGCCCTCAACAAACAGTCCTTAAAATAGACACCACATGCTTAGTCATGACTAAAAATATCTTATGCCATATAATATCACATTTCCACTTTACTTCAGTTGAGAATTGAAGTTATTTAATTGTTGGATAGACGAGCTGTTTTTTAAAAGATGAATCGTTTTTTTTAGCATGCAAATATCAGATTAGTTTTCAACTCGCTCAAACGGAAGAGGAAGCCAAGGAGATATTGCAGCTCACCCTATACTACTCCACCAGCCACTACTCCAAAGAGAAGGCGTTCAACACGGATTAATTGTCAAACCCCATCCCCTCCTAACGCTCCAGATTTTGATGATACATTGGAACCGTTTGTGGAGGTATTTGACTGTGTCAACTTATTTGTCTCTTACTTTGTAATACAAACATTCACTAAAAGAGTTAATTTGTTCTAACTTAGAATCTGTCGAGAACTGGAACGGGGAAGAAAAAAACAAAAAAGGTAACTGTGCCATGTTCAGTTCAAAAATTTTTGAAAGAGAATAATGGTACCAGGTTTTTTTTCCCATGGGGCAATGAAGACACTATTGCTGATCGCCGGTTTTGGGACTGTTTATTGGCAGCGGGTGGTAACAAGGATGGATGGCTGAGGGACGAGGTGCGTATCAAATCTATTGTTAGTATACTACCATAAATGTTTCTTTGTGATTCCCGCTTGTTTTTTATAATGTGCCCAAATGTGTAAACAGCACCTTGACCTATGGGTAGATTTGATGTGGCATTTCCGACCATCAGAAGCCGACTGGGCTATGGTGGGTCCCTTTTTCACACCTCAAGTAGTTAATGACGGATTACGAACCTATTGGGCGAATGGTATAAAGTACCCAGTGCCTTGGGCTGATGTCGAAAAGGTATTTATTTCTTTCCATATGGCCGTACGTATAGGTTGTTCACCGGGTGCCTTCTGCTGATGTCCTAAATGATGTAGGTACTATTTCCAATAAACGAACCTGAGCAGCACTGGCCGGTAGGAGAGCTGCATATCAGTACGGGTGTTTTGACATTGTATGATTCGTTTCCAACCTTTACAAACAAACGCATTTGGTGGAAGGATACCATGCCTGCAAAATTTCAGTATTGGCTGCCAAAATTACTAGACGAAACGGGAGTGTTTGCAGCAAAAGGCATGGATATCAACGCTTATCAGATTATCTTTAAAAAATGTGTTGACGTCCCCAAACAAACAGGTCAATACGGTGACTGCGGGATATGGGCTTGCATTAACCTATATAGGCTGACTCATAACATGCCATTAAAGTCTGACGATCCTGCAGAAACAACTCTTGCCTATCGCGAAAGAATGTTTGAGTACCTATGGAAATACAAGATTGAGTATGCTGGTCATTGACTATATTTATTACAAGTTGTGGTATCGTCACCTCTCATTGACTAAGTATGTATATAATTGGTACAGAAAGGTGTTAGCTCATAACATGCCATTCAAGCAGCTTATTTTGCTTCTATCATGGGCATACAAGGAATGGTCATTCTTTGTGTATGTATAATCTATTGTAGTAACTCTTGGAATGATAAATCTGTAAATATCCAAAATGTTTTGTGAATGTTTGTAAATATTATTAGTTGATATTAGTATTGCTTCTTTAAATGATAATAATCACTACTCATAACTTATTACATACAAATGATAATATTACATTTAAACCTGCTTCCAATCTTCTACTAGCCGTGGTTTCTTCTAAACTAGCCGCGGATTCTTCTAAAGTAGCCGTGGTTTCTTCTCAACTAGCCGTGGTATCTTCTCAACTAGCCGTGGTTTCAACAGTTCTTATAGCCGTGGTTTTGATCATACTAGACGTGGTATTTTCTCAACTACCCGTGGTTTCATCATACTAGTCGTGGTTCCAACAATAATTCAATCCATGGTTTCCTCCTCAGCCTTCTTATTAGATACACCACCCATTCTACTATACCTTCCTTGAGAGTTTTATTGCCAAAGTACCTTATACACCAACAATCTTTTGAATCTTCAAGAGCAACATATCTATCATTGGATTTGTTGATATGGTTCCTTGTGGATCAAGCGTCGCTTCCAACATTTTCCTGGCAACATTTTTGGACAATGGATAGTGTTTATCAATAAACATGAAAAACTTATCCTTACTAGATTGTACAGCATGTACTCTTGAATGCTCATAAAGCATCCATTCAACTACTTCAAATTGTTTCCAAAATTTGTCCGCTGGATTAGGTTGACACATGTTTTTCACTGATCTCCACACGAACCTTGGTAATTCTCCAGTTGGCCCATGCTTCCCATATCTAAAATCAATGACTTTCCATAACTGTTCCAAATCCTCTTTTGAAAGAAAGAACAACAAGCTTCCAAAATCTACGTATGTACTTCTGCATCCATCTGCTCTTGTTATTTCAATCACTTCTCTACCATTTTCAGTGATTATTTTCAAATCATGAACTGGCTGAGTTGCACTTAGTGGTGTAGGATTAATTTGCTCTTGTCTATCACTCACCGTAAGATACACATCCATTCCTTTTTCCCTCTCCATCCCTTCATCCAATTTCTGTTTCTTAGAACGCACATTCTCCAGAATTTCTGCTTTTCGCTTTTCTTCGTTCTTGATCCACTCAGCTTCTTTCTCAGAATTCATAGGATAGAAATCATCTTTCATTCTTAACCAACGTTCATACAGCTCTTCAATCTCTTCATACGTGCATTTCTTCAAATCCTTGCCTTTGCAAAACTCCACGTGCTTTAGAATCTGGATCATTACATTTCTCCTTTGAGCCCTAGTAGGCGGTTTGTTATTCTTACTATTATATTCTACGACACTTCTTTCCTTCTGCATTTATCTCGCCCTCGCAGCCAGAACCTTTGACCTTGAAGCAACATCTAATAGTGCCCATTCTTCATTACTCCATTCCAACTTTAGCATTTCAGAAGCCTGAAGAAATGCTTGTTCGTTGTCCCATCGGTCAATCACTCTCATACTAGCTTCTTCTTGTTCTTTCTTTTTTTTTCAAAAGCAAGATCTTCAGCCTTAAATGTTTCATCCAAGTGTATTGCTAATTCATAATCATTTGAAATCTGATCCTCCTTACTATCAAATTCAAGTTCTTTTTCTTGAGTTTCAGAAATAGCTTCACCCTTTCCTATGTCTCGTTTATCTACTACTTTATTAACTGGCTCCCCATTCTTCAAACTATTAGCCAATGGTTTATTTCCAGTAGGTTCAATTACAATGGGAACAGGTGCAATAACAGAATCAGGAATTGCTAAGGTTCTACATAAGTTCAGCAGTGTACCTGCAACCTCCTTCTCAACTTCCTTCGCCTTCGATGGTGGTGTTGCAGCAGTTGTGATAATCGTACCATCAGTGGTTGTAGTAGCAATATGTGTATTTGAAGTAACTGTCGATGAATTTACCTCTGAGGCTACAGCAGTGCTGTCATTTGTAGTATCACTAGATAGAGCCTGCACAAGTTCTTCCTCTTCGTCTTCAACTTCAACATTAAAAGGTTCTACCACTTGTTCCTTTTCTTCCTCTACCAATTCTGCTTTTCCAACCTTCAAGCCTTTAGCCAAAGGTTTAGCCAAGGGTTTAGGACCTCTGGGTTTAAGTATAATTGGAACATGTGCAGTACCCGATCCAGTCCGACTGGGCAAGGCTTTACATAAGTTCATCAGGGTACCAGCAACCTCTTTGTCAACTTCCTTAGAATTGGGTGGTTGTGTGACCGTGGTTGTCATTAAGGTGGCATCAGGGGATTCAGCAACAATAGGAGTGGTTGTTTCCTGCCCCACTTCTTCCTCTTCGTTTTCAACTACAACCTTTGAAGCTTCAAGCACGGCTTCTTTTCCTTCCTTGTCAGTAACCATATAGTCACCACCATGATCTCCGCTATGGAAATCCATCTCAACATCCATGTTTACATCCTCCCCTGAATCAATGCTTTTGGTCCTCCCCTTTGAGGACCTGCCTTTCTTAGTCATCTTCGTCACTCTATTACATGCAGCAAACCTTGGTCTTCTTACTCTCTCCAACACAGAAACCCTGTGCTTTAACCTTCTTATTGTATTTTCCATTTGTGTACATTTAGCCTTCAATTCATTCACTACTTCTATAATATTCTCACCATATGTGGTACCCGTGGGATCAGATACGGTGGCATTGGGTTGAGCATCAGTGGTAGCAGTGGGATCAGCATCATTGGTTTGGGTGTTTTGTGATTCAGGTAAAGGTAATGGTTTAGCAGTGGATTCAGTTGGGTTACCAGTGTGTTCAGACGTGGTAGGAGTGGGTTGAGCATCATTGCTTTGGTTGGGTTGGGATTATAGTACCTCCTCATTATCAGGAATGTCTGGCAAGTTAAGCATATTAGGGAATAAAGGTGTAAGCTTTCCTGAGAACTTGTCATTCTTTTTTCTCAAGTGTGTAAACACCCTAGGAGACATATGATGTACCTCATACTCCCTTTTATGAGGAATGGTTTTCGTTATCTGTTTCTCCACTATTAATTGAACAAACCTAGGATATAAGTAGTATTTACCCTTTTCTTTAATGTTCTTTATAAACCCCTCAAAGATCATCCTAGACCAGTTAAACACCCTCCCCTGTGATAAACATATGACAGCAGTTGCTATTTTTGATGGAAACTCATCAAAGCCAGTAGTCTTATTGCTTAGACACAAAAGCAAAGTATGTATTAAAAACTTCCATTGGGGTGAGAACATACCTTTATGATACTTAATTCTTTCCACATTTTTCTCATAACCCAATCTTTTCAACCCCACAAAAATATCATCATCAGACAAATTGTCAACCCCATCAGCATCCTCCAGCTTCAAAACCTCCCTAATCACCTCCTCTTTGACTATTATCTCATTCTCATCAACAACACTCCTAATTACGGCTGCTCCATCTCATTCTTGAATTTCTGCCTTCAACCAAAATTGATGAATGTATGCTTAAAGAATGATAGGTTGTACACTTATTGCATAGTGAATTGGTGTGTGTTTGATAAAAGCAATCATCTCATGGAACCCTTCAGTATGATTGTTCTTGGTTAGGTATGCAACGACGTTGTGTGTGGTTGGATATTCTTTACATTCTTTCAGCATTTTTGCAATTTGGATGTAAAAGACGTTTAATTATCAGTTTGGGAGTGGTTAGGGTTTGTGTAGAGCGACAATTTCAAGTGTTTAAAGACCAATTATTTGATAGCGCAGTGATTTGGGGATTATATACTTTTAGATCAACATGTTACATAATAGCCCCTTGAGTTTCCATTTTCATCAATATACTAGTCGTGGTTCGAAATATACTACCCGTGGGTTGCCAACGGCTATCCGTGGTTACAATTGCACTAGCAGTGGGTTGCCCAGTTCGTGCGGTGGTTAGAAATGCACTAGCAGTGGGATGCCCACAACCATCTGTGCTTATAGTAAGTGCTAAACACCAAGTCAAATAGGCAATGACTTCATTTACTACACAACAACTCACACCTTCTACCCATTTAACACATTGAATGCTTTTTAACTCTATTTAATAACATATCACCCATATACCACACATCTCTCTTGTATCCCCAAAACATTTTAGTCAACATGAGTGGGTCACAAAAACATCCTCTGGAAATCTCTTCACATTCAGATTCTTCTGATAGTTCATGCTCAAGCAATACTTGGGGGAACTATTTTCCTCCAATAAAGCATGTTCCTGCTGGACCCTCTTCCATCCAAACAGAACCACTCAGATCTCCACCTCTTGAAGCACTTGCATCTCAACCACGAGCAGCTGGTCCTTCCTCATCAGGTCCCCCCAAAAGAGAGCTAGTGAGGGGACTTGCTTGCCCAAAACTGTGGGCTGTTATTGGGGGACAAGGAGTTCAGCAGAAGATGCCAGCATGGGCCAAACCAAAGAGGCCATAGATGGTGTAGGTGGTTATGTTGATGTAGTAGTCTTTTGATAGTAGTCCTTACTGGATAACTCTTGATGTACTTATTAGATGATTGTATGAATGGGAAGCATCAAGCACTGCATCCGTTGATGCAGTTTTATAAATTAATGAGTAATTTCCAAGTATATAAGCCTTGAAACAAACATGAAAGTGAAATATATGAAGTTTAAAGAAGTGAATTACATGTTTTTTGAAACTACAAGTCTCCAGCCTGATAATGTAACTTGAACTAAATTTATCCTTAATTTTGACTGTCCAAGGTGACCTTATTCTATCTTACAGAACAGATCCTCGTGTTCCCGGTCTTGCCGCATTCGCTCTTCAATTTCTCTTTCAGCCCTATCTTTTTCGGCTAGTTGTTCCATTTTTGCTTCATCTTCATGCTGCTTAGTAAGGGACTTCTCAGCATCAACATTTCCATTTATTTTGTTATGCTCATCTTTATTCTTGTCACCTATTTCCTTGACAGCCAACGCACCTTTTTCAGCTACATCCTTCTTAGATCTTTTGTTAAGTTGTTTCCTATATATTTCATGAATCACGTCATCACATGGTTGTTCCACTTCAAAAGACAAACGCTTACGCACAATCATTGTTAATTATGTAAAAAAAAAATTAATAATAAAAACAAAAAAAAGGTAAGGATCATAAATATATTACTATTTACCGTTAGACATTACTACAAATATGAAATTGTTATTACTTAAAGAATCTATATGTAGTTGGGATAAGTTACTTTTTTCAAGCAGTGGGCAGTTGGCAAGTTAATAAATTTTTCACAAAACACAAATAAATGTGTATCTTAGTAAATCTTAGGCAGTTGGCACAAGTACAACATTAATAATAAACAATCACAAATGGGTTGTTCATACTTAATACACTCAGTAAAGTGTATCTATGTTGATACATTAATTTTGGGCAACCTTAGAAAGTTTACATTGTTGGGCAACCTAAGTAAATGCACAAGTACATAGGGCTGGTAATTTGCACTTGGCTTACTTAAAAGAGATACCTTATTTTTCAAACATAAACAATTTTATAATAAAGCAGAATGCATGTTTACTATTGGAAAGAAATCATTACTTGAGCGATTTGAATACAAAGTTATTAAATCTGATCCCACGAGGTACAGCATGAAATGTATAAATGAAGGGTGCTCGTGGAACATATACACACGCAAAAAAAAACTGGATAGCACATTCTATGTTTCTAGCATCAACAATGTCCACACATGTTCAAGAACTGAATTACATCCTAATCATTGTAATGCGACAATGAAATTACTTAGTCAGTTGCTAATCGAAAAATTGAAAGATACACGGAGGGTATATACTGGAAAGGACATACAAAGAGATTTGAGTCTTGAATGGAAAGTAAACGTTTCTTACAAACGAGCTTGGGGGTAGGAATTTGGCATTTGAGGTGTTGAACGGTAAACATGAACAATCGTTTAAGCAGTTAGCTTTATATTGTCATAACCTAAAGCTAAAAAACGAGGGGACTGTAACACACATCGATACAGACGAAGCTGGAAGATTTAAGATGGTTTTTGTAGCATTTGGTTTTGCGGTAAGTTTCGGGCACATTTATATTAATTGTTAGTATTAGTATTTTTACTATTATTATTCTTATACACACATCTTATTATTATTATTATTGTTATTAGTATATTAAGCTTTAACGTATACTAAGCACTAATATATACGTAACGATACTAGATTCGGAGTTTTATAGCCTTCATGCGGCCATTGATTATAATTGATGCTGCACATCTGAAAGGGAAGTATCTAGGAACCAACATGCTTGCTGTTGGTATGGACGGAAATAATCAGATTATTTCAATCGCTACCGGGGTCGCACAGGGTGAGACCGCTGAAGCCTGGACATTGTTTTTGGGGTGGTTGAAAGAATGCATTGGCGAAGTGCCTAATCTGGCGATTATTTCAGACAGGCATCATTCAATAACAAAAGCTTGTGACACAGTTTTTCCAAATTGCTTTCATGGTTATTGTTGTCGTCACTTGATGATGAATTGCAATATCACCCGTAAAAAGCATAAGGCTTTGTACTGGAAGGTGTGCAAATGCTACACAACTGAAGATTTTGATAATGCAATTTTCGAGCTTCGTGCAAAAAAATCAGAAGCCGTCAAAAAACTTGAAGACGTCGGGTATGAAAAGTGGTCTAGGGCATATTGCAGTGGAAAAAGATACAATTATTTGACGTCAAACAGTGCGGAGTCAATAAATTCATTAACAAGGCACGTTCGAAAGGTACCAATAACTATGCTCTTGGAGTACTACAGACGTCTTCTACAGGATTGGTATTTCGAACGTCGCGAAAAATACTACGGTATAACTATATATTAGCCGTCTCACATTTACTTGTTCGATAAATGTTACCTTATGTATGCTTATTTTGCAGACGCACCGGAATTTGAACTTACACAATGGGCAGCTAGGAAGGTTGAGCAGAGAATGTGGAAGAGTGCTAATTGGGAAGTAAGAGGCATTGCCATGTGTGCTGTGTACCAAGTTATAGACAATCGTCGTAGTCATATTGTTGATTTTGTAAAGAATGAATGCAGTTGCAGGTACCTGCAATGTACAGGTTGTCAATTACGGTAAATGTTGTTTATTCGTGTATGGTTTTTGATTACAAAGACTCGTGCAGGAAATGGCAACTTTCGGGACTACCATGTGGTCATGTGTGTGCCGTGTGTAGAGAAGAAAAATTGACTAACTGTAACAGATGGGCGGAAACATGGTTTACAAAAACCGCACTCAAAGGCACATATCATGAAATGGTGTATCCTTTGGAAATAGAGTCAGAATGGCATGATCCGGGTAACTTGCAAAAGTTTAAACCGCCGTTGATGGACAAGAGGCAGGCAGGAAGACCTAAAAACAAAGATCGCTTCCCATCAAAAAATGAGGAGCCAAAAGTTAGAAAATGTGGGAGGTGTGGTACCGTAGGGCATACCCGTGCAGCATGCATGGAACCAGTGCCCAGAAAAAAGGTAACCTAGATTGTTCGTTCAAATGTATATCTAATATTGTTTTTTAGTATTCTGACACGATTGGTTGTATATGTTGTTAGAAAAAAACGAATAGCAGGACAGACAAGGGAAAACAAGTTATGCAAGGGATGGCACCTGAACAGGGAACGCGTAAAGGTGGGTTAGGTGCTCATTTTCAATTGAAAGATGACCCACAATCGCAAGTGGACGACGAGTATTTTCAAAATGGGAGAATTTACCAGGATTGGGATGCTGTACGTTGGGATGGAGAACCAACTAACAGCGTTTCGGAGGGTTACGTATATAATTCTGGCATTAACCTAAATTCACTCCCTGAATCATCAAATACATATCACTTGGATGATTTCAATAACATGGATAATTACTAGGTCAATGTTCTCTTTATTTAACTAATGTAACAGTTGCTAAATGGTTGTGTAAGGCTAAGTATGTGTATGCTTAAAGTTAAACAGTACTTCATATGGTTGTGTGGTTTGATTGTTGTTCCAAGATTAACTTACAAACTATCAATTATTGGTGTGTTGCACTTTGATAAGTGTTAGAAGTAATAGTTTTAACCAAGTATTTGTATTTATTCGTGAATAAAACGTTGTGTTTGTGTATGAATGTTTTGTTAAGTTTTATGTTCAAGGTCATGGTAAATAATTGTGAAAGGTTAGGCAATGCAAAAGGCTAGTGCAAAACTAGCTATGATTTGTCCTGTTTTGGATGTTTGTTCAGAAATAGTAAATCTTGTGAGCATGTGTAAGTGAAAAAAAACAAATATAGTGACAATATGTGGATTGTGTTTAAAGTATTTGAAAGGCTGTAGTTTTTTATTGGATGTTATTCAATAATATGGGAGCAGCTGTGCATCATGTGACAAATGCTATATGAGGACATGGATTGGTGTCATGATAATACAAATACAGTTAACAGTAATGTATGATAATACAAATACAGCAAACCCATCTTGTTAGTTAACCAGTTTATTTTTTTTTTAAATTTGTGATAACGTATTGGGATAAGGAAATGTCTAGATTTCCTAGGTGTGATAAGCTTAGAGCCGATGCAAATTCTAACAACTGGCCTGATATGTTAGTCTTCTATTGCTACCAAGCCTCTGGCGAAGATGTTCGTATGGCACAACAATTGAATGCGCTTGCGGGAAGATTGCTTCAAATCACTGAAGAAAGGCTTAACTTCATTCAAGAATTGGAGAGTGTTGGAAACAGGCATGCTCAAAAAACAGCAGAATATTTGAGGGGGTAAATGGTAAAGATGATCAAAAGATCATGCAGATGCGTATCCTTTCACGGGAACTAGAGCTAAATGCTGCGAACAATGGCATCTTTATCGAGAGACTCAGGGGCTTGATGGATCTCTAAGTGTGTGTCTTTTCAGTGTGTTCTATGTTGTTTGTTGTTTTTGCATTAGTATGTGTCCGTTATCTTATTATGAGTGTTCTTGTAGTGATTGTGTGTCACCCATGAAATGCGATTGTAAGATATTGAATTGAATAAAATGGGTTGTTAAATTTGTATGAATTAAATTTTTTTACTAAGTGGTTATCATTCGACATCTATTTGATTCGCACTTTTATTTTAAATTGTATTTTGAAGTGGTTATCATAACAGTGTGTGTTATTAAGTATTGTTGGATAGAATTACCTCACAAGTACTAGTTGCATTGGTTTGTGTTAAACTAGCCGTGGTATCTTCTCAAGTAGCCGTGGTTTCTTCTGGACTAGGCGTGGTTTATTCTCAACTAGCCGTGGTTTATTCTCTACTAGCCGTGGTTTCTTCTCATCTAACCGTGGTTTCAGCATTGTACTAGCCGTGGTTTCTTCTCAACTACCCGTGGCTATAAGCATTCTTGAAACCACGGCTAGAAGGATCAAAGCACTGATCAATGTCATTTAAAAAGATGTTAACAAGAAAATTACAAAGTAGTAGTAAATTGGCCACCATGAAAAGGGCACTTATCTTGCAAAATGAGATGAATTCCATCGACTACATTCTTTAACTTTGCAGCAGTTGTTTCTTCTACACAGGTAGCGGATACAGCAACATAAAGCAAAATGAAAAGCTTTTCATTATTTAAAGATAACTTAACAAGAAGATTAATAAGTTGTAAATAAAATGCCACCATGAAAAGGGCACTTATCTGGCAAAATGAGGAGCATTCCTTCCGATAATTTCTTTGAATACAACTCGATACAAAAAACACAACCATGCGAACACTTATAATGACAACGATATTAACAAAATAATACTTCCCTGTTTGGGGTTCACATTAATTAAACTAGTTGATACATCAGTTTAGCTACTACATACCCTGATACAAAATTCATCCCTTGTTACAAACAGTTAGAATTACAACCAAATATGACAACAACATGTCTACCAAACACATACCCTGTGTTTTAAAAAAAAATTTGCCATATGCTCACGATATGCAAGGGCAGCCTGTACAGGGTTATCGACGGCCAATGACTTCCCATGTGACATTCTGTATAAGAATATGCATACCCAGATACCACAATCACCAAACAGAGTCCCCTGATCTGGAACGTTGGGTGCATTCTTGAAGGTAATTGCATATGTTGTCGGATTTATACCTTTCTTCTGGAAGACACTGGCTTTGTCTAGAACGATTGGTAGTCCAGCCTGTATATATACATCCAAACATATTTTGTTATTTTACATACCAACTTAACACAATACATAACAACTTAAATGTTTACATCTGACACACTAAAGCTACGGCAAACACTAAAAACATAAACTACACCAAACTACAATGAAACAAGACATCCTAATAAACCGCCATATCACGATGAGTCTGCAAAATAAGTGATTCACGTAACGGTTTGAACATAAAGGACCCAACATCTCCCTCGATGCCCAAGTGCTGGAAGTTCCCAGTAGCAAGCTTGTATAGTACAATGGTTGCGTTAAATCTTTCCTGGTTTCCAATTTCAATTACAGGGTCGTCGTTGTCGTCAAAACCAATTAATTTGAGTGCTATTGGGGTGGTAATGCTAAGAAGTTGTGTAGCAGATGCAATCGTACCACCACCAACCGTTAAAACCCATATAGAGAAAACAGAACTGACATCCCCTTGAATGTTTCCCGAAACGACCAGACTGTCTCGTAGGTTTGAAACATAGAACGGTAAAGGAAGGTTGCCTATGAATTCATCAGGTATGTCCAGGACTTGGAAACGGTTGGTGAGCAAGTCAAAAGACACAATCAAATAGCTGTCGAATGTGCTACCATCGTTAGCATACAACCGTTGATAACCACACCAATAGATGTGACCCCCAACATTAGCTTGACTTGATTTTTTGATTCTGATTGTGTTCGGAAGCAAGCAATGCTGATCTAACACCGTCCATTGTTTAGAGGAGAAGGTGAAAATTAAGACAGTGCATGGCTGTGTTTGATTGAATGGGTATGAAATTTTTAGGAAGGTCGGATCAAAATTGTCAGGACGAATCCCAAAAGCCATAAAGCGTTTTTCATACTCCTGTGATGTCAAAACATAGGGGACAAACGTGGCGACTGATCGGTTGATGGAAGGGTTCCAAACGACCGCCATGGTATCACGGACAATTGGTCCATAGGTATAACCCCAAATTCCATGTGACCACCCAATTGGTTTGACGTCAGAAAATGAAATGTTTGAGGAAAGAGGGTTCAAGTCAAAATTTTGATTTACCAAACCCATGTAACCTTTAAACCACTGCTTGTACATCAAAACTTATGAAACTGGTGGAGTGATTCGAACACCAAAACGGACGGTGAAATGCATGTTGTCTATGCAAGACTTCCAAGCCTTGCAGACACCGCGGCATTGAGCCACACACCTCACTGAGAGCCTATTAACTATGTCCATTTGAACTTCAAGTGGAATGTTGTCAGACATCGTGAAATTATATTGGGCAACTGTGAAATCAATTAAGATGGGCAAGTTTCACAAGAATTTTGTGGGCAACTATTAAACTGTAAGTATGTGTTTAGTGTTGTATGGACAGTAAGAGTATTATAAATAGAACAATTAGAGCATTCATATCTAGGGACCAACCCATAAGATATGCATTTAAGAAATAGTACATGTATTAAATGGTTAAACAGTTAAGTTCCAGTTTAAAGAGTTGACTTGTGCTTAATACTACCATCAAATTAATGATCAAGTACAAGGGACAGGTTCATAAACACTTGAAAGTGTATGTTACATAATTAATTATAGTTGGGCAACTATGACGCATGGGCAACTTAGTCAATAACTAGTTTGTTTGTAACTACTAGTTACAAAAATGTTGTTTCTTTTTAAAGTCTGATAGGCAACTTAGTCAATAACTAGTTTGTTAGTCAATAACTAGTTTGTTAACTTTGTTGTATTGACAAACATTTATCAATTAAGAACTTATAAGCAATGGTACCTGTAAACATGCACGCATCTTCTTGTACCAAGGACGCCACTCAGCTTCAGGCTTATAGCCACTGTCGTAAAATGTTACAACCCCCGTCCTAATATGGAATCGAGCCAGAAACCAATGTTTTTCCTTTTCATTGATAGGCATATAAACCTGCCGTATAACACAAAAGGCCAGTTTAACAAAACACATAACAATATATGTATAAAGGAATGAACACAACTATTACCTGTTCAACATCAGCCCATTGGTGTTTGTACTTTTCCCCGTTAACATACCAAATGGGGATGGAATCTTGTAATAGCAGCTGAACAAAGTATGCAATTACCATAGCCCAATCAGCGCCATCGGGTCTGAAATGCAACATGTATTCCACCCACAACTCTATGTGCTATAAAGCAACAATAAAAAATGATTAGGGTATAAAAGCAACAATATAAAATGAATATACTATCGGGGTGAAAGATATGCGTGACTGTTACCTCGTCCATAAGCCAACCTTTCTTAGGAGGGTCTAAACACACTAAGGATTCCCAAAACCTCCGATCCACACGAACTTCTTTGGACCAAGGAAACATACATCGAAGGGGCCCTGCTTTCCAAGAAATTCGTCGTACTCATCAGTAAGATGTACTTTGTCGATAGCCTTGTTCCTTCGGGAAAGAACCTACACACACGTTGTTACTAACACGTAAATTAAAAACAGTTTAAAAAAATATAAATATTAAAAGTTGTTTTTCATACCTCAACCCAAGGTTTAACATTTTGTAACTGTGCAGTCATATCTGGATCCCGACACCCATGTGTTCTATTATTTTCAGATTCCACAAATCTTTTTGACCAGTAATACGACGACTCAGCGCCATCTTTTTTACTCCTCATGTCAGGTGTTATGTCTGCCTTGGCTATTTTCCAATGGTCTGAATTATAGAAAGCTATAGACCTCTTTTTCTTTTCCTTCTCAATCTTCAACAACTTTGCCTTTTGCAACCTGCGATTCTTCTCCTCTATCATCGCCATTAGAAAATCCTTTTCCATCATCTTTTGTTCTTCCATCCTCCACCGTTCTTCCTCTTCTTTCCTCAACCTTAATTCCTCTTCCAACAGATACTCCTGAGTAACAGGTGATGCATTTAAAACACATTTAATACGGTATGGCAAAAGTGTACATTTGGATATCACATTACCAGAACTACATCATCCTCATCATCACAATCTGCCGGCTCTGAACGAATGCTAGAAATAAGAGAGTCAACCAATTCGTGGAATTCACGATTTACTTGGTCTCGAAACTCATAGCTGAGGTGGGAAAAGGATGCAGTAAAGTCCAATTTATCCTGTAAGCGAAATAAAGTTCATTGTAAAAAAAACGGATAGTTCTTTCAAAGAAATAAAGATAATATATCGATGAACTGGCCTACCCGAAATCCGCAAGTTCTTTCACTTGCAAGGACCTACAAAGTAATAAAGGGTATTATCCTTAACAATAATTCTAATATAAACGTATAGTTATTATTTAACGTTGACTAGTAAATAACCTGAATAATAGCCTCGAGTTTGAAAACACGAGAATTCAACTCTTGAATGACACAATCCTTGAGGCTGATTTCTGTTAGAAGACTACTGGTCTGTACCCTAGACACAATCGGTAAATACTTTTTTTCTGTCCTACCACGTTTCTGTGCAGCAGCCAACTTCTGTAGATACACATCGTAATCATGCGGTAATTTTGTTGGAAGAGTCCTTGGTATGTAGTGCAGGTAAAATTCCCTAAATTGACTATACCACTCCGACTGGTGCTCGTCTAATGTTGGTTTCAGATCATAAATTATCTTCGAGTCCTAAATAACATCATCAACAACAAGGAAATTAAATTGCATATACCAGTCCGACTGGTGCTCGTCTAATGCATTGAAACATTTGAATGTGTTTTACCTTGCCAAATAGCAATCCATAATCCGATCTTGTAAACATTACTTTCCTTGACCACGCTACTGCCCTTGGTATGACATCTGGGACTTTATTCCACCAACGACTGCTTCTTTCAAACGACTCAAGAATCCATATCTACAATAATAAAGATGCATTACTCTCATACATTGGTTCAATAATAATACTAAGAAAAGATAATATAAATAGGAATAACCTTGAATGCCCAAACAAATCCAGCAATCGTGTATGTGGGAACATACTTCCTGTCTCTTTCCAGACCCTTTAGGTGTTCCCACTTGTGGTTTGATACAACGTCTAGTATCTGGTCGTACAAGTGCCTCCAAATGTGCTCCCCCCATGGAAAGGAATTCCATGCTTCTAGGTCTTCGACAAAACGAAGGAGTGAATCATCCACCTCTTCAACCAATAAGCGACCCATAAAAATAACCTCTAACGATAACAATAGACACACACTGCGTCTTCATCAGTTAATTTACCGAACAACTCTTCATCCTCAATAACACCAAGAAGATCTAAGTTGGAAAGTTTTACCCCTAATTGTTTTGGAAATACCCTCAACTTAAATGTTAAATCCCCTGAACTATATAAATCAAAACTTGATGTCCCAAAACGAAAGCCTGTTATAAGAGAAAACTCGGGTCGACCAAAATGTAGACTACGACCATCAAGAGTATATATAAGGGGCATGTCATAGCTTGTTTTATCCACGAAACCCTGTTTTTGTAAAACATAATCTAACATATGTGGTTCATGGTCAAAGAAGAACATATCCAGCCACCCTCCAAAACAGGTTGTCCTAAACAATTTCTTTCTAGTATGATTCAGCTTTTCTTTAATTATTGGAAAGTATTTCAATTTGCTCCTAACAATGACATTGGCTTCGTATTCCTACGAAATAAAAAAAAATAAAAAACCAGTTAACAACAATTAACAAGTATCTTACGAAAACTACAATCAATAAAAAAACGTATACTGACTTCCTAATACTGCAATCATATTTAACAAATGAAACATTTGTATCATACTCACACCAAATAAACAATGGCCCAATAATAGACAACTATTTAAACATTTGAATGAGGCTCAGATCTGTATAAATCAATAGTTTACAAAACATCAGGATATAACCGCCATGGCTGCAATAGTATAAACTATACAATTGCCACGCCAAGACACGGAATATCGCATCACTTGCATGATTTAATAAGATAGATGTCGTCACAGCCTCATACACACACACACACCTTATGTATACACACACCAGGGGATTTGCTACATTGTTGAACAAACATAATTATAGTTTCGCTAGATTCTTGAAAAAAGTTAAGGAACAATATGATATAGTTGCGGATTCAAAAGAAAGTTGAACATACCAATGTGGCCGCGTTAGTTTGTAGGTGTGTATGGAATTTCAACTTAGTGAACCCTTCTGAATCCCCCTACAGTACCTTTTGTCGTTTCAACTCCCTTTGGGCAAAGGCCTGCACCAGGCGGATTGCTAGATCGTTGAAAAAACAAAAGGCACTGTTTGGGAATTCAGAATGGATAACTATGCTGAAATTCCGTACACATATACAAAGTAACGTGGCCACCTAGAAATGTTCTACTTCCCTTTTAATCCACAAATATATCATATTGATCCTTAACTTTTTTTTAAAAACCTAGCAATAGTATATAAGAAGTATATCAGACTCATATAAACTTCCAAAGCGAGTGTGCAATGTAATATGCATTAACAAGGCTCAGATTGGTAAAAAAGTTGGATAAACACCAGAACATCAGGATATAACCGCCATGGCTGCAAAATAATGAAATTAAATTGCCATGCCAACATACGGTAAATCACATCATTTGCGTATCATATAAGATAATCTGTCATCACAGCCTCTTGCATATCACAAATACACACATGTGTCCCAAAATAAACCAACTACTTCAAACAATTACCTATGTAAAGGAGTTGGTTAACAAAGTTGATTGTCAATATGTTATAAACAAGTGGATAAACGTTAGTACTTTGACCCTCCACTCGAAATCCCATTGCCATGTCAAAACCCATTGCTATGACAGTGACATATGAATGAGTTTTCGAGGGGAAGCTCAAACTACCAACGTCCTTTCTACAATACGTGGATTCTAGAAAAGCATTTCAGTTGGATAATCATGAAGTGTGGCGTGTCATGAACATTACACACTATCGTGATCATTTAGATATTCAAAGACAATTTGAATGTATGAAGTTGCGTATGGCCACATTCTTACTTTCAACTTGACTTTCAATCCACAAGTATATCATATTGTTCCTTCTTTGTTAAGTAACTCCTTTACATATATAAACTAATTTTTTATAAAAATCTATCAATAGTCTATAACAATTATATGACACTCATTGCAAATTACTGGCAATATTATGATATGTAAAGCCCATTTATTGTTACGGTTACCCAATGATGAGGGCTGAATATTTAACGGTAGAAAGGTGGTGCAAAAGGGTTTAGCTTGCTCTCAGAGTTCATAACTGTGTATGTGATTTTAGTGTGTAATTTTTGGTGTGAAACTCTATATGTGTGTGAGAGAGAGAGAGAGAGAGAGCAGATATGATAAGAAGAGAGATGAAAGGGTTTGTAATGATAGTGCTAGAATAGTGCAGAGTGAAGTGGGGTTAATGAGGCACCCTCACAAACCCTTTCATATCTCTCGCCACCATTCCACCACTATCCTTACCAACCTTTTCATCTCTTTTCTTATCATCTCTGACCTCTCTTTGTCACACACACACACACAGAGTTTCACATGTTTGAAAGTTACACACTAAAAACACCCACAAAGTTATGAACTCTCAGAGTAAGCTAAACCCTTTTGAACCACCTTTCTACCCTCATCATCAGTAACAAAATATCAAGATAATATAAAGTGATCATATCAAGATATGAAAAAATTAACTTCCCTAAATGGCCCATGGGCAACAGTCGGCTTTGACATTGGTCTGAAACTCCTTCATATACTTGTTTGTTCACGTGCAATCCAGGTTTGCTGATCGAATAGCATGTCAGATCTAGGTTGACTTATGATTCACACAAATGATCCCAGGTCTGACATGTCATTCAATCAACAAAGCTGAATTGTAAGTAAACAAACTATCTGCATTTGATTAACCTGCCTTCATCTAAGATATAACCGCCATGGCTGCAAACAGTAGTTAATAATCAAACATGGATGAACGACACCATATTAAGTTAGTTCGTAACATAATACGGTGGTGCCGTACATCCATCTTTGATCATTGATATGTTAGTTTCGTAACATAATACGGAGGCTCAGATCTGTATAAATCAATAGTTTACAGAACATCAGGATACAACCGTCATGGCTGCAATAGTATAGAATTGCCGCGCCATGAAACGGAATATCGCATCATTTGCATGATTTAATAAGATACTTGTCATCACAGCCTCTTACCAATTAACATCATATATACATAATGGAATTGTTTGAAAAAGTTACATGTCTAGTTTACTCACATACATGATACAAATCTTCGAGCCAATCATGCTTCATTGGGACGGGCGTCTGCTAGGGAGAAATGATTATATACTCTCACAGAAAATATATATTCATGTGTTGCCTTAGGATGCCAGCCACAATGAAACATGATTGACCCGAAGATGTTAATCATCTATGTGAGTATACCAATCAGGAGTTTCTATTTATATGCATTAGCAAGGCTCAGATCTGTAAAAGGTTTGATAAACACAAAAACATCAGGATATAACCGCCGTGGCTGCAAAATAATGTATTAAAATTGCCATGCCAACATACGGTAAATCACATCATTTGCATATCAAATAAGATAATCATCATCACAGCCTCTTGCATGTACTAAATACAAAATACATTTCAAACCTTCCTTCTCAAACACACATTGGCAATAAATAAGCAAACGTTGCCCAATAAATCAGCTACGTAAGTACAATGTGGGCCCATGTCAATTATATGGGGGAGGTTCCACCTGCACCACATTTATTGACATATTGAGGGTAATAAATTTTCAAACTTACCCACCTTATATGTGTGAATTTAAATTCAAGTGGTGTTGCTAAATAGGTTACAAAATTCTATCAAAAATGTCTACAAAAGACTTCAGCCAACAATTTCCGGAACTGTTTCCGCAACAAAAAGACTTCGGCCAACAGTTTCCGGAACAAAAAGACTTTGGCCAACAAATTGATGAAGAACAACTTTTAATAGAAATGGAGGAGGCTGCTATTAAGGAGGAAGAAGAATGGGAGATAGCAGAAAGAGAAGCTGCTCTTAAGAAGGAAGCCGAAAGGGAGCGACTTATGCTCCAAGATGAAGAAGTGCTGTTAGAGATGGAGGAAGCTGCTCGGGACAGAGAATTCAATGCATTGTATGCAGAGTGGGATGAGCGCAGATTTGAAGGTTGCTCTGAGTATCTTTACGACGATGGTTACGACTCTAACAACTCTCAAACTTGGGATCACCCGGATTATATTTAGTTGTGTCGCAATTTAATTTTCAGTGTATTTTGTTTCGTTAACCCAACCAGTTTGCACCATCATTAGAGTGCTTTATTCACTTACTACCACTTATCTTACAGTGGTTTAGTCACTTAGTCTACAACAAACTTAATAAGTAGCAACAAATCACAAAAACCACAAGAACAATTAATCACCCAATACGTTACCAGTTATCTTACACTGCTTTATTCACACCCATCATTTGTTTCACAAAACTTAACAAAAACAATTAATCACCCAATACGTTAACCCTAAAATATCGAAACCCAAAATCAAACAAGAACAATTACGTAAAAGTTAACCCTAACTTAGCGAAACCCTAAATTAGCGAAACCCTAAAATAGCGAAACCCTAAATTATCAAAACCATAAATCAATAGATGAAATACGTAAAATTAAACGCCCAAATAGCGAAACCCTTAATCAAAAACAAAATTACTTACCCTAACCCATATCGTTTTTCTGATAGTCATTAGATCGGACAGCGTCGTGGCGATGTACTGGTCAGAGAATTGTGTTTGCTCTTGCTGAGAAGTGTGTTGAGGAAGATTGTGTGTGATAAGTGTAAATAAGAAGTGTGTTGAGGAAGTTTCTATTTGTATAAATGTATAAACCCTGTATAAATGTATAAAGGCTAAAAAATTACTTATACACTTTTTTTAATTTTTTTTTATACATATAATGCATTGTATACTTTATACATTATAAGTTGCCCAAAAGTACAAAGGTGTAGGATCCAGTTGCCCAACTTTTATGTACTTTTTAATAATAAAATAAGACTATACTTTTTCACTAGAAGACAAAAATGGTCAGTTGCCCAATATTAAAAGTCAAAGTTGCCTGACTAAAGATCTAGTACACTTGTACTTGGTAAGTACAAGGTGGCCCCACAAAATGGGACACATGTCGATTATTTAGGATAGTTGCCCAAATATTGAGTTGGGAGAGTTGCCCATGGGGCATTTTGAGAAGTGAAAAAAAAGTGGGGCATTTGGGGTAATAAAGTTGGGCAACTGGGGCATTTAGAGAATTTTCCCTTTCATTATTTATGCACTTTCTTAAAAAATAAATTATCAGTAATTTTCTGATGAAATATATAACTAATGGAATATATTAGCTATAATTAATTGTAGCCAATTGGTTATAATTTTGTGCTAAAAATATGGGTCTTTGATTATTTTTGTGGGTCCTGATACTTTTTGATGGGTCCCTGAATCATTGCTAATGTATTATTTATGAAGGAATGTAACCAATTGGCTACAAAAATTGTAGCCAAGCTATCCTCTATAACTAAATATCCATTATATTAGTTTATAAAAAGGTTTATAAAATAATGAATAGGTCTAAAAACTAAAGCATAGTGAAGATGGGTTTATAAATAGATTTATGATAAATAGGTCTATAATATTAAACTTTTTCATAATTTAATGTATTTGAATTTTGTATAATTTTTATAAAGCTTTATGAGGTTTATATATAGTGAAAATAAGTTCAATGTTTGTTAATTAATGTCATAATAAAACTATAAACCTTTATAAATGTTTGACATAGTGGATGCTCTAAGATCGTATGAAATTTATGTAATTAACATTTTTCAGTTATAATTTATCTTAGCTAATTTAGGTCATTTTTAAAAAAGAAGTTTTAAGAAAACAAGCCTACACAATTACTATAAGAGGAAGGCTTAAAATTCAATACATCTCATTATTCATAATTAAATGCATACGTTTCCATTAAATTAAATACATTTTTTAAATTATTTATAGTCCATTATTAAACACGTGTAACCGCTAAAAATCATTATTATTATTAATGATTATTAAAAATATATAACCGCATCCACTATATAAATACACACAAACCTTTTCAAATATGTCCATCAACTTAATTTTCTTTGACTCTTTTTTGCTAGGGGTTTGGGAAACTGTATTTAAGGATTTTATTTGTTCTTCTTGTGTTTATCGGCTTTCATTTAGCGACCGTGTTTGTTGACTTGCATGTTACTGAGATATAAATTTATGGTTCTTAAATCGATTTTTCTAACATGTGCCCCGGGGCACATGTTAAGCACATAAAAAGGACGGCGGGATGTGAGACCGGACATTCTTTTTCGTGAGTCCACCATCCTTTTTGTGTGCTTAACATGTGCCCCGGAGCACATGTTAGAAAAACCCTTCTTAAATTATCATTAAAATGTTATACCTATTTTGTCCTAGTCGATGTTTTTAACTTGATATAGTAACTTTTTGGAAGTATACGACATTAACATGTACCTGTATATGTTATGACTTATGACTCTAAAGTTTAAGAGCAATAGGTATGGTGTTATCCGATAACACGTTATTGACATGTCACATCAGCGCCATCTCATATCCATCCAATAACACACCAATAGCTAAAACACCCCTCCCTCATAACACACCACTAACATGTTATTGGGTCCCACAAAATACCCCACTAAAAATACCTACTCACTCACAATACACAAAATAAAAAATAAGGAAAAACACAAAAGAAACATTTGGCTTGAGCCATTTCACTAACTCAAATTCATTTCGTTCAACTTTGGCATGTTGGCCGGTATGGTGGCTCACGAATGGCATGATGAATGGCATGTTAAATGGCTAATATGCTCTAACTTAAGATAAATGGATTATCACATTAGAACCTAACTTGGCTAACTTCAACCCCAATTGCGTGTGCATCTTGCCATCTACTTAACTCCACCTGTCATTACCCTTAAGAGTGTAAGGAGTGGTTGGGCATTTGGGATCCAATAATTCCTTGGCAGATGTTGGCGAGTTAGTGGCAGGCGGGAAAGAAGTGAGGAGCAGAGATAGTGAATCTATCCACAATCCTTCTCACAAGTGTTTCCTGAGCTGGGAGATAACAAATCTATCCACAGCCCTTTCTCACTAGTGTTTCCCAACGAGGCAGGGAGCTTTTTAGCTGTGCCAGCTAAGTGGAGTGGCACCACCGTGGGAATAGTCGTGCTCCTCACTTTACGACAAGGAAAGAGCCCTGCTCCGCATTATCTAATATTGGTTGTTTTGCCTGTAGACATTGACTACTAAACAAAGTAACAAACATTCTTGGAATGACAACCATGTGAAGGTTAACATGAGATGATTTTCTCTTCCAAGACTTCCTTATACAATTCATCAAGAGTTTTGGCCAACTTCAATTCTTAATCAGAAATTTCAGATCATCTAGCCTGATATTCGGTTGTAGACCAAGGTGAATCAGTGACCTAATATTAGGTCTTAGTCTCCAGTGAATTGACGATCTGCCTGACAACGACTAACCAACCACTGTAAATGGGAGACACTCGTCCACAGAAACACTGAAAACTAGTCTATAACTCTATATAGAGAATGCGGTTTCCTTAAACTATAAGTAACCAAGAAGGCGATATAACAATCTTTTTGAATTTGACCCCGTGTACATCAACTATCAAGGTACGGTCATTATGCAGAACAACAGTGATCATAAGTTTTTTGTTATCTTGCAGCTCTAGTCATTCATCATGTCATTATCCTTTTATACATTAGGTGTAGTAAACTATATCGTTTAATGTGTTTAATCAAATTAAGCAAATTATATACTTGTTCTAAGATAGGCAACAATGAAAGAAAATAGAGAGCTAGCTTAGTGTTAAAGCGTTTTAGCATTTGTAGCACATGCCCAAAGGTCCAAACCTTTGTTGGGTCTTTTTACTTGTTTTTTTTTTAAATCAAATGGGCTTAGCCATTTTTTTTTTTTTTTTTTTAATAGCGTGTAAGAACATAAAATAGCACATTTGACAAACTAAATACATACATAACTAAGAAAATTTTCATATTATAAAGTACTCGATTTTGTGTGACTTTTGCAAATGAGATGGACATAAAAATACTCTGCAGTGAAACGCGAAAATTACTAACCTTGTTGTAAAACAAAAGTTATAAAGAAAAATTAAGCCAAATTTCTGGTATAACATGAAAGTATTATTCTGGTACAGTTTTAGGTAACTCAACAAGCTGCCTTGCATAATGCTTGGAAAAATGAAAATTGGCCTAGAGACTTCAATGTTGAAGCCAGTCCGTTGTATCGTTACATATTCTTAAGATAATCAAAAGGCAAAAAGAAAGCAGCATACATCAAGACAAAACTTTCTGAACCTCGATGGTCACCTCCTTTGGGGGCTTTTCAGCAGGAAGCTTTGCAACAACACCCTTCTTATTGTAATAGTCTATAACCTGTGTTTCAGATACAAAGTATTAGTTTTTGTTTAAGAGATTTCCCATTGAGACGAGCAATTAAGAAAAAAACGTGTGTCATAAGTTAATGGGACAAAAAGTTACATCTTTTATGTCCTAACAGGCTAATTATACATCAATGCCCTCAATCCGACCAAAATAGAAACTTAGGTCCAATATTAACGTATAGCAAGTTTAATACTACTTTAAAGAGGCTTGAAAGTGTAAAACAGGAACTACAAGATTAACAAGAAGAAGTAGTGCAAGTTGCAATCACATGTATATGGTATACCTACTTAGCAAGTCCTGCGAAATATGCAGCATACCCTTTTCTGTCAAGTTTCAACTTAAAATTACTTATATAACCCCCACCATCATCTCAAATAGTAATTTTAATACACCAAATTACTTATTTTGTGTTTGGTAAAAATTATATTTAGATATCTAAAAGATGATGGAAACGCTTCACTTGAAAAAGTTGGACAAGTTAATTGTACCCGGACTACAAAACTACGTACACTGTTTAAAATATATCAACTGAATTAACTACTTACAGGTTCTGTTTGGCGGTGGAATGCCTCCAGCCTTGACTTGAGAACTGCTGCAGTGTCATCTTTCCGTTGCATTAGAGGCTCTCCGGTAACCTACAAGAAGAAGAAACATTGCAATTAAAATCCAGCGAATCCTCAAATCAGAAGAAAAGATCAGATTCCATCGGTCCCACATAAACTGCTATTATTTCCAATTTAAATGTCTCATAGAAACTGCAGTACTTCCATTCTATAGCTTTAAAGCTACAGTATACAATTACAAAAGAAAGGTTGATATCGATTTGTGTAACAAAAGTTCCCATTTTCCTCGGTACTTAAAGTTTATCCAAGACATCTGACTAATAGTACAAAGAACCCTATACATATATGGCCTAATAATCAAAGGTTGCACTCTTCATGTGACTGAAGGAGCAGCAGCAATCTAAACTTATTCACAGGCATTGTATATATTTGTTTGGTTCACTAAGGATACATATTACATACACAAAGTAATAAACCTTGTGATATCGTAAATTCAAAGACACGTGCCACTGGAAGAAAAAAAGGGAAGGAATGTGCTTTTTTGCAACGCTTAACTCAGCAATTGATAAGTGGCTTTAGAAAGTATTCCATTAGTAGTCAAAACGCTTCGAATAGCTTCAAGGATGACAGTCATGAGTCATGACACCGTGGAAAAAGTTTATAAACCCTATATTGTTACCATTGTCACTTTTCTAAAGTCAGATTGTCGAAGAATAGGCTTATCCTCATGTAACTCAAAATCTCAAATACTTTCTGGAAAAGAAAACGTTGCGATAAAAAATGTTACAATTTGCAGATGAAGGTAGTAAGGGATGTCTTATAGCTTACATCATCAATGCCTGGAACCTTGGGAGGTGCAAACTTTGTGTGATATGTCCTACCACTTGCAGCATGAATCCAACGACCAGTGATTCTCTCCTCCAAGATGGAGTCATCAATTGCAAAATCAAGCACTTTGTCAATCTTAGTTCCTTGCTTCTGAAGCATCTCATCGAGCTGTAAAAAAAACAAATCAAGGGTCAAACATTACTGATTTATGCTATTTATTTCTTAATATTATCAAATACTACTGTCTTATAAACAATCAATAAACCTTCTCTGCTTGGGCAACTGTCCTAGGAAACCCATCAAGAATGAATCCCTTTTGACATGATGGCTTCTTCATTGCATCGTCAATGATCCCAACCACCAAGTCATCAGACACTAGTTCTCCCTGATAAATATGCAAAGAAAATGAGTCAAAACCAATAAAAGCAACCAAATGAAATGGCACCAAGTGACTTCTCTGCTCATCATATCAACTATACATAAGCAAAGCAGCATACCATACCTTTTCCATGGTTTCCTTAGCTATAATCCCGAGTGGGGTTTTGGCTGCAACTGCTGCTCTCAACATATCACCTGTTGCCAAGTGACATAGGCAGTATTCATCCTTAATGATGGGGGATTGGGTACCTTTCCCAGACCCGGGAGGACCTACATTCCATTCATTTGTTCATAAACGTTAAGAGGCTGTTTGATACACCAGAATGATTTCACGCTGAATTATTCAAAATCAATAACTTTGATGGCAAAAACCACTGGTCTAAAGAGCATAACAAAACCAATTAATGTGAAAACTACCAAATTGAATAATAACATCCACATAGATCAAAGACCACACCTCACAAACACAAAGGTCAAAAACTCCAAACTAAAGAACGAATCATACCAAAATTTTCTTAAAAGTGAATTGCACTTCCAAGTTGAGATCATGCCAGGATATTTTTACGGACAGGATATGTGAAGGTCAGTCAAGTATTCAACTTCTTACACTAAAGACATCCTTATATTGAAATTACCTTACCTACCACCCATATATGCATAATGTGTTCAGTTAACAACACGTAGTATAACAAAAAATGTCTTGGAAACTTCACAATGATGAATATACCAGGTGTTAACATGTTGTATGTTAAAAGGCTATTGTTATCATGCGGAGTAACTCATGAGGCATGTTTTCTTCCAAAATAAGTAAAATTGCATTAAAGAGGTGTTTGGATTAGCTTATTTAGTCAGCTTATGAGCTTATCCAATTTTGGAAAAGCTCATAAGCTCATTTTTTCCGGCTTAGGATCTAATCAACTTGCGCTTATGGCCATAGGTTCGTAAGCAGAAAAAAGTGAGCTTATGAGCTTTTCCCAATTCAGATAAGCCCATAAGACGACTAAATAAGCTAATCCAAACACCCCCTAAAAAACCCATAAAGCTACAAAGTTTAAAACTTTGTGCAATCCACATACATTATCCCTTTTTCTACACATGAATATTTCCTATTACTAATATAACAACAATCATCTTTCTTTATGAAAAAGCCTTAAACTTTACATAAATTTATCTAAGAAACATAATAAATACCCAAAATCTTGGCATAAAAACATTCATAGATCTATAAAAACCAAAACCGCTTACAAAAAACTCAAAATTTAATGAATAAAAAAATACCAATGAGGATGAGGCGTTTGTCTGGTTTGGAAGAACACTTGAACCTGCGAAGGAGTTCAGTCATGATATCCAACGAAGGAACATCTTCCAATGATGACGTGGCCGACATTCTTGTCTGTGTTTGTTTAAGAAGGTGAATTTTGAAGGGTTTTTATTTATAGATCTTGGAAGTAGTAGGTGTACCCACTACTTCAAAAAATAAAAAAGGGAAAATAAAAAGAAGGATAGAGAGATTGGATGATGTAAGTGGAAAAAAAGGAAGAAGAAGGCGGGGTTTTCAAAGCTTTGGATTAATGCCACTCCCCTTTTGGTTTTGGCTTTACTTTCGTTTTAGAAAGAAAAAAAGGAAAGAGTTGTAGCTTTCATGGATTATAAATTGACTTTTACAAATTTCTAGTTTTGATATGTGAACTTAAAATTGTGTAAATGAAATCAACTTTTATAAATTATTTTAATATTCTTTTGATGATGTGTTATATTTAAAATTTTGATAGGAGTATATGATTATTTACAGGGCAAATTCTCTATCTACCCCAGTTGCCCAATAAATTTACCTCAAATTCCTCAAAAAATTTTCACTTCTTTTAATGCTCCATGGGCAACTCTCCCATAAAATTGACAAGTGTCCATATCTTTGGGTCCACCTTGTACTAGTGTACTAGGTTAGTTCTTGGGCAACTGAGACCTACATTGTTGGGCAACTGACATATTTTTGTCTTTTAGTAAAAAAATAAAGTCTTTTTTTATTATAAAAAAGTACATATATCTTGGGCAACTTGGTCCCACACATATGTACTTTTGGGCAACTTATTAGGTAGAAAGTACAAAAATACATTTAAATTAAAAAAATACTCTTTATAAATACAAAATACTTATACTATACTTTATAAATACATTTATACAAAATACATTTTTACTAACTTTCTTTTAACTAACATCTTTATTATCTTACAAACAAATTACACCATCAGTTCATCATCATGCTCTAACACCTCCACCTTCACATTCACCTCCACCTCCACCACCACCACCAATCTAACACCGACACCTCCACAACCTCTCTATCAAACCACAAGTCAGATCCAAACCCTAACTTTATCAATTAGACACACGCAGATTTGGACCTGATGTTGTCAGGTACTTTTTCGTAAGTCCATGAGTGTTATTGTTCGTGAACCAACTGGACAAAATCGGTTGCTTGTCAAGGTATGCCATAATTTTGTTAAATCTTTGATTAAATCAATTTCATTAGTTGTATGCATCAAAATAGATTATGGCAACTTTCAACCTTTTTTAGCTCATAAATGTATGTGACCCATTTGACCCATATGAATTGAAATTGTTATATGTAATTTAATATGTGATGTGAAGTAATGAGATAGAGAACTACAACACGTGTTTAATATCTGCTGAAATTGTTGGAGATGGAGGTAGTAAATAAGTGAACGGTATCTAGTAATATGGTGAAACTTTAGCTGGTAATTTGTTTGTGTTTCTTCTGTATTATCTTAGTGAAATGCTGCTTCAAAAATCCCTATATGGAAATCTTATGGTTTAAGTTTAAGGCTTTGAATCCGTCGAATTAGTGAAAGTTCAAGATTTTTATTTTTACCGGATTGTATGTACCATGTGCTCGATGTTAGCTTTATCTTGCTAAAATGTCATATATAAATCATTCGGGCTGCCCGAATATATTAAGTTAACTTTCATAGAGTAGCTCGGGAACTTGCTTTAATTCTTATATATTAATTTTAACTCTTGCTTGTTTAGTAACTTAGTGGATGTTTATTGCGTTTTATAGGTGGGATTCTCTGTTAATGGGGTTTTAATTTTGGCATTTGTTTGGATTCTAAAGGCGTTCCTTGAGGTAATGAATATCACGTTTCTCTAATTGCATCCTCATGTAAACTGTTCACAACAAGAACATTTGTATGATATCGTGTTGCTTAAGATTTATTTGCTAGTCTGTAGGATAAATACCAGATCATATTCAGTTTTTATAAGAGATACTAATTTGATATTTTCAATAAGCTCTTTGTGAAATTGGTATGTTGGAGATCATATTTGTTATGTAAGCTACCTATTAATACTTCTGTCTTCCCTATTTCTATTTGATGGAAGATGTTGTAACTCTTTAGAAGATAATTCGAAATATGATACAAGAAACAAATGGCTGTCTAGTTTAGTCATGCTTTTTATATATGGTTTTGTAAGATATATTATGTCACTACGGGGGTGACCTGAAGTGAAGAATTAGAGGCCATTTTCCTGTTTGCTGGTAGGTCTTAGTTAGCGGCAATGGTTATGCATGATCTTGTATACTACTGATAAGTCAATTATGACCAAGTAAATAAACAAAAAATTATATTTAAGTAACTATAAGAAATAAGAAAACAACAAACACACAATGGAGTCCACAAATAGTTTCAGATTTTCCTAAACCACTGCTAGTGTTACTAAACCACTGCTAGTATATTTTGGTAACCAACTAACCACTGCTACTTTATTTCATTCCACTGCTAGTGTTACTAAACCACTCCTAGTATATTTTGGTAACCACTGCTACGTTTCTCGAAACCACTGCTAGTTTCTTGTCGTTACCAATTTTTTTTTTTTTTGGATTTTTTTTTTGGCATGGTCAAAAAGAAGGAAATTTACTTTTCCATTTTTTTAGGCAATTTTGGCAAATGCTAGTAATCATGTTATGCTATGTGGCTGTGGTTCTTTAATTTGCATGTATATGCTTTGGTCTCGCATGGTTATGTGAGTTTGTTGCTGTTAACACAATTAACAATAAATTTCAGTGCAAACCCAGTCCAGAGTGTTGAAAAGACTTTTCAACTTACAAAATTGGAAAGGGAGATGTTGGCAAAACCAGAGTTTGAACTTCAGGTCGGCTTTATTTACATGCTTGTGCAATTATTACCTGTTAGGACTATTATAGATTTGATGATACAAAATAAGAAGAATGAAACATGAAGGACTTAAAGTGACAAGAAGGAAACTACAAAAAGATGGAGGATTTGGAAGATTCTAGAAGATATGCTTAAAAGAATATTTAGTTTCCTAATTGTATTGTTTCCTAATTATATTATGATTCCTCTTGTAAACCCTAGATGTCTCTAGTATATAAAGAGACATAGGGTCATTAGTTTTAGCACGGACCTACAAGATGTAGACGTCTAAAAGTGTGTGTGTGTGTGGGAACCTAGGAGTAGGGATTGGGAAAACGCCTAGGGTTTAGTGGTTTAGTTAGTTAGTGTTAAAGATCAAGTCTTTGATCTTTATTATTGTTTAGTTAGTTTATGATAATGAAAAACCTTGTTCATTATAACGTTAATTCTTATTGAATATTCCGCTTTTGTTATTATGTGTTCCTAGATATAATATTAGACCTCGTCTAAGAGTTACAACGATCTTCATAATTGGTATCAGAGCCTGGGGCTCGTGATATCTAGGATCTACAAGGTTTGTCGAAGAGAAAAGAAGAAAAAAAATCGAATCTGGAATTTTCGTATCTTTCTGCAGGGTTGTTTTCAAACAGCCATAACTTTTTAATGAACAATTGGATTGGGCTAAAATTCGAACTGGAGCTTCTTGGTATATCTATCTTTAATCTCACTGAAGGGTTTGTCAATCGGAGCTCTCAATCAAAAGATATAAGCAGTCGAATTCTGCTGCAGAAAAATCCGTAAGGTTACAACAGCACTGTTTTGAAACGATCATAACTTTTTCGTTAACCGTTGGATCGTAACGAAATTTTTGGTGGATGTTCTCTATATATCAATCTAACTTTCCACCGAAGGGATTTTCCATCTGAGCTTTTATGTGAAAGTACTGCTGAAAGTACTGCTGCGTATTTTCAAAGTACTGCTTGGTTTAAAAGTACTGTTGTTCGATGTTTTTAAAGTACTGCTGATGCTTATATAATCAAAGTACTGCTCGTAGGTCTAAGTACTGCTGCAAGGTACTTCTTAAAGTACTGCTTATGTTCACAAAGGACTGCAGATTTTATTCAAAGTACTGCTTATGCTCAAGGAACTGCTACTTCTCAAAGTACTGTGAGGAGGTTTCAAAGTACTGTTAAATTGAAAGTACTGCTTCTCATATGGTTTTTGATTTAAGGGGAAGTCGTGATAATGGTTATGGATTTTTGGATGACACACACAGAGGTTATTGTTCACACACACAAAGAGTTTGGTTATTTATTCTTAAAAGGATTTAAAAAGGCTCGTTATGGAGATTTATTGAAGAATTGATTACGAAGAGGATTATTTATCACTTATTTGAAGGTGAAGTGAAATTGCTTGATTTGTGTTCTTATCATCTAGCTTGTTGAATCTAGCAATGTGTGATTTTTCTTATGATGCTCTATGCACACATTGTCTATCACTTGAAGGAGTTACATTGTAGTGCTCAGTGTCTCATACTAGTTGAGGATTCTTGACAAGGGATTGCGGTCTACTTATATTTGGTAGGTATAAGTATGGAGTTCCGTGGATAGTCAAAGATTTAAGACACAAGTTTGGGAAATTTTACTTCTTCATCAAGTTCGTTATATTTGGTGTTCTTCACAAAGTGATCATTACAAGGAGCTTACAGATTTTGAAGAATCATTGATGTACATGCATCACTCAAGGGGAAGTGTTTGATTTTTACTACTGTTGATCATTATTACTACTGCTAGTTGAAGTTTTCTACTGTTTTGGATCCATTTTTCCTATGGTGCGTAATGGTGGGCGATTTGAAGCATTGGAAGTCTTAGATTGGAAGTATGATATTGGTTCGTGGTGGTCAAGATCATTATTTGCATACGTTCCCTATTTGGATAATAACAAAAAGGGGAAGAGATGTTTGAGTGACATGTTTAAGTCAAGGGGAAGATTGTTTCATTTATGGTGAGATTTAATTATCTCAACTTCTGCTACTTCGTATAGGGAAGTTCGTACAAGATCGTGTTTGTTTTGTCATCATCAAATAGGGGAAGATTGTTGGGACTATTATAGATTTGATGATACAAAATAAGAAGAATGAAACATGAAGGACTTAAAGTGACAAGAAGGAAACTACAAAAAGATGGAGGATTTGGAAGATTCTAGAAGATATGCTTAAAAGAATATTTAGTTTCCTAATTGTATTGTTTCCTAATTATATTATGATTCCTCTTGTAAACCCTAGATGTCTCTAGTATATAAAGAGACATAGGGTCATTAGTTTTAGCACGGACCTACAAGATGTAGACGTCTAAAAGTGTGTGTGTGTGTGGGAACCTAGGAGTAGGGATTGGGAAAACGCCTAGGGTTTAGTGGTTTAGTTAGTTAGTGTTAAAGATCAAGTATTTGATCTTTATTATTGTTTAGTTAGTTTATGATAATGAAAAACCTTGTTCATTATAACGTTAATTCTTATTGAATATTCCGCTTTTGTTATTATGTGTTCCTAGATATAATATTAGACCTCGTCTAAGAGTTACAACGATCTTCACATTACCTATTTTAGATTAGTCAATCATAACATGCTAATGATAAATGCCTAATCTTAAATAACAGGCCTGGTGTATGCTCTTTAATGACAAGGTTTCTTTTAGGATGCAATGGCCGCAGTATGCAGACTTACAAGTCAATGGTATGTTGTGTCTGCTTCTATTTACTTACGTTATACTCATATTAAAAGAACTAGTTTTCATTTTTATTTTATTTTTGAGTATGATCTCCAACATGACCCTATTCAATTGTCTCTGTTACTTGACAGGCATGCCTGTGCGAGCAATCAATAGACCTGGCTCTCAACTGCTTGGAGCCAATGGCCGTGATGATGGTCCAATTGTAAGTTTCAACTCATGCATCGAGCATTTCCATTGAACTAAGTTCTAGTGCCATGCCACAGTTTTGGTGCGCGCTACTCAAAAGCATCTATGCATGCTTCTTGACATATCTGTAATTATGTGGTTGGCATTCTGATAAAAAAACAATATGGTTTCAGAAGTTATTTCTTTAATTAATGATATTTTCTGACGAGTGATCTTAGTTCTCTTTTTTTTTTTTTTTTTTCAGATCACGCCATGCACCCGTGATGGAAGTAATAAAATTTCATTGGTAGGCTGTGATGCTCGTGTGTTCTGTTTGGGCGTCAGAATAGCGAGACGGCGCACATTTCAACAGGTGAGACTTTTGTTGTAATCATTGACTTTTTATCGAGTGATTTGAATCATTTATCTTGAAAATTACGAAAAGAAAAAGATGTTACTCATCTTCCTAAATAATAATGGCTATTCGGATGTTGATTGATTGTAAGATATTAGTTTTCACATACACATCAAACCATAACAAATAGGTGGCGTATAAGTGGAATTCTAGAGAGAGAAAGTTAGAGGTTTAGGGAACTTAGTGAGAGAAAGTGAAAGATATTATTATGAGCTTCAACTCTCTACCTTGCAAGGTAGAGAGTATTTATAGTCTTACATAAAACGCCACACAACGGGCTGTGGATCAGGCTGTTAGGTCACTAGTTTTACAACACAAGCTTATAAGAGAAGAGATAAGGCGGATGAACAAGTATCAAGCACACACACATATAAACTAAGGGACGGTTAGGCGTAATGTATGTGAATGAAGAGAAAACTTGAACAACCAACCCTCAAATGAGGGTTTACAATAGTTTATATAGGCAAGGAGCTAGGGCAACACTCCCTCTCCTTCCCTATTCCTTATTGGGCTTGGATCAAGCTTATGGGCCTTCTACATAAGCTTGACCTTAAACAAACATAAAGGCCATAATAAAGCTACCTATTACATGTGAAATATAAATACTTGAAATACTGTTTAGGAGTGATTCCAAAAATCTCCCCCTCAAGTATATATGAATATAAACGGTGAAGGCGTTGATGTAATAGTAGCTGTGACGTCTTCTGACATTCTTCTTTCTTGTGAGAGGAATTGTCTTGATTCGAACAATCTCCCCAGTGTAGAGAGATAGTTATCTTTGAGCAGTTATGCTTCGACGTCATCTCTGACTTTGTTCTTTGATCATTGTTCTTTGTGGTGAAAGTGATAGTATGTTGTTGACTGCATCAGTCTGCCTCAGGTCTGCTTCGCTGCTCCAGTGTCTCCACGTCATTCTTCAACATGCTCACACGCTCTATGACGTTGGAATTCAATACTGATGAAGTTCTCTAAGTCTTTAACTTTGTAGATTCTTTTGTTTGACGAAGAATCATTCTGACGGTTGTGTTGCTTTTGAATAGAACTTCCATTAGTGATGATGTTGGTGTGAACATGAGAAGAATCAGCACGATCATCCCGCTCCAGAGCTTCCATAAGAAGAAAACATTTCAAACGGTTAGTAATAAGCGGTTTCCGGCACTTACAAGTTTGAATTTCGAGAGTGTTAACAGCATAGTGTGAAAACACAACTCTAATTCTTACAAAGGCCGTTCCTGAACTGGAGTCCCACAAGTGAGATAACGCGATGTACCGAAGTACATCTACAGTTTAGATGAGTCGCTGAGATACACCGAAGCATCACCTCACGACTGTAGACCGTTTGAGACACACTCCGCGTAATCCACGGGGAGTTACCGAAGTGACCTGTTGTCAGGGCTGTTTAATGTTGACCCTGGCAGGAGTTTCCATTCAATCACTGAGGATCACATATGTGAACCTCTCATAAATGTTCTCGACAGATTGCTAAGATCTGTGAAGGACTCGATATGAACCACTGATGATCTTATTTGTTGATCATCAAGTGATTAAATGTCAAGTGTTCCTAAGAGATCTTTTGATGAATCTTGTGGCTCTAGACTCAATAGTGCGTTTTGGTTTTCCTGAGCGGAGACTAGGGAGAGGGTCTCCTTCTTCAATACCAGCGATCTCTAAGAGAAAGCCAATAGATTATGTAGGGTTCCCTGTGAGAATGAAACAAGCTTCTGTTGAGAGAAACTTGAGTGGCTAAGAAGGTTTAGTGCATGCGTCACTGGGTCCATGACGACTTTTAATCTTCAATACCGGTGTCACTAAGTGACAACCAGTAGCATATGAATTGAACCCGGTGTCTGCCCTAAGTTGAATAATCTGGAGGGCTATTTCTTTTCACCCTTTACTTTACATTTCTTTTTGATTCTTCAACTCCTTCTTTCTCCGATTCTCATTTTCTCCTTTTTATAATCATTCCTAAGGACTTCTAACACTAACTAATGGTAGTGTCCTTGGGTAGATCCCTCCGGCTCTGGCGGATCATAGGACGGTTATTCCTAACCTTAGTCACCTTATAACTCCATGACTAACCTATGTTTGCCATTATAACCACTGTAAGTTAAAATCTCTCTCAAAGGGTTTGTTAATGAAAAACATGTTTGAACCACAGTGAGAGATGAAGTTTTGCATAAATACTCCCCCTCCACACGTGCTTAATAGTTTTAATGGTTAAATGCACAGTGAGGAAAGAGCACGCACTTTTTGAATTGATCCACTAAAGATAGACAATCTTCCGCGAGACACGGTTACGTTGAATAGTTAAAGAGATATATTGTCAGCTTTTAGGTGACAACTAGCTCTAATAACTACCTTGAAGGTGTAGACAAACCTTGGAGGGTTTTCAAACCCGTCAGAGTTCATGTCTATCAAAAGTTTCTCGAATGGTACTTTCTACTCAGACAAGTCCTTTGCGAGACACGTTTGCATCACTAGCGAACTAGCTTGAAATTATTACCCGTCCAGGACAAGTCTTTTCGAGTTACAAACAGTTTAGTACCGTCAATTCGTTGGTTAAGTCTGAGGTACACAGATTCATTTGCATTTTGTACAACATATTTCTTATCACACAATTTTCTCCCCCTCAAAAATGGCATATAAAATTGTTATTTTTGAACGGTTTGAGAATAAATATGACCATTTTGAGTGTTGCGGGAAGAGTGACCACTGTGAACAATTTGTGAACAAAGTTTTCATCAAATACTCCCCCTCAATTAGTGATATACACGGTTGAGGTTTTGTGAAATCTTATGGGGAAGTACTTGTCTTTTTGAGCAAAACCTTGAAAAATGAAAGGTTTGATAGGTTTTACTCAAAAATAAGAAGCTTTCGCTCCTTTTATAAGGATTGTGGCACTGAGGCGTACCACAGGGTCCTTTCTTGACAGATACGGGTTGTACACTGTTATGTGTGCACAAGCCATTCACATATGTAATCACACATCCAAAATTATAAGAAGGAAACCATTTAAGGGGTACCAGGAAGTGCAGTGATATTCCCAGGAGTGCGCACCGGGCGTTGAAAGCCGATGATGTTCCTCCTGAGTCGACCACCAACATAGCTTTCCAATCGGCGGAACTGATCCCTTCTGAACAAGCGTTCATCAATCAAGGTGATGATACGTCTCACATCCCTCCTTTCCTGAGAGTTCCAGCGCTTAGGATTCCCAACTTTCATGCGTTTATCCTTCAATCTGTACGCCAATCCATCCCTAACCATCTTCAAGGTATGATCCCCGAATTTTTGGAGCTCACTACACGCCATTAAGCAGTTTCTTCGAAGTTCACTGCGGTAAACAACGCCGAAAGGTTTGCTGATGAGCGTGAGTTGTTTAAGCTGGTTGATGTCGGGAAGATCAAGCTTTGGTGGAGTGAAGTTTACACGTTTCTGATATGATTCAACAGCCATCTGGATATCTTCGACACGTTCTTTGATCACGATGCGTCTAATGAAGATGAGAACTGACTTGATAAATTCACGTTGAACTTCAGTCGAGAATTGTCTCATACGACCCTGTACTTTGGCAAGATACATGTCTTCGATGTCGTTGAGGGACAAGTTCTCAAAGTCAGCTTCAGAGAATCCATAGTCCTGTTCATCTTGTCGTTTGACTATGATATTCTTTAAGAATGTGTAGTCCCACTTAGACTTGAGATCAATGTGTTTGATGGCCACGATGTCCTTCGAGCTATACACTTCATGTTGAGACTTCTGAACCAGGCAGCTTCTGTAGTAGATTCTTCGGCGTTCAGGCCAATGATGAATCCCATACAATGCATCTTGGTCGTATGCTTGCACGTTGTCAGAAAACAAGTGTATCCTTGTTGAAATTCCAGGTCTTTGTTGAAGAAATATCGGAAGGGAATCCTTGGTTCGTCTGCTTGGCCAATGGTCGGTAGAGGTTTGGTCCAGTCGGTGTAGTATGGAGGGTTGTCCCTTTGTGTGAAGTCAATGTTTGCTTCCGGATTGAGCCAATCCATGTTGTTGGACATAGCTCGAGCGATGTTCTCAAGATGGTATTCGACCTCGAGGGCGCTTTCAGAGCTGTCTTTCCATAGTTGAAAAGCTTCATTCTTGATTCGCTTCAATTCAGATTTTCTCATTTTCTTCACATGGAACTGTTCTTGCAACATTTTTGCATGCTCCATTGTTGAACCATCTACCAATTCTTGACCTTCATCAGGGTAGGGAGTTTGATTGACAAGTGTGGAGAACCATTCAAACTCTTCGGTTTTATCGTCATCTAGCCATGATACGACTCCGAGCTGAGTCGTCTGTTTCTTCTTTTTGGAAGGCTTTGATGATGAGGCTGGTTTTTGCACTTGTTTGGGTGAGGTGGGTTGTTGTCGGTGCTCAAGGACCTCTTCATCGTCACCACCCGTATACTCAAAGTGATCACCAGTTTTATGAGTCAGGGGTGGTAACTCGGAATCGTCCCGAGGTTTATCAGTAGAAGACCGAGGTGGAGGAGACTTATGTTGAGAAGAAGTCCGTGGTGGAGGAGGTGGCATAGATGTAGATTGACCAGACTGCTTCTGACGTTTAGGTGCATAGTCCTTATCCTTATCATCGTCATCTCTTGGCCGTTTGGATTGATCGGCTGACTCCTTGCATGATGAACTGAGTTGAAAAGCAAGTAGACCTTCGAAAAATTTAGCTTCATCCGAAGTAAACGTTCCAGATCGCTTTGACATTTGCATCACTAGTTTAGCGATTAACTCAGATTCAGAGAGATCAGCTTCTTTGGCCATTGTATGTTTAACCAATGCGACGATGTTAGGGGTGAGTTGTCTGGAGAATACTTCTCTAGTCACACCGGGGACAGTGTCGAGAAGAAACTTGTGGGTATGATCTCTTGCTGTCTTCTCCAGTTCCTTTTGGACTTTAGGAACGATATCCTGAAGGTACTTGTTAGTGTAACCTTCGATCATTTCGTTCAGTTCCTCTTTTCGATGACTCTTCATGAACTTCTGAACAAATTCCCTTTCTTTCTCCATCTTGTCTTTCTCATCATTTAAGTACTGAATTTGGTCAGCAAACCAATTCATTTTTCTGTAAAGTATGTCCTTCTTTCTTACTTGTTGGACAGCTTTCACAATCTTTTGATGAGTCTGAGAAATCCAAGATTTAGGTGGTTTCTTCACGGATTTGGATGATGATCTGGTTGTCTTTGTTGATGGTGGTTGTGATGAATGAGATGAAGAGTCCGATGATGAGGAGACATGAGGAGACTTCATGTCCTTAGGAGTTTCTGAGGTTTTCTCCTTTGAGTGTGTTGGACTGTCGAGAAGAAACTTTGTATAATCATCCTCGTCATCCTTAGACTTTTCTTTCTCAGTTACCTGTTTCTCAAAGTCATACACAATAGTGTCCTCCACAGGCTGTTGTAGGTGCAGAAGAGTGGTGGCACCAGCTCCCTTATCGGGTTGATTAACCGCATCAGGAGATGGTTTAGAGTGGGCAGCACCACTTGAACCTCCGGGGCCACCCATTTGATCTTTAGCAAATTCTTCGGCCTTTTGAAGGTGTCTGACTTTGTGAAACTTCTTTCTGTATCCTTGATCCAATTGCTCTTCTTCATCTTCAGAGCTTTCATCCTGAGGTACAAGTGCAGTAGTCTTCTCTTTTCCTTTAAGAGTTTGAGGACTTGGAGGTTTCGGTACTGAGGGATTTTCATCCTTTGCAGTTTCAGAGAATGTGATCTCTTCATCTGTGTCAGTAGCCTCAGAATCCTCGTCCCTGAGCTGTCTTTGCGGTTCAAGTGAAAGGATCGGAGTGGCTTCCAGAGAAGGAACTTTCTTCTTAGGGGTGGGTTTCCTCTTTGGAATGGGTTTCTTCTTTGGAACATTCCTTTGACTATCTGTACTTGTGACACTTCCAGCACTTCCTTTTCTGGTTCTCCTTACAGGTGTACCAGAAGATTTTTCGTCGAGATGACCAACTTTGCCTTGTCTGACTGCTTCCAGATACCTTTGGTACGATTCGAGCTTTCTGACATCTTCAGTTAGAAGGAAATCTGGCAGCACAGCACCTTGTTTCTTTGTTGATGTTTCCTTGATTCTGACAGACAGAATATGTTCCGTCAACATGTCGTGATTGTCGGGGTCATTGAGCCTCTTGGGAATGTCAGGATGAAGTCCAAGTGCTCTCTGGATCAACAATTTGGTATATCTGATGTAGGGAATCTTTGAGCCAAGTTTGTTGAGAAATGTCATCATGTCATCCCAAATCAGAGCTTCGATAGCGATGTGTTTCTTGTTGACCAATGCCCAGAATATTTGAAGTTCCATGAGCTTAGGGTGCTCATAGCCGCTGTCACGACCAGAAACAGACTTGGTGATGATCATGTAGAGTGTTCTCCAGGGTTGAGGAATACTCTTAAGCTCTACGTGAGAGTGCTTGTTGATTACCCCTGTAGCCTCGTCATAACCGATATCGATTAAGAATTGGAGAGTGAGCTCTTCAGCAGGTGAGGCATATAGTTTGGTTGGATCGACTTCAATAATTAGGAGAACAGCCCTTAAGTCTGCAGGTGTAATGATGACTTGTTTGTGATTCAGAGTCACCGTCACAGCAGTTTGTCCTTTGACCCTTTCCATAGTGTTCCAGAACTATTGGATGTAGATCTCAGGGACAGTTGCAGAGTGAGTAAGCATGTTCTGATATGGATGAGTCCTCAGAATATCAATAGCAATAAGACATGAAGATTCAGAGCAAGTGAGGGTGTCAAAGTCAACACGGAGGTTATTCTTTCCTATCTTCATTGGATAGCCATGAGGATAGATATCAGCAATGGAGAGAACTTCAGGTGCATCCACATTCATTTGTTCAGCCATGTCGTGATCTGAAATAACATTAGCCAAAAGAACCAACATATCGAAAGACATAATGTTAGTCAACAGAAGGTCTTATTGTCTAGTAATTGAATGTATAGTGATAATGATTGTTACGAGTCCTAAGTCACTTGTATGTTCAATAGTTCAATGATATCGTGAAATGTTTCGTGAGTTAGTTAACTTTAAGTTTTAAAGTTTATTTTATCACTTATTGTTCACAACATATCAGACGATTTAAGTTTATTAGTGACATTTTTTGGATTCGTGATGATATGATTAGTTTATTTACAAGTTTGTACAAGTAACAATTCATCATGAAGGTCAATCCAGGGTTAAGCGTAGCTTTGGCAAAGTTATGCTTAGACAGGTATGATATGTGCTTAGGCGTAGACTTACGCGTAGAATCCTATCTTACGCGTAAGAAATGTTACGCGTAAGAAAAAGAGACATTATGCGTAGAGCTTATGCGTAGGCATATATTAACCTTACGCGTAAGGCTACTCGTAAGAGTTGACCTTAAGCGTAGGGGTCACTGTTTACGCGTAAGATCCAAAACCAAAACTTCAAAAACAAACGAGTACACCCAACTATTTGGCGATTGATACCACTGTTAGGTCACTAGTTTTACAACACAAGCTTATAAGAGAAGAGATAAGGCGGATGAACAAGTATCAAGCACACACACATATAAACTAAGGGACGGTTAGGCGTAATGTATGTGAATGAAGAGAAAACTTGAACAACCAACCCTCAAATGAGGGTTTACAATAGTTTATATAGGCAAGGAGCTAGGGCAACACTCCCTCTCCTTCCCTATTCCTTATTGGGCTTGGATCAAGCTTATGGGCCTTCTACATAAGCTTGACCTTAAACAAACATAAAGGCCATAATAAAGCTACCTATTACATGTGAAATATAAATACTTGAAATACTGTTTAGGAGTGATTCCAACACAGGCTTACAGTGGGTAAAGACCCGTCCGTCCTCCACGGTGTTACTTAACTAAATACTACTTAGCTTAAAATAACTACGACTACGAGCTTTCTAACGATTACATATACTTGAGGTGACCGACTCTTTAATACCTGGAATTTCTAATTCCTAACAATCTCCCCCTAAGGGAGGTCACCTCAATCATGTACTAAAATTACATTGAATACAAACAGATATTACATTAAAAAATTGTTCTTGCATTCTTGATGTAGTACTTTGCTCCGAAGCTCGTAGTCATTGATTCTTCTCATTGCATGTTTGGTTAATCCAAGTGGAGGTCTTTTACTGATCCACGTGATAATAATTTTGAGCCAGCTTTTGAGATCATCAGCTATCAAAAATCTCTGAGACATCCATTGTGGTGTTGGTATTATGTGATGTTGTGACTTTCGGACCGACATGCTCACATTCTGGATCATGATATCTTCTCATCATAGTAGCGGAAGCTTTCGTTGATTCATGATATTGGCATCAGCGTAGCAGAAGCATGGAGCAAAAATATCAGAGTCATTGATGCACTAATCATGATTTCTTTTTAGATGACTGTGTTAAGTGAGCATGCGGCTATGGATGGACCGCTTCATTCTGATCAGCTGCAAACGTTGGGTGTACCTGCATACAACAGTTAGCAATAAAGTGCATGAAAGTGTCTTTGATCACTTTCGTTGAATTGAGGTACACGGCCCACGGTTCCCCGTTGATCAGTACAAGTACTGCCTGTGATCAGGTATAATTTTGAAGAATTTCCTTGACAGGGTTTCGCAGCTGCTCAAGCTGTTCTCAAACCGGAACGTCTCAAAGAAGACAACACGGAGTGAGTGAACCAACGAATTTAAGTCCACTGATTGATGAAAAGAGATTGGAAAAACAATCGTGTATTGCTCAATAGAAATTGTTTTTGCAATACAACGAAGGTTTTAATGAAAATCAATTATCAATCATAAAACACCTTTTGATTTGAAATATTCGAACACGGTCAATGTGCTAAAGAAAAGAGTTTTTAAGCACAATGACCGGTTTTTCAAAGGTATTCGTCAATCCATAACCTGAACCAGGATTGATTCAAAAGATTGAATCGCCCCATTGTTTCTGTTCAGTTGTCACATGGTTGATCTATTTGATAGATCTCACATGCCACCCACCAGGAGCTTGTAAGATGTTGGCTCCAGAAGGCTTTCCATCTTCATTGTGAATATGTTTGCATATCACTCAGATGTTCTGGCAATACCACAAGGATAATGCGTAGGACTCAAGATATAATCTCTCTTTCCACATTGTGTGAAACAGAGAGTCTTCATTGAAAGTGTCCTAATGAGATTTATTGATGATCTCGTGGTTCTAGACTCAATTTGTGCATATTTAGATCCTGTGCCGGAGACTAGGGAGAGGGTCTCCTTCTTCAATATCAACAATCTCTAAGAGAAAGTCGATAGATAATGTTGGTTCCCCGTGAGAATGAAACAAGTCCTTTTAAGAGGAACTTGAGTGGTTTGGAAAGTTGAGGTGCAGTGCGTCACTGGGTCCATGACGTCTTGTCTTCAATACCGATGTTACCATCAGTAGCATATGAATTAAACCCGGTTTCTGCCCTAAGGTTGAATATATGGAGGGCTATTTGTTTTCACCCTTTTCTCATTCAATTCTTTTTAATTCTTCAACTCCTTCAGTGCTTACCGAGACTTCATAGCAAGAACCTTGTTGGGTTTGTTCCAGTACTTGCTCTGTCTCAGTCCGCACTCTTCCCATATCTCATTTTTCTCCTTTTATTATCATACCTAAGAACCCTACACTAACTAGTGGATAGTCCCTGGGTTGATCCTTCCGGTTCTGGCGGATCATGGGAACCAATACCTAACCTTATCATCCTTATATCACCGTACATAAAGTAAAGTTGGTCGGTCTATTTGGTATTGTTCATCTGCCATTGGAACCAATTGAAAACCATTTGAAAAATCAATCCAGATACTTAAGATGTATTATCAAAGCATTTTGTACCTGAATTGTTTTTGATGTTTTTAGAATGAGAACTCCTCCTCAACATGTGCATCAAATGTTTGAAATCGTTTTGCACACGGAGGCAAGAGGAAGAATTAACTTCTTTGATTACCATTTTCTAAAAGATATCCACATCACTTTCCTAATTAAATCAAGTAGATAAAGCATTTTCGGGAAGGATGAGGTTTTCATACTTTTGCTCCCCCTCAATACGTGCCTCAAGGTTTGAAAGGAGTTTTGCACATACTAGAGGGAACCTACACATTGAGATAAATGATCACGTTTCAAATCATAGGTGTAAGATAGATGCTCCCCCTCAACATGTGCATGGAAAATTTGAAATCGTTTGTCACATGCGGGGAGGATAACATGTACATCCTTGTAAAACCATTTACCGAATCCTCAGTTTAAGTCCAATTTAAATCACAAATTCTCCCCCGATCACAATTATCAAATCATGTGAGATTTGTGATCTCTTATAGATTTAAATTGATTTTGAAAGCTTTTGAGGAGAATTGTGACTTGATTATGAAAGCGTTTTAACTGATAAGGATCGGATTTTAAAACTTTACTCCATTGATAAAACATGCATGTATATCTTTTGAAAAACAATTGAGTGCCAAATAACTTTTTAATTTAATTGAAATCATTCTCCCCCTCAATCAATGACATAGGTTGTTGATTGAGAGATTGATATTTTGACAAATAAGTCCAGATGATTATCAAAAATAGAGACTGAGTTATTTTTCAAAGCAGTTAGTTTTCAGCAGATAACTGTTTATAAAATCAGAGCATGGAATTTTGAAAAACATGATAAAGAATGGCTCTGTTCTTTCTTTAAAAAAGCGGGTTACTGCCTGAAATGACAATAAACCATTGTTTCTCTTTCTCCCAAAAATAATTTTTTTTCTTTTTTTTCTTTTTTTTTTTTTTTTTTTTTTAAGAATTCGAACAACATCTAAAGTCTCGTGTCATTCTTTGAATGACAGCACAAAGACCGTAGATATTGTCGAACCGAGAAAAAGCATAACTAATTGATAATATTTTTTGAAGATTTTTTGAATTTTTCAGATTTTTATGGATTTTGAAGGTTTTATATTTTTCTATTTGATTTTTGAAGGTTTTATAATTTTGTATTTTGTTTTTCGAATAGATATATACAAGAGATAGATGACGATAAACCTTTACTCCTCGTCTTCCTCCTGAAGACGTTTGAGTGTTTCTGGTTGAAGGCTTTTCAAGCCAAGACGTGGAAGAATAAACTCAAAACGTTCTCTTGGAAGAGCTTTGGTGAAGATGTCTGCTAACTGGTATTCAGACCTCACAAAATAGAGTTCCACCACACCTTTTTCCACTTGTTCCCTGATGAAATGATGTCGAATGTCGATATGCTTTGCTCTTGAGTGTTGAACGTTGTTGCATGAGAGAGCAATAGCACTTTTATTATCAGAGTACAGAGGGATTTTGTTGAATTCAAAGCCATAGTCAGATAATTGAGATCTCATCCATAAGATTTGAGCACAACAAGATGACATGGCTATGTATTCAGCCTCTGTAGAGGAAATAGAAGTACTCATTTGCTTCTTTGAAGACCAGCTCACAAGCTTATCACCCAAAAACTGAGCACCTCCAGATGTACTTCGACGAGTATCTTGACACCCTGCATGATCAACATCTGCATAGGCTGTTAGTGACATGCCGGTGTCCTTCGGGTACCAAAGACCCATATTGATGGTTCCTTGGAGATACCGAAAGACCCGTTTAACTGCTTCAAGGTGCTTTTTAGTAGGCTTATCCTGGTATCTAGCACACTTGCAAACAGCGAACAAGATGTCTGGTCTACTAGCTGTGAGGTACATCAGGGATCCAATCATACTACGATATTTTGTTTGGTCAATCATGATCCCTGAGTGGTCCTCATCTAGTTTGGTTCGATCAATCATGGGAGTGTCAACAGGGTCACTTGAATCAAATCCAAATTTCTTTAAGATCTCAGTTGCATATTTAGATTGATTTATGAAAATGCCTCCGGGACTTTGAGAAATTTGTAATCCCAAGAAAAATGACATTTGTCCCATCATTGACATTTGAAATTTTGAACTCATTTCATTTGAAAAACGATCACATTCCATTGGGTCTGTCGAGGCAAAAATAATATCATCAACATAAATTTGAACATGAATTAAATGTTTGCCTGACTTCCTGGTAAACAATGTTGGATCAACTGATCCTTTGCTAAATCCGGTTGATAGAAGAAACTTCGACAGCGTATCATACCATGCCCTTGGAGCTTGCTTTAAACCGTAAAGAGCCTTCTTCAAACGATAAACGTGAGTAGGATGCTCTTGATTTACAAATCCTTCAGGTTGGCTGACGTAGACGACTTCTTTAAGGTCTCCGTTCAGAAATGCCATTTTCACATCCATCTGATAGACTACCATGTTCTTACTAGCAGCATTAGCCAAAAAGATTCTGATTTCCTCGATTCGAGCAACCGGAGCAAAAGATTCTTCAAAGTCAATACCTTCTTCTTGACGATAACCTTTAGCTACTAACCTAGCCTTATTTTTCAAAACATCACCATGCTCATCAAGTTTCACTTTGAAGATCCACTTAAGAGCAATGATCATAGCACAATCTGGAGCTGGTACTAATTCCCATACATCTAATCGATCAAACTCATGAATTTCATCTTGCATGGCATTAAACCAGCTGTCTTCATTCATAGCAGTTTTAACATCTTTAGGTTCGATCTTTGAGAGTACAGAGTTAAAGAAGCACCATAAGGCATCAGTAGCAAGCTGTTTACAAGTGGATACCGGACGAGAAGGATTTCTTATGATGTTGTCTAATGGATGATCGTGAGTCCATTTTCTGAGGTGTTCATGTGGTAGTTGTTGAGGGACTGAAGTAGCAGAGTCGATGTCTCCTGAAGAAGATGGTTCTGATGAAGATTCAGGAGCAAATATGTTTTCAAATGGAGCATCTTCAGGAGTAGCAAAGGGATTAACTTCATCATTAATGCCAGAAACATTTCCATGATGTACATTTGAAGAATGATGATTTGTTGATGAGACTGAAGGATCAGCAGCAGGCGCTTCTTGACTTAAAGATATTGAGACTGAGGGATTGACTTCATTCACAGGAATATGAGCAGCCTCTGTAGTAGGAATCGACACCTCATTAGTACTTGGATCATAAAGTTCATCAAACATAGGATCAAACAATTTCTTTAAATCATCTTCAGATGGAGGTACATATGGAGTTTCTTGAGAAGAATTTGGAACAAGGGATGAACCAATGGGACTGTTTTGAAGTGCGGGTCCTGAACTGGATTGTCCAGGAGCCATATGACCGGTCAGCTCATCAAACGTAACGTGAATTGTTTCCATGATATTTCGGGTTCTTTTGTTGTAGATTCGGTATCCCTTTTTGTTTGGTGCATACCCTACAAATACTCCAATGTCTGCTTTAGCTCTAAGTTTGACTAAGTCTTGACCCTCATTAGTTGGATAACACAATGCACCAAACACACGAAGGAAAGATAGATTAGGTTTTCTGTTGTGGACAAGTTCATATGGAGTTTTTCCATGAACAGTGTGAATCAGGGAACGATTTTGTGTGTAGCATGCAGTGGCAATAGCTTCAGCCCAGAGAAACATTGGAACCTTTGAGTAAATCAGCATTGTTCTAGCAGCTTCTACAAGAGTTCGATTTCGTCTTTCAACTACACCGTTCTGTTGAGGAGTTCGTGGAACACTTCTTTGATGGCTGATTCCAACGCTTTCATAAAATTCACTAAGTTGTTTGTTGACAAACTCAGTTCCATTGTCTGTTCTGATAATTCTGACGGTTTTGTTAAGTCGAACCTGCAGTTGTTTGATGAGTTTGATGATGATATCAGGATTTTCATTCTTTGTCCTTAAGAACTTGACCCAGGTGAATCTAGAGTAATCATCAACCACAACTAACACATATTTCTTCCCAAAGATATTTTGCACCCTCATTGGTCCACATAAATCCATATGAATCATATGAAGAACTTCTGTGACAGAGTTAGTAGGTTTGGGTTTATGGGCATACTTCTTGCTTTTTCCCAATTGACATGCTGAACAAAGATGATCCTTTTCGTACTTGAGTCTAGGTAAACCTACAACTAAGTCCTTTCTGGTGAGATCATTGATGGTGCCGAAGTTCAGGTGATTGAGACGACGATGCCATAACCATGACTTTGTTTTAGAAGCCTTTGACAGCAAGCAAATTGGAGAAGACTTCATCATATCTTCGATAGAGATGGTGTATAGATTTGAACCACGTGAACCTCTTAAGAGTTCCTTACCATCAAGTTTTCTAACGAAGCAGGTATGTTTTCTGAAGGCTACTTCTAGATCAGAATCGCATAATTGACCAACAGAGAACAAGTTGTGACCAAGACCTTCTGCATAGTAAACCCTGGAGATAACACTTTTGCCAACAACATAGTCTCCATAACCCATAATATCACCGAAATGATCATTCCCGAATCTAACTGTCCCGATAAATTTGCTCACGAAGTTCATGACCGTGACCGGTCGCCAGTCATATGCTTGGAACAGCCTGAGTCCAGGTACCACACAACGATTTGAACGATCTGCAGTTGAACTCAGACAAGAATGGATAACTGGATAATTGGGATCCCCATGAAAGAATGGGTTCAATTTGGTTAGTAACAATGGTTGGAACACCCACATCAGAAATAGAAGCATTCATATCAGAAAATAAGGCAATGGAATCATTGTGAATAGATGCAGTACTATTGTCTGTATTAGCCCTGTTCACCGTGTGCTCACTTCTTAAGGGAATAGTTCTACCAGTAGGCATCCATTTTCTAGTGGGCATTGTCTGATTAGTCTTATGACCAACAGGTATCCAATAATAGCCTATCTTACTAAATGTTCTTCCTGTGGGTTTCCACTGTTTTATAACTTTCTTACGTTTTTGCCTTTTAGCCTTCTTAGCATGAATTTTAGCATTAACAATATTAACTGGACAATTAACATCATTAGGCAAAACATTAACACCACATTCATGATTAGAAACAGAATTCAAACAGACATCAATACAAGGTTTGCAAATAGTATCAGAATATGAATTAATTACAGTACGCCTATGGTTAATACTAGAATCAACACGATTCGTTTTATTTGATTCAAGCTTAAAGTTCCTAGATTGTTCTTCTACTCTTTTCCAGTGCACATTCTTAGCTTGCGAGGTCCTATCATTCTTTGTATTGTCTTGAGACTTTGACCTGCTCCCTTTAATGTCATTGATTACTCCTGTAGATGAAATGGGAACATTAGTTGGTTTTACTATTCTTTGCATCACCTGGTTAGATGTGTTGGGATCTGAACTACATGCAGGCACACTAAGGTTCACTTTCTTAAAACTAGAAGTGCTGGGATTTGTACTCCTAGAAGGCACACTAGAGTTCTCTTTCATAGCATTGACAGATCTGGAATCTGAACTACTTAAAGGCACACTAAGGTTCACATTTAAGACATTGGGCATCGAATGAATATCATACTTGGCCTTAGGCATCGAACATGGAATCAAAGGATTAACTCTCTCACCTAAGGACTTTGGGCATATTGTGATCAAGCATTCTAGGATTTCTTGAGATCGTTTGGCATATAAGCATGCATGTCCAATTGCATTATCATGAGGTTTCTCTAACTTATCCTCTTCAACAATCTCACGCAGAAATTCTAGGCAATCCTTAAGGGATGAGAAGTATGTTTGAACAGCAAGTTTGTTGTTCCTGAGATGAGGAGGGACATATTTCACAGACAAAGCATATTTATTACAAGAGTGAACCTTTGACACACCATTCTCCCCATTGGTCATTGGCATTTTCCCTTTTACCTGACTCTTCAGATTCTCAATTTTCTTTTGCAATGAAGCTATTTGTTTGTTATTTTTGTTACGAGTGACCTTTATTGATTCAAATAACTCATTGAAATGACGTTTAACCTTTTCATTTTCTTCTAGAAAACTTTTGTTTTCCTTTTGTAATGCATTTACTAGGTTTTGAAGATGAAACGTTTGAGAATTCTGAGAATCTAAAGGAGGAGGCATTTGGGAGCCTGTCATATTGTTCGTTTGACCCTTTAATTAAGAGATTTGGGCTTTCGACTTTCTGATCGTGTTGCAATGAGCTTGAATCTGTTCATCACGTTTGTTAATTTGAAAAACTGCATCAAACTCTGGAGCATCTGAGGATGTCTTGATATTTGAAGTTTTGACATTTGCTTTAAGATGTTGATATTTTAGTTGTAAATTAAAATGCTCAACTTCTAGTTTAGAAAAATGTTTAACCAAATTGTCGTGATCATCCAGTTCAATTTTCTCGTTTAGTTCAGAATTAGTTTTTTCAAGCTCAATGACACGATCATGGGAGACTTTCAGGGCAACCGATAATTCATGAAATTTGGAAGCATTAATGGAACAATTTGTAGCAGTGAAAAACACATCTTGAGCAATACATTCAGAAATCAGGTTCTCATTTAGTGTATGCAAGTTCTTCATCTCAATCTCATTATATTTTAGTGCTCGCTCATAATCACTAACTTCAACTATCATTGCATCAAATTCCTTTTCCATTCCCTTAATATCAGTTTCTATCCCCTTTTTAAGACTCTCAAAGTGATCTTTTAGAAGTTTAAAGAAAGGCACGACCTCAGTTAAATAACATTCTTTCATTTGCTCAAAACCCCTTTCTCCTTCAGTTATACCAGTGGGTGTGATCCTTTTCTTGCAAGTTTTCTCAAAATCAACAAATAGTTGAAATATAACATATTGGCTAATTAATGTCTTGCTTTTAGTGGCAATTGTTCTAGGAACAAGATGCATTGGTGTATTAGGAGGATACACAGTCGCTCTAGGCATTTTCCAAAGGGGAGGGTTTGTTTCAACAATATTTTCAGCTTTCTGCTTATCTAAATCCATTTTCCAGAAAACTTGTTCGGGAGTTAACAATGTCTGAGGCTTAAACATGTTCAAGGAAATCCAGTTTTCCTTTTTGTAATCATGGGGTGCGATCTTTATTTTCTTCTCTTTACATTTAGGATCATCTAATTTCTTGTTCATCTTTTCCCTAGTGACTTCATCTGATTTCTTATCTTCCTCAGTGCACTCAACGCAACTAGGTTTCTGTCTAGGTTTAAGGATTTCATTGCCATCATAAAGAACCTTATGAGCATTTCTAGCCCTTTTAATGACCTCTGGATTTGGTTCCTCAACAAGGGAAATGTTATGCTTATCGCTTAAGACTCTATGCTTAGTGATCATGTGAGCAGTCTGAATGGTGTTCCCTTGTATGTACAACTTGTTTTCAAGTTTGTTTTTCAAAGTTTTCAGATTAGAAAAATCTTTCAAGAGTTTTGATTCCTTTGCATTAAATTCTTGCTTAAGCATTTTCACATTTTCTTGAAGTTCTTGTTTTTGCTTAGCAGTTTTAGAAAGCTTTTCTTGCAAGGAATTTAACTCTTGTTTTAATACTTCTTCTCGAAAATTACTTTTTCTAATGATTGTACGCACTTGGTCATCCATTTCCTGCTCACGAGTGGTCAACTCAAATTTTGCACGTTGTTCATAAATAGCAACACGTTCTTTATAGGCATTGAGTTCAGAAATTACAGACTCATCAGGGGCACATGCAGTGTATTCATAAAAAATATAGTCATTGTTAACTGCAGAAGATGCATCACTTGGTACAACTTCACTTTCACTTTGTTTCACATATTGATCATATGGGACAACATTGATATTACCCATATTTTCAATATTTGATTCAATAGTTTCAGTTGATAGTACTTTGTCATGCATCTTTTGCACATCAGCATCATCGTATAGTTTTAGTACCTCTGAGATGAGTTTGTCTTTGGATGGGCTAGCTTGTGGTGAAGAAGAGACCTTGGGAGAGACCATTGGAGAAATGCTAGCCATAAAAATTGTGTGTGCAGTAGGTCCATCATCCACATCAGAGTCGTATGCATCACAATCAGCGACTTGAAAGGCATTCTGATGATTGTGACCTATCTCCTGAATAGGCTGCTCATCCACATCTGCATCATAGGCCTTGGCATTGCCCTCAGCAAGAAACAACAATTCCTCTTCATCCAAAGCAGCACCATTATCCTGAGCTTGTACAAGCAGCATCTTATCTCTAAAGTAATCAACATTCTGTGAACGTTTTGGAGATGTGCAGTTCCTTGCAACATGTCCCTCACCACCACAGTTATAACATTTGATCGGCTTAGCTTGACCTTGATTACCATTCCTTCCTCGATTCTGATTACCAACATAACCTCTACCAGCTCCACCTCTTCTTTGATCAAACTGCCTTTCTTGAACTAACTGCCCCATAATTTTCCCATCTCTGATCAAAGCATGGTTGTGAAGATTGGAGGCGGTTCGGATCTCATTGCAGGTGTGAAGTTTGTTGGTGTGAGGTGAAAGTGTCCTGTTCTCTTTAACCATGAGTGTCAGTTGAGTGATGAAATGTTCCATGACAGCATTTGCATCAGGTTGCTTGAACCTTGGATCAGAAATGGGTTTGTGATTATCATCTTCCGTGGGTACATCTTGAGAGGCATTGGAGGTAATCCCATCATTTGTGAAAAAGGCAGTTGAATCATTTGTAGAGCTTGTTTCTCCCTGACCTTTGAACTGATCAGAATCCTCTTTTCAAACATGGCATGTCTCTCATTCTGAAGGAGGAAGGCATAGAGTTGCTCATAGTTTGTATTCTTCAATCCTTTAGTGAGCTTCACAGAGGTGACAAACTTGTGCCATTCGGGATTCATGTTGTTCACAAATTTAGAGTTCAGCTGAATGCTAGGCATAGTCATTCTGATGTTCCTCATATCATTCACCAACTTATGAAATCTCACATAGTACTCATAGACACTCTCATCTGGTTTCATCTTGAAGTGTTCAAATTCGTCATAGAGTTGTGATTCTCTGTCTTCCATAGTTAATTCAGAACATGAGAGAAGCATCTTGACATTATCCCATACTGCCTTTGCTTCGGTGTTGTGATTGATCAGCTTGTAGATGTCTTTAGGAAGACCTTGAAGAACAATGTTAGAAGCCCTGATATCAGCATCGAATCTCTTTTTCTCCTTATCATCAAGCTCATCATACATCTTTGGTCTGTCCATTCCGTAAATCAGAGTTCCATCTTCAGCAGTATCAAGTACATCTCTAGTCGTCTCAACTCGATACGGTCCTTCATTAATGGATTTGAGAATGTTGACACCATTTTCCTTTCCAAGACAGTACAATCTGATTCGTTGAGCCCAATAATCGTAGTCAGTTCTGTAAAGCATGGGTGGACGAGTATCTGAACCAGCTGCTTGAACGTCCTCGGCAACAGTGGAGATGATTGTAGAAACGTTGGTAGACATGATGACAAATTAAACGAGATTTTATAACTCTATGATTAAACCGGGAAATAGATTCTTTCACGGGATTTTACTAAATCAAGAGAAAACTGTAAAGAAATCACCCAAGTCGCTAGAAAATTATGCACCAAGTCGCTATCTTCTAATTCGCTATTCCACCAAGTCGCTAAAGTCCCAAGTCGCTAAACAAATGACAAGTCGCTAAATAGCAACTCGCTAAGTCTCTAGTCGCTAGCAAAATTTTGGCAGCAATTCGCTAAGATACAAGTCGCTAAGGAATCAAGTCGCTAAATAGCAACTCGCTACTTACCAAGTCGCTAACACCAAGTCGCTACCCGTAGTGGAGTATCCACTACTTGTACTGTTAGTCGCTAGGCCTAAGTCGCTAGCTCCACTAACTGTAACTCGCTACAAAAATGTAAAGCAAGTTGCTAGCAAGAAAGAAATCCGTAGGTCAAGTCGCTAGCAAGAAAACATCACAAACATCACTTTTCAATCCAAAAACAACCCAACCAAGATGATTCAAGCTTACCAAATGAAAACCTAAACACTTGTGATGATTCTAAACATAAAAGTACTAAAAAAATCCAAGCTTTAACACAATAAATCAACCAAATGATGCACAAACCACTAAACTTTTTCAAACTCAAAAACCACCTAAAAACCACTAGAAATCCAAAGATGTGCAAGATATGATCTAACTGATGCGCTCCCGAACAGTCAAGCTAAATCACACAAGCCTGCCACTTGTGAATGGCAGACCGTAAGAAGCTTAAAACTGCTCAGGAACGAACTCAATGAAGATCTGAGGAGTATAGTGTTTCCCCGGGTCGTTATGTCCCAGCGAGCTGTGCAATGGAATATCAAACGAATAGTGATCGGGAGATTTGAATGGAAAAAGGATTTTGGAATTATTATAACTACGGAAAAAGGACATAAACTACAAGGGCTTAAATGCAAATTAAAGAGAGTTAAAAAGATTAAAAACTATTAAATAAACGCTATCACTATATTTAAAATGATGAACGTTTAAAACTTACAACTAAAAACGTACGTTTAAATAAAAATTACGTAAACGTACAAAATAAAAAGTGAAATCTAAGAAATAAAAGTCCTAAAAATATGAAAAATACATTTTTACAAACCTAATGATAAAAGAAAATTTTTAGAAAAAGAAAATTATTTTTATAACTATTTAATTAATTATTATTAAATAAAAACTATTTCTAACTATTTAATAATAGCCTAAAATGAAAGAAATTAGGAAATAAAGCTAGAAAAATAAAATTATGACTTGGAAAAATCTAAAATAACAAAATAGAATTTTCAAAACTATTTTTGTATTTTTCTGATTATTTTTCTATTTTCTAGGAATTTTAAACTATTAAAAACTACTTAAATTATTTAAAAATACAATTTTAACTAAGAAAAATATGGAAAAATACTTTTTTGGCTTTTTATATTTATCTAAACTTAAGAAAATTGAAAAGTTATTTTTTTGAACCTTTTCTTAATTTTTTGTATTAAATGTTATTTAAAAATGCTTAAAAACTAATTTAAATTAAGAAAAATAGCAAACAAGCTTGGAAAAATCTGAAAATTTCAGGAAAAATCTAAAATAATATAAGGAATCTAGGAAAATTGGAAAAACAGGCACTTATGTGTGGAAATTAGAAACTGATGAATCAAGTGCTTATAAATAAGCACTTGAATAAGCTAAATGAAGACCAACAAGCACCTACTGTTAACAGAAGCTTAAATATGCTAAAAGAACTAAAATGCAACAGGAATCAACAAGCTAATATCACAGAATCACAAGATGCTAAGATATGATGTTATGAACTTATAAGCTAAAGACAGATTTAGGTGCCCACTTTTAAGCCAGGAAATAAGCTATCCTACTAGCTAGAAATGAAAAACAGAAGAAAGGTCCTAAACTAGACCTGGCCAAGGACCAATAGACCAAATACCAGCCCTTGTTGAGCTAAGATGAGCTCTGGGCTAGCTCTGCAAGGTCTGCATAATCACTGTGCAGGCTAAGTGCCCTGCACAGGGCACTTGGCATCACTTTGACAAGCTGTTTTGAAAGCTATAAAAAAATCACTAAAATCTATGAAAATGGTAATAATAAAGTAGACCAACTGAAGTTTTATAACCAACAAGTTTCACTGATTTTGACTTAGGAATGAATCCTAGAAAAATCTTTCCATTTAAGCTCAAAATTGATTTTTACACTTTGACTTTTAAAGCAGTTGGGAAAGTTTGACTTTATCCAACTTTGAGCTAAATTTAAGGATTGATTATGAAGTAATATGATGTAATGATACTATTGCAAGCTATGTTTAATGAATTTGAACACAAAACAAGGGTCTGCTTATCCAATTATCACAACAGTGAGCAGTGATATAGATTTAGATTGATGTTTGACTTTGGTGGTGTTGCAGACCCAAACTAAGACTCAAATGAGTTTAATTAGAGCTAACAATCATGTACCAACAGAAATGAACCACTGAACAACCCTTAGAGACATAATAAGCTAAAAACCAAACACCCTTGTTAAACCTGATAAGCAAATAACATCAAGCTAGCTGCTGAACCAGCTTGTACCAAAGATCAAACTGAGCTTAACTTACCTACTTACAACTAATTAAACACATTAAAAGCAATAGTGACCACAGATACAGGTGCAAGCTAAAACTGCAAATAGACTTGAAAATTTGAAAGTGAGAAAATTACTAACCACTATCCAGCTGGTGCCACAGGCTAAACCAGACCCAATATACCCTATCCTACTCTATTCCAACCCCAATAACTGCTCTGCATCACCCATTCCTTTTCCAAACCTGGATGAACCAAAACCTCTTACACTGTTGACTTTTGTTGACCACATACAAAATGTATTTAAACTTGAGTTTTAATCTTGCCAAGAGCTTTAAACAACTTTAATAAGCTTAATGGAATTTAAACATAAGCTATTAAATATTTGAACATAAGAATTTGAGAGTGCATTTTCCAACAGTGAACATGAGTTTATGAAACTCAAATGAAACCTTAAATTAAGACTGAAACTTGGTTACAAACACTTAATTAAGTTAAATCCAATACATAGAAACTGATATTACATTATTTTGATTTAAACTACTACATTTGTTTAAAAAACGACATTAAAGGAAAACTTAAAACTAGCTACCCCCTCTTCAAGTTTCTCTCTTCCTCTTTTATAGCTCAGTGAGCTTTCTCTCACTTCCTTGATTGATTCCCACCACACTTTAGGACCCTTGGATGTCTTGGGAGATTTTTAGCCATAGATTGGTTTTTGGCGGGAAAATGGGGATTTAACAGTGGGTGAGGTTGAGTGCAAAAGGAGGAGAGGTAATCAATGCATCTTGGAGGGATGTGTTTGGAGGGGGGACATGGTGAGTGGGGTGAGCTGGGGTAGTGTGTTGCAGGGAAAGTTGCAGAAAGCAGGTGAAGGAAGAAGGAGATAAGGTTTTGGCGGGTATGGGTTGTTTTGACCAAGGCTTTGACTGGTGGATTAATAATATAAGGGGGGGTCAAAACAGGGGGTCCAATGGTTATGGCAGGGGTCCATTTGAGTTATGACAAGTCAAAAAGGTGTAAAGGTTATTAATATCACAAGGACTAAAGTTGTCAATTTCTGAAAATTCAAGGACCATTCCTGCCAATTCTGAAAAGATGTTCCAAGGACTAAAAGTGACAAATTTTAATAATGCAAGGATCAAACTTGACATTTTCCAATTTACAGGGGCCATTTTTGCCAATTTTCAAACTTGGAGGACCAAACTTGTAATTTTTCTCAAACTTTTGACATTTTTCACCAAAGGACTAATTTTGACAAGTTATGATTTTAAAAGGACTTTTCTTTTGAAAATTTGACTCAGGGACTAGTTTTGACAATTTTAGAAACTTGGGGGACTGAAACTGCCAATTATGCAAACTTTGCTCATTTTTCATCTGATTTTAAACATTTTGCATCTGAAACATATAAAATGCAATTTTGGAATATTTTCAGTGTTTTGATGCATTTCTGAGCATTTTTAAACGTTTTGCAGTTCAGATTTGACTAAAAATGATGAGTATTTACACACTCATCACTAAACATGGCTCTTGATACCAATTGTAAGATATTAGTTTTCACATACACATCAAACCATAACAAATAGGTGGCGTATAAGTGGAATTCTAGAGAGAGAAAGTTAGAGGTTTAGGGAACTTAGTGAGAGAAAGTGAAAGATATTATTATGAGCTCCAACTCTCTACCTTGCAAGGTAGAGAGTATTTATAGTCTTACATAAAACACCACACAACGGGCTGTGGATCAGGCATACAGTGGGTAAAGACCTGTCCGTCCTCCACGGTGTTACTTAACTAAATACTACTTAGCTTAAAATAACTACGACTACGAGCTTTCTAACGATTACATATACTTGAGGTGACCGACTCTTTAATACCTGGAATTTCTAATTCCTAACATTGTTGCATGATAACCCCAAAAGATTCTTAACCTCATTCCAAAAGAATCTGATGGTGAGAGATTTGAAGATGTTGTTGCACGTGTTTGTCGCTGCGTCGATGGTGGGCCTGCTACAGAAAATGCAGACAGTGACAACGATCTGGAGGTTGTGTCTGATTCTATACCGGTTAATCTTCGGTGTCCTGTATGTAACACATTTTGCATAATATTCAACACATTTGCAGCTGGTCTATTTTTGTTAGTGTATACGTAAGCTCTGTGTTTTATGCTACAGATGAGTGGTTCAAGAATGAAAATTGCTGGAAGATTTAAGCCTTGTGCTCACATGGGCTGTTTTGATCTTGAAGTATTTGTGCAAATGAACCAACGGTCTCGAAAGGCAAGCATTATACACAAGTAACACAACAACATGTTTCTTTTTGCCATTTACATCCCTTTATTTAATATCTTTTCTTGGGTTACATGCAGTGGCAATGCCCTATCTGTCTCAAGAATTACGCATTAGAGAATGTCATTATTGATCCATATTTTACTCGTATCACAACAAAGGTATTGGACGTGTTTTCATTTTTGATTATTTTGATTCGTTGAGGATATGCTGATTGTTTCTATTCTAATTCTTTGCCAATAAAATTTTTCATAAAGATGTGGAACTGTGGAGAGGATGTAACAGAGATTGAGGTGAAACCAGATGGTTCTTGGCGCGTTAAAGCAGAAAAAGGCCAAAAAAGTCTAGGGGAACTTGGAGAGTGGCACAAACCCAATGGTACTCTCTGTGTTAAGAGGTTTTTGGCACTGCGTTCTGTAGGTGATTATGTGTTTTACAAAATCAGGAAATGTGCTTGCATTTGCTTCTTATAAACATACCCTATAATTATTGTAGTTCTTCGTTAATAATTTCTTCTTATTGAGTTATATATTCTTTCAGCTAATTCTTTCCCTGATGCATCTGCTCAGCTTCTTTGCTTTTCGAAATGAATGGCAGTAAACATGATAAGACCAGCAGAGAAAGATCTGATGACCCTTTCTCGTTTCCTCGCCAAAAGCGTTCAGTAAGACCAAGATTGTATCTATCTATTGAATCAGACTCTGAAGAAGAGAGATAAAGCTTTTAAGAAAAGTTCCTTGCCATTGCTGCTTGTTAATTATTTTCTTCCATGTTATTAGTTGAAAGCTAAGCAATTTTGCCTTCTAGATGAACAGTAGGTACTAGCTAGATCCTAGCCCAGAAACTCTGTTAACCCTTGTTAGAGTGGTGAGTTTTTGTGGAATTTTTGGTGGCTTAAGCTTGTTTTTATAATATCCGTTGCTAATGGTGCTTTTGTAAAACAAGGCCGGTATAGATTCTTTATGTCATTTGCTCGGATTTAACTTTTATTTCATATAAATAATTAAAAGTTTATGTTCTTATATCAGCTATTTATTGCAATACGCATATTGTTTTTATCATTTGATAAAGTTACAATATTATTGTTTTCCATATGATATGCTTTATACCAATGTAATAATGATTGTTGCGTGCTTGCGTAGCTGTTGATTTTGAGTTGACGTTTCTTCATATGTAACATGTAACAACACGAACAAATATAGCTGGTTCTCGCTTATACTAGTATGGAAACTTAAGCATTGATGCTGTCTGCATTAAACAAAATATCAAAGTTGAAGATTGTTTCTTGATACTTTGTGTCATTTACTAACATGTAACTCAAAAAACAAGGTAAAACAGGGCCAAGCATCGAACCATTGGTGTATTAGTCATATCTCTACCTGACTACCTGTCTCGCTCTAAAAAGTTACATGGTATTGAATAAGGTGAAGACGCCAACATATAAAATCAATTAAGAAAGGAATACTCCAATTTCCTTGTATCGCCCTTTTTTTTTGCTTCTACTTGTGCACAACGGTAGGAGAGGAAACAAATGACTATCAAAACTGCCAACAAACATGACCAACTTGAACCTCTTTAGTCTTCAACTAACCAACTGATTTGGAGTCTTTTAAGCTTTCACGACCCGGGCAGTAATGCAAGCTCTCATGAATGTATATGTCACAATCAAGGCAAAAGAACTGCTTGCACTTTGGGCAAGTGACACAACGTCCTGGCATGTTTCCTACAACACATCATTAAACCAGTGTAAGCCCAATGTAAATCAAGGAAAATTACCATACTAACCCTTTTGAGATGGTACTTACACCATTTTGACCACTTTTTGAATTTTTACTTGTCTGACCCTCTATTTCTAGACACGTGTTGCGAAACACCTTTATCGTCGACAATTTATTTCTGTAGTGTAAACTGCGAATGATTATTTTTCTGACAAAAATTTGGTTTTCGCAACCAAAAAGTGCCACATGCCGAGAACAAGAGGTCATAATGGTAATAGCTAAAACAAATGGTCAAAATGGTGTTAAGCAAGAGGGTAAGTTTGGTGATTTTCCTATATATAATCTAATATCTAGGCAAATAGCACCAAGTTTAAAAGCATAATGCTAACCAGGATTCAATAGACTCTGTTGGCAACCGAAACAATTCTTCGGGCGCTTACGTTGATTCAGTACAATTATAGGATCAACATCTTCAAAGGGTGTTACTGGGACAGATGGTGATACGATCTTGCCAAATGAGGGGAAGAAACAAGTGTTAACCCACAAATACGACACTCAGTAGGTAACTCACAAACACACGCTTTGCATCTCAGACAAGTATACCCTCCACCAAAATTTAGCTTCTTTATGACGCGAACATATCGATATAACTCCCTCTGCAGCTCTTTGTGGAAATCCCATTCTTATTAGATTAGCTATAGCAAATTCAGCTATGGCTGGAGGCAGTGGTGCATGCTCGAGTATTAGCTCTTTTAAATGTGCCTGTAAAGTAATTTAAAACCGAATAAGTTTGTATTCATATTTTGGACCAGGCAAAACGCATAAAAAAGTAACATATTTTGGTTTGTTCTAGCAGTGGTAACGACAAGAAACTAGCAGTTGTTAATAAAATATACTAGGAGTGGTTTAGTAACACTAGCAGTGGAACGACAAGAAACTAGCAGTGGTTACCAAAATATACTAGGAGTGGTTTAGTAACACTAGCAATGGTTTAGGAAAATCTAAAACTATTTGTGGACTCCATTGTGTGTTTGTTGTTTTCTTATTTCTTATAGTTACTTAAATATATTTTTTGTTTAATTACTTGGTCATAGTCGACTTATCAGTAGTATACAAGATCATGCATAACCATTGCCGCTAACTAAGACCTACCAGCAAACAGGAAAATGGCCTCTAATTCTTCACTTCAGGTCACCCCCGTAGTGACATAATAGATCTTACAATACCATATATAAAAAGCATGACTAAACTAGACAGCCATTTGTTTGTTGTATCATATTCAGCTATGGTCGATATGAAACTTCTCAAGTGGTTCGAAATCCGCCCTTTAAGGTTCAACATTTTTTCTCTGGACACAAAAGATACCAATTTAGTGATCACAAAAAGGATATCACGCAGGGATGGCCTAGTGTTAATAAGCTTGTGACTATTATCACCAAAAGGTCGAATTTGTAGTTTTCATTTGTCTTCAACCAAGCACCTTTGTACTTAGAATTTTATATATTTCTATCATAAACAAAAACCAACAATGAGATTCAAAGCCGGAACAAAATTTTAATTCTATCAAGGGGCATAACACAGAGTACAGGGAACAATATTTATCAGTGCGTTTTAAGTTCCATTTCATGTAAAAAAAATAAAAGCTATAGAATGCACAACCAGACTACCACCCACTGGCCCACCCAGCGCTACGATAATAGGTTACAAATCATCCGTTTCTTGTTAATGCTGCTACGCATCAATTACTATTGCTTGATTACTCATGTAAGAAATCCAAATCAGATGAAACACAAGATGTATCATGAAAACTGCAATAAATAATGGATAAAAGATGAAAACTGCAATAAATAATGGATAAAAGAAATCACAAAAGATATCATTTATGCTCAGGTATGTAGTTTCATAGTTCACCTTAGGTTATGCTTTTGTTATTCTCATTCTGAGCACAAATCTTTCTAGATTTCTGCAAACTTCATCTTCCGTTTTCCCGTTAATCGATAGAAGTTGGCCTATAGGTTCTGTATTCCAGCAAGTAGATTTTAAGATTAAGAAAGCAAGAGATCTGAGAATCTAAGTTCTAAAATAAGTTATAAATGTTAACTCTTGGTACCTCATATCTCGAGCTGCTTCTTGCAAATGACTTGATACCACTGCTAGCATGTTCTTTCCACTGCTAGTTATCTCCTTTCCACTGCTAGCGTTTTCTTACCACTGCTAGGTTGACGTTTCCACTGCTAGTATATTTTGGTAACCACTGCTACTAAGTGCAATGTGTTGTTTTTGCTTATATAATATGTTATCACTTGATTTCTATCATGTTAACATCTTTTGTCACTAACAAATTTGTTTTGTAGGTTGATAATAAATTATTTGTTATCTCACTTGGTTCTAACTTTTATATGCTCATTTTGCATAATCCCGTTTATTGCTACGTAGATTAGTAATATGCTCTATGGGACCCCTACACTTGCATATAGTCTAAAAAGCATATAGAATTAAGTTCTAGAGGGTTGGCTTTGCATTTTTGTCTTTCAACCGACCTCTTTCCAAATCTCATTTTTGCTTCCGCTTTCCAAAAATCACCTCCATCATTATTTAGTTATAACAATACTCTAATCCTCTTCACTTCCTATTAGGAAACCACATGCCTCATCATACGATCATCTCGTATTAATCAAGAAGAGGTACGTGACTTTAAGGATGAAGTTCATTGTATGCTAACCATCATCCAGAAAATATCACTAAGCTCATCTCTTTCGTTAGCCCGAATAACCTCCTAAACACTTTGTTGTCATTCCTTATGTTGGATGTCCACCAATTAAGGGGGAGAGAAATTCATTCACATAATTGTCTTTTGTCAAATTTTATGTCGCTTAGACTCTACAATACCAACACATAGGTAAACACCACTTAGCTAAAACCGGTTCATGAAACCACAACTAGTTCAACCTTTTTCACACCAATACCTCATCAAGTGAAAAACGCATCATGTGTTTTTACAAAACGTCTTCATCTCCACATATAGGATTTTCCTTAAACTAACACCTTACAACTTCACTAACTAGAACACCATCATAGGATCTTATCCTTTTCTCGCTTATCATGCATGTCCTTGTCAGTGCAAACCATATATTAATCAAAACAGCCATCTCCAACACGTTGATCCATCCAACTCTCACTCATATGATGTCATTCTCATCCTCATATAGGTACTCATTATTATTATTTTCCATATTGTCTTCACTTCTTTTCAAAGTGATAATCATCCATGTCGGTCAAAACCATGCTAATACTACCTTTCCCATTGTCACCTAGAATAGGTCATTTTTATAATTCGTGTCAATCAATGAACGAATTTATCTTCATCACTTTTATATCTTTTGGTATCTTCATTATAATATTCTTAGATAGAACGCATTATTGATTACTCTTGGGTTGAAGCATATGAGAACTTGCTCAAAACAATAGATTGTTAGCATCAATAAATCATTCAAATCATAACCCTTGTGCATCATTGAAATGCAATGTCCATTCACAATTTTTTTTCCTCTTAGCTTTGGTCACTTGACATGACGAAAGGATTGCATGAGTCCATATTTTTATATTTGCTATACATACGAGTTTCTAACTCCTTAATAGCTTCCTACCTAATCACCACCACCTTCCATCACCACTTTCACTAATCATCACCACCATGGATTAGCGAAAACTTGCTTTTGTAAATGTCAAGTCATCTACCATCACCACATGAATCCTACTAGTAAACCGACACCAACACTAGCACCACTAGTGGCACACCCGGTGGAAGACTTCATATCTTCTTTCTAGGAATTATTTTGTAGGCTTTTATCATGTTATATTCTCACTTTTCTTATGATTGTAATTAGGAGACTATACTTCATGAGATCTTTGATTATATCATTTATCACATATATACATCTTATTTTTCTTTGTGAAAAAGATGAAATATATTGCACTAATGTTTTTCATTGTAGGTTCATCATCATATACACTCGATTGTATATAATTTACTCATCTAAGGATGAAGTTTGCATCAATTATTTTTCTTATTTAGGTGCTTCTTGACACCCTAGAACAAGGAGGAATATCCTTTAAGCACTCATATTGCATCGTCTATACACTTGGTTGTATATGACATATTTGTCTAAAGACAAAGCTTCTATTATACTAATACTTATTTTGAAGGTTCATCTTGATGCCCTAGAGCAAGGGGAGCTTCCGTCAAGAATTTACTGAATGCATCTTATACACACTTTGTTGTATATCACTTACTCGTCCAATGACGAATATAGTTTTGCACTAATATTTGTTTTGTAGGTTTTTAATCATACCCTGACGCCTCAAACAAGGGGGAGCAACCGTCAAGGGGGAGCATGCACGCATTTAGCATCATTCTCACTTTTCAACAAGCATTTGTGCTTCGATAAAAAGTGGAGAAAATAGGCTAACATTGCTATGCATTTTTCTTTTTCATATATTTCTCATAATTTTTGTAGCATAAAACTAACCTTGATGTAGGTTAAGCCTCTTTATTTGATCCATGGATCCGCTACCAAACAAGGGACGGATTGGAGTAGACGATTTAACTTCACTAGGGATGATGCAAGCTCGCCTTTTTGGGGAGAAATTAAGTTAAACTCCAAGGACACGCCCTTTTTGTTTCGACAAAAGGGGGAGAAGAGTGTAAACGGAGAAGGTAATATAAAGGTAGTAAGGATACAAGTAACTTTTTACATTTTACTTTCTATTACGTTTACATATCTTTGTCATCATCAAAAAGGGGGAGATTGTTAGTGCAAATATTACGATATTTAATCTATACAGTCTCGTTTGTTTTGATTGATGACAAACATGTAACTTGTAATACATAACATAAAATGTACAAGTTACTTGTAATTACACTTTGTCTCAACATACATTCAACACCTCTCGATGTCTCAAGTCCTCGTATGTTACAACACAGGTTCGTACATGTTTGTTATGTGGCATTATGATCAAACCCATTAACAAATCATTTAGAATGTTTAAAATACATTTAGAGTCACTAAGTAGTTTAATAGGTTAACCATTCTATTTCGAACCTCATTTTACATGTTGCATTCACAAGTATTTCAAAAGGTAACTAGACATTTTATTAACTAGTTACATAATACATTTTACAAGTTTACCTTGATAAACCTTTAATCTAAAAATGGAAATACATGTTACATCATGTCATGCATCAACTTTGAAATCCTTGGAAGATCACTTGAATATTTTGGTTAGATTGATACTCAATATACCAAATGTGATCTTAGTAAGATTTGGTAATATCTTGGAAAGATTTGAAGAAAGATTTTTTAGATTTTGTGTCAGGCACCCACGGTACCAAATTGCATAAAGGACGGACCCCTTTAAAGGGATCCTTGGTCCGTGGACGCTCCTGTCCACTTTTGGCTTTAAATAGAAGCCCATTGTTTTCCCATTTCTTCACCACTTGAAAACACATCTTCTCCACCTTATTGCATACATTTAGATCTATCATTAACAATGTAGTAACATACATTAAACACCCTAATGATCATGATCATAATGCTTCTAACATTCATCTTTGTTGTAAGCATACTCTACATTGATCAACCAAGGAAAGCTTGGAGATCTAGCCATCCACACTCACCACAAGCTGAAGATCTATCACAACAAGTTTAGGGAACTTGTTATCTTCATCATGAAGGCTTCCTATCAATGGAAGATCATTTAGAAGTAGTTATTCATATCCATTAGACATTTGTGTCATGGATCATTAGTGTAGAACATCATTGCATCCTCACAACATTTTCACCAAACTAGATTAGATGGTTTATGTGTTTATACCATAAAACACAAGGTTTGTTATGTTGGGCCATAAAACATAGTGGGAGTGGTTGTACCCTTGAAAAGAACTCGACATCTAGCTTAGTGTCGGAAATATTGTATAGGCGACGTTAGGTTGGTTCTACCTCGAACTAGAACCCGGTATTTAGCTTTGTACCGGAAAAAGTGTAAGCGACGATTGTAAGGTTTTCTCCGCCGAGAAGGGAGCTTGTTGATTTAGTGAAGTAACTCTCGAGTTGGGTACTCGGGGAGTGGAGTAGGGCGGAAAGGAGATCCGTGACCGAACCACTATAAATCATCGTGTTCGGTTTGCACTTTCCTTTCTTTATCTCTTTACTTTCATAGTTGCACTATACTATTGCTTGTGATGTGGTTTGATGTTAATGCATGTGTGACAACATGGTTTACTATGCTTTACATTGGTCACAAACAATAATTGGAACTTTCATATTATAATAAGCTTCATAAGCGATTTGGTACTAAAGATCTAAAGTTTTTAAACGGTAACGTATTCACCCCCCCTCTACGTTTCCACAATTGGTACCAGAGCCACGTAGCTCTTATTTTCAAAACAAATGGTTTTTAAAATAGAGTACGATCCATGTATCAAATTACCATTGAAGCGAAAAATAATAGGAAAAATGCTTTGCTTGTTATACTTAGAAATTTTGTTGTTAAATGTAACTTTGTATACAAGCTTGAAGGTTTTCTTGAAAAATAAAATAGAAGTTTGTTGAAAGAACTAGTAAGTATTGTATTGTGTGCTTATAGAAAATTTACGAAGAAATATGATTTTAAAGGAGTGTTTGGGATAACTATAAATCTAGTTGAAAAATCACCTCCGTAAATGTTTAAGATAAGTTACATAAGTAGATACGTTGTTAAATATGTGTATTATATGTTTACTATGAAATCTAGTAAGTCACACACGTTTTCTCTATGTCAAATACTAGTTTTGGTGAATCTGTCTCAGAGGACCACGGCACCAAATCTTATAAAGGGCGGATCCCTTTATTTGGTTCCGTGGGATCCGTCTATACAGTATGCAGTTTTTTGGGCAACTTCAAAAAATCATAACTAATTAACCGTAAGTCCGTACAAGTCGAGCCACCTATCATTTTAAAAGGAATTAAGTCTACTTTCATTTAAAAATACTCTCATGGCCTGAGTCTAATTTTAAATAAGTGAAATAGACCAAATACTACAGTATGTCTAAAATATTAGGTTTCGCTTTAACATAAAAACTCAAATTTTTGAATCAAATAATATAAGTTGGTATTCTTAGAACTTTGATACAACTTCTTTTGAAACTAATTAATTTGGTAATATGTTTAAAGGAAACTAATCAAGCTTGGTATACATCGTCATATTTAAACGGTAGATGACGAAAAGTGTTTTTCATTTTATGCTATGCTAAATAACTACCTGTTTATGTTGTTTGCATATATGGTGCTTGCTTATTTTCAAATTGTTGTTTACACTTGTTTGGTTGCATAATATAAGTGTCAATCTTGCCATGTTTTTTATTCACTTGTTTGGCAACTTCTTGTTTATGCACAATAGGTCTTTGCTAGATTTTGTGCAATAAGTTAGAAAATGATTTTACCATCACTTGTAGAATTAGATAACTTTCTTTGCATAGGTTATACTAAAATCTCGCATAACTTATGAAATGTCATAACTCAATTATCAATGAGTACTAACTAAAATTAGTCAAGTACTTTGAAAAATGGAGTTTTTAAGAGAGTGTTTGGTACAAGGACAAAAACAATGTTGTATGATGTCATTTATGTGTTCTTGCTTCGTAGGATGATAAACTAACTAAAAACATTGATGTATGCTAACCGGTTCATGCAGGGGGATAGCACACGGGTGTTATCAAATTTTACCCATTTTCACTTATATGTGAAAATCGTTAGCTCTTGTTCAAAATCAATGCTCCACTATGTTTGTGTATGCGTTATTGACTGTTCCTAACTAGAAATAGTTAATGCCATATGTTTTGAGAAAAATTTCAGGTTTCGGAAATGTCCCCGATAGTTAAAATATGGGTCTGTAAAGATTTCTGGTCACCACGGACCAGACGGCACCAATTATTTGATTCCGCCCGTTATAGCTTTTGGTACCGCCATACCTGTACAAGCGGACCAGACGGCACCATTATTTTGGTTCCGCCTGTGTGAAAAATTGGTACCGTGAATCCTACAGGTAAGTTATTGAATTTTACTAAATCCCGCAATCTAATTTACCAAACGTCGCTTCTAGGATAGTTGTTAATGTATATCTTTCATACCTCACTCAACACATCCTCAATGGATTAACTTAGGATGTTTGACATGATTTTAGATACTTCCATCTCATTAGAAACTACCATCTTTGTATGGATTAACATCAAATCCATGAATCCTTAGTTCCACAAATCGACACATTCAAGATGATCATTTTCACACCTTCACTGTTACTTTTCCTCAAGCTTAGCATTTCTTAAAGCAAAGTCAAAATGACTAAATCCTTAACCTCAAATAAGCCACTTAAGAAAACCACTAGGATTAGCATTCGATCTTGTTGCTTCATTAACTTGAGCTCTTCATCCTCAGACTCATTACCTCTCAACATCTCATCAACCATTCAAGATGTGAACTTTCTAAACTTGAGTACTCCAACTCCACCACCAAAGTCACCTACCATCATCCAAAACAACTTCACTACCAAAGTCTCCAAAGCTTGTACCTATCAAACTTTGTGCAACACCACCAACATCTCCTTACCCGTTTGCGGATGACTTAGATGACTTACCGAGACTAATAAACCTGGACTCATTATTTGCAAAGATATCATACACAAGTCTAACATATGACTATAGATATTGTTTTGTATCTACATGTATTGCCTCACCTGGTTAACATGAAAATAATGTGTCATCCTTCAAGACGATAAGTATTTACATCGAGTCATAACTCACACATATGTTAAATACATATTATCAAGTCTTGTTATCCTTGAGTTCAATCTAAGCTTTATAATCTCAACAAATTAGGATTGACAACTTAAGTATTTCATCCGAAATATTCAAGTATATGCGACTTACGATTGTAGTCATTAAAAGTCATATCCGAAAAATCAACACCCAAGTATTTTAACAACACATGTTGAAACACTTATCCAAAACAAACAACCCACGGTGCCACTTATCCCTCTTTGACACCTACTATCCCTCTTCCATCTTTTGGCACCATTAACCGTATTGCTCATGAACTTCCAAGAGTATACTTTAAATCAAACGTGCCCTTTCAAGGTGAACCTATACTTCAGCCCCTAAGCTTCATAAACATAACCAAAACTTCAAGCACTTCACCCACTAGTTGTAGCAACCAATGAACCATAAGAATTAGTATCCGTACCTTTTGTGTTCAACATCTATGGACAAACAATCAACCTAAGTACTCCCATAGCACAACAAACCCCTACATCACCACATCCTTATTTAGACACACTAGAAGACCTACCACCTAGATCAACCAATCCACCATCCTTACCATCATTTGAATTCGTTGAGTGTATTGCTCAAAAAGCCCTTGTGTCCAACACTTGTAATGAATTAACTCAAACTCAAACATCCTTTCCCACATATAAGGACTTAGATAAATCATTATGGCTAGAACCTCAACTATCAAATAAGCATGGTGCTCTTGGTAATTGTTGTCAATTTCCACTAGGTATAAGTAGTACTACCTTCACAAATAATCAAAGTATTAGTAATACTTTGTCATTAAACTTCTGCATAAATTTCGTTAAACTTCAAATCAACATTTTAACAATATATGTTAAAATGCAATCTCAAAGCCAACATCATACACCCCAAGCAACAATGACTCTTGAGGAGTATACATAAGAAACTCGAGTGAATTTCTCTTGTCATCATCTAGTGAATATAATCTTGAGATCAAGTTTATTTAGATGGGACTATCCGATTCAAACACTTTGGCTTCATATCTTCATTTAGGAAAACGTGATGTTTTGAAGAACATTATGACTAAGATTCATGCGTTAAGCTTTCATTTTGTTAAAAGGATATTGTATATCCTATGCATCACTCTTGCGACATAAATAGTTGTGTTACAAGATATTTCATTACACCTCATTGGCTAAATGATCTTGAAACAAACATCTACAAGTTCTGTGAACTAGCATATCTAATTCATCTTGTCATACTTGTTTTCATAAGCATGATAACTTTATCCCATGGGATAATCTCATTTGTTGAAAGATACTATTTGTATCTATTTCCTTTCAAGCGTACATCATAACCTAACCTTGCTCAAACCGAGTGCATATCCAAGGTTAAAACTACACAATTTTAGAGCATACACAAGATCTATTGAAGTTGGTAACCTCACTTAGATTCTTGTTAAATAATGTTCCAAAGAGCTTTCTTGAGAACGTTCTTAGTTTAACATATTCCATTCTCTAGTCTTAGATGATCAATTCACATTTAAAGTACAAGATGTCATCCATTAGATCATACAATTAGCTGTGTAATTTGAACAACTTTCAATTCTAAACACAAGATTAAAACACATTGTTTATCAAACACACCATTGTTAAAATTCATGTGTATAACATGACATCTTCATCTCCTTAGTTATATTGCATATTAGTTGTGTCACATTAAGCCAAGTATTGGTAAACTATCATCTTTTATACCCTTTAATAGGCAAAAGTAGGAGTTCCCATCTTTCTGACATGAGAATGATTACTGGAGAATCTATTGCACTAGAAACTCAATTTGACCTAACGGTTGAATTGATTCCTGGAGAGAAGTTGGGTTTGTGGAATCACCCGTAAAAATGGCCGTGTTTAGCCTTAATTGAGCACCGCTAGTAATAGTCTCATATTCATTCTCCAACTTGAAAAATCTGTTTTCCTATACTTGCCTAAAGTAAGTGTTAAAACATTGATAGTTTGCCTCGCCTTAGGAATACTAATCAAACAAGTAGTATATATGACTTTTCTTTTAAAACCACTTGCATTGCACTTACATGTGTTGATTACATGTTCTTGTTTGATACGATAAGTTGATTTGACATTATCTTAGTGTTTGATAACTAGTCAAATGTGTAAACCTTAGTAAAACCACTTGCATTGCACTTACATGTGTTGATTACATGTTCTTGTTTAATACGATAAGTTGATTTGACATTATCTTAGTGTTTGATAACTAGTCGAATGTGTAAACCTTAGTACGGTTTTATCTTTATAATGCTTGTATTCTTGTTTCATGCTACTAAACATTTAAACCTAAAAATTTATTTGCATGATACTTACTTTTGAATTAATTTTAGCATGATTAACATGTTACTTATGAAATCATAATATGTCATTTTGATACGTGATAATTCTGATATGATAAGTTTGTGTTTGAAAGCTATTAGTTGGCATTCATTATATCTATGTGTAGTACAATCCAAATGATACATGCTCCAAATTTTTATGTCTTAAACATGGCTTGCATGAATCTTTCATTTTGTTTCTTTTGCCTCTTGTCACACTATTTGTTTGCTACGTGTGCACATATAATCTGTCAAAGTGCTTTTTGTATGACAAACTTTTAGAAGCTTTTTATCTTACAAATTAATCACATAGATTATTGTATATCCAAGTATGATTGAGTGGCTAAGTCTAACGAAAAAACAATCTCATAATGAAATGTCTTGAATAAAGTCGTATTCAAGCATAATATGATTGTTTTGATGATATCTTGTGTGGTGATTTCTTGTCTACTAAGTGCAATGTGTTGTTTTTGCTTATATAATATGTTATCACTTGATTTCTATCATGTTAACATCTTTTGTCACTAACAAATTTGTTTTGTAGGTTGATAATAAATTATTTGTTATCTCACTTGGTTCTAACTTTTATATGCTCATTTTGCATAATCCCGTTTATTGCTACGTAGATTAGTAATATGCTCTATGGGACCCCTACACTTGCATATAGTCTAAAAAGCATATAGAATTAAGTTCTAGAGGGTTGGCTTTGCATTTTTGTCTTTCAACCGACCTCTTTCCAAATCTCATTTTTGCTTCCGCTTTCCAAAAATCACCTCCATCATTATTTAGTTATAACAATACTCTAATCCTCTTCACTTCCTATTAGGAAACCACATGCCTCATCATACGATCATCTCGTATTAATCAAGAAGAGGTACGTGACTTTAAGGATGAAGTTCATTGTATGCTAACCATCATCCAGAAAATATCACTAAGCTCATCTCTTTCGTTAGCCCGAATAACCTCCTAAACACTTTGTTGTCATTCCTTATGTTGGATGTCCACCAATTAAGGGGGAGAGAAATTCATTCACATAATTGTCTTTTGTCAAATTTTATGTCTCTTAGACTCTACAATACCAACACATAGGTAAACACCACTTAGCTAAAACCGGTTCATGAAACCACAACTAGTTCAACCTTTTTCACACCAATACCTCATCAAGTGAAAAACGCATCATGTGTTTTTACAAAACGTCTTCATCTCCACATATAGGATTTTCCTTAAACTAACACCTTACAACTTCACTAACTAGAACACCATCATAGGATCTTATCCTTTTCTCGCTTATCATGCATGTCCTTGTCAGTGCAAACCATATATTAATCAAAACAGCCATCTCCAACACGTTGATCCATCCAACTCTCACTCATATGATGTCATTCTCATCCTCATATAGGTACTCATTATTATTATTTTCCATATTGTCTTCACTTCTTTTCAAAGTGATAATCATCCATGTCGGTCAAAACCATGCTAATACTACCTTTCCCATTGTCACCTAGAATAGGTCATTTTTATAATTCGTGTCAATCAATGAACGAATTTATCTTCATCACTTTTATATCTTTTGGTATCTTCATTATAATATTCTTAGATAGAACGCATTATTGATTACTCTTGGGTTGAAGCATATGAGAACTTGCTCAAAACAATAGATTGTTAGCATCAATAAATCATTCAAATCATAACCCTTGTGCATCATTGAAATGCAATGTCCATTCACAATTTTTTTTCCTCTTAGCTTTGGTCACTTGACATGACGAAAGGATTGCATGAGTCCATATTTTTATATTTGCTATACATACGAGTTTCTAACTCCTTAATAGCTTCCTACCTAATCACCACCACCTTCCATCACCACTTTCACTAATCATCACCACCATGGATTAGCGAAAACTTGCTTTTGTAAATGTCAAGTCATCTACCATCACCACATGAATCCTACTAGTAAACCGACACCAACACTAGCACCACTAGTGGCACACCCGGTGGAAGACTTCATATCTTCTTTCTAGGAATTATTTTGTAGGCTTTTATCATGTTATATTCTCACTTTTCTTATGATTGTAATTAGGAGACTATACTTCATGAGATCTTTGATTATATCATTTATCACATATACATCTTATTTTTCTTTGTGAAAAAGATGAAATATATTGCACTAATGTTTTTCATTGTAGGTTCATCATCATATACACTCGATTGTATATAATTTACTCATCTAAGGATGAAGTTTGCATCAATTATTTTTCTTATTTAGGTGCTTCTTGACACCCTAGAACAAGGAGGAATATCCTTTAAGCACTCATATTGCATCGTCTATACACTTGGTTGTATATGACATATTTGTCTAAAGACAAAGCTTCTATTATACTAATACTTATTTTGAAGGTTCATCTTGATGCCCTAGAGCAAGGGGAGCTTCCGTCAAGAATTTACTGAATGCATCTTATACACACTTTGTTGTATATCACTTACTCGTCCAATGACGAATATAGTTTTGCACTAATATTTGTTTTGTAGGTTTTTAATCATACCCTGACGCCTCAAACAAGGGGGAGCAACCGTCAAGGGGGAGCATGCACGCATTTAGCATCATTCTCACTTTTCAACAAGCATTTGTGCTTCGATAAAAAGTGGAGAAAATAGGCTAACATTGCTATGCATTTTTCTTTTTCATATATTTCTCATAATTTTTGTAGCATAAAACTAACCTTGATGTAGGTTAAGCCTCTTTATTTGATCCATGGATCCGCTACCAAACAAGGGACGGATTGGAGTAGACGATTTAACTTCACTAGGGATGATGCAAGCTCGCCTTTTTGGGGAGAAATTAAGTTAAACTCCAAGGACACGCCCTTTTTGTTTCGACAAAAGGGGGAGAAGAGTGTAAACGGAGAAGGTAATATAAAGGTAGTAAGGATACAAGTAACTTTTTACATTTTACTTTCTATTACGTTTACATATCTTTGTCATCATCAAAAAGGGGGAGATTGTTAGTGCAAATATTACGATATTTAATCTATACAGTCTCGTTTGTTTTGATTGATGACAAACATGTAACTTGTAATACATAACATAAAATGTACAAGTTACTTGTAATTACACTTTGTCTCAACATACATTCAACACCTCTCGATGTCTCAAGTCCTCGTATGTTACAACACAGGTTCGTACATGTTTGTTATGTGGCATTATGATCAAACCCATTAACAAATCATTTAGAATGTTTAAAATACATTTAGAGTCACTAAGTAGTTTAATAGGTTAACCATTCTATTTCGAACCTCATTTTACATGTTGCATTCACAAGTATTTCAAAAGGTAACTAGACATTTTATTAACTAGTTACATAATACATTTTACAAGTTTACCTTGATAAACCTTTAATCTAAAAATGGAAATACATGTTACATCATGTCATGCATCAACTTTGAAATCCTTGGAAGATCACTTGAATATTTTGGTTAGATTGATACTCAATATACCAAATGTGATCTTAGTAAGATTTGGTAATATCTTGGAAAGATTTGAAGAAAGATTTTTTAGATTTTGTGTCAGGAACCCACGGTACCAAATTGCATAAAGGACGGACCCCTTTAAAGGGATCCTTGGTCCGTGGACGCTCCTGTCCACTTTTGGCTTTAAATAGAAGCCCATTGTTTTCCCATTTCTTCACCATTTGAAAACACATCTTCTCCACCTTATTGCATACATTTAGATCTATCATTAACAATGTAGTAACATACATTAAACACCCTAATGATCATGATCATAATGCTTCTAACATTCATCTTTGTTGTAAGCATACTCTACATTGATCAACCAAGGAAAGCTTGGAGATCTAGCCATCCACACTCACCACAAGCTGAAGATCTATCACAACAAGTTTAGGGAACTTGTTATCTTCATCATGAAGGCTTCCTATCAATGGAAGATCATTTAGAAGTAGTTATTCATATCCATTAGACATTTGTGTCATGGATCATTAGTGTAGAACATCATTGCATCCTCACAACATTTTCACCAAACTAGATTAGATGGTTTATGTGTTTATACCATAAAACACAAGGTTTGTTATGTTGGGCCATAAAACATAGTGGGAGTGGTTGTACCCTTGAAAAGAACTCGACATCTAGCTTAGTGTCGGAAATATTGTATAGGCGACGTTAGGTTGGTTCTACCTCGAACTAGAACCCGGTATTTAGCTTTGTACCGGAAAAAGTGTAAGCGACGATTGTAAGGTTTTCTCCGCCGAGAAGGAGCTTGTTGATTTAGTGAAGTAACTCTCGAGTTGGGTACTCGGGGAGTGGAGTAGGGCGGAAAGGAGATCCGTGACCGAACCACTATAAATCATCGTGTTCGGTTTGCACTTTCCTTTCTTTATCTCTTTACTTTCATAGTTGCACTATACTATTGCTTGTGATGTGGTTTGATGTTAATGCATGTGTGACAACATGGTTTACTGTGCTTTACATTGGTCACAAACAATAATTGGAACTTTCATATTATAATAAGCTTCATAAGCGATTTGATACTAAAGATCTAAAGTTTTTAAACGGTAACGTATTCACCCCCCTCTACGTTTCCACACACTGCTCACCATCTTTTCCACCTTGGAATGCCCGAACCAATCCTTCACGAGCATAAGCATTAATCAGCATATTATATGTCATGACAGTCGGCTGCAAACCAATCCTTCCAAATTCAAATATCACATCTCGTGCTTTACTATATTGACCTTGTTTTGCAAACCCGTCCACAAGAATATTAAATGTCACACGAGTTCCTTCCACTTTATCGCTAATCATCCTTTTCCATATTCTCATTAAAGCTTCAGTGTCACCTGCTCGTCTAAATGCATCAAGTAGAGCCGTGTAAGTTTCTATTGATGGTTTTACCCTTTCCCTTAACATGTTTTGAAATGCCACGTCAGCTTTTTGGTGCCACCCGCTGATTGAATACGCGTGTATAAGAGCTGTATAGGTATGAGATGTTGGTTTTATGCCAAATTTTTTCATCTTCAAGAATGCATCAGCTGCCATGTCACTCATTTTCCTTTGGCGCCCATATGCACTAATTAAACAAGTGAAGGATTTAACATCGGGCTGTAATCCCATTTCTTCCATTTCTACCATAAGTTTTTCGATCAGTTCCGGTTGCATTCTTCGACTATAAGCGTCCATTAGAATATTGTAAGATGTGGTTGTAGGTGTGATACCTTTTGACTTCATTTCAGCAAAGAGACCTTCAGCTTCTTCAATTTGGTCTGATTTGCTGTGAGCGTTTATAATTGTGTTGTAGATAATTGCATTCGAAGCGATCCCCTTTTTTCCATTTCTAATTGGATAATTAGTGCTTCTTTCTTTAAACCCTCGTCACAAAATGCTTTAATAAGAGCGCCCATGACTTCTAAACTCCATTTGAGTCCTCTCATGTTCAAGATTTCAAAGAACTCCCACGCATCTTTGGCACTATTACCCTTTCTTCTCATAATTTTGATCATTATAGAGCATGTCAATTGATAAGGTTCAACATTGCATTGTTCCATCGTCTCAAATAGGCTCCAAGCATCATCATACCTAATACAAACAACCCAAAATACCAACATAAAGAAATGATCGTAGCTTACATATTGGTTAAGTATAAGAACAATGTCACACCATTCACAACAGAAAGACAAAAGATTCTTTCAGAAACATTGAAAGAACATAAGCTAAAGAAGTTCCCTGAACACACATGATATGGATTTATGCGTTTAAGGGAGTTAGTAGGATTATATATGTATTGTAGTCTATAGATGCATTTTTACTGTTTCGGGTTAAGACTTAAGACTTAACAAATTTCTTGTATACTCTAATCTATTTGTCTCGTTCTCTTTATAAAATGAAAGCTCAATTGTGTTGCTCACGGACTAGCCTTATTGACCGAATTGTAAAAGCTCTTAGAGAATGTCTGTCTTTTGCTTATCAATGAATCTTAAGAGACACCACATAACATTTTTATTGTTCCAAGTTAACTACATCCATCACCTAAGACATACGCTATTTGGAATTGCTAGTTTATTAGCTTTTGTACTTGTTGCGTTTTGACAAAGCACATAACCAGTTTCAAGGGTGCTTTGAGATTCCTTATACAAACTGCTTATCTAATTATTTGTAAATGAAACAATGTGTTTCGCTGATTGCTTCAAAAAACAATCATAAGCGGATAAACCGTTCCGATAATCAATCCCGAATACCCCTTACTATAACAAGTAACAAGACAGCATGATATGAGTATTAAAAACAACGCCAACAACATATCGCGTAATCATACACACTAACTTATAATTTGAGCTAGGAAAGAAGTGAATACCTCCCACAATCCGAAAGAGCTGAAATAGCAGAATTAAACACATGAACTTGCTTATACTCCACAGAATCAGGCAAATTATCAAACAAAATCAACAACTTATCACCCAAACCAGCTCTCCCAAGAACAGGAAACAATGCCGAATAAGCCCATGGCGTAACCAACGACGGCTCATGTAAACTCATCCACTCAAAAAAAGACAAACAACACATAACCAAACCTTCTTCCTCACCCATCAAACTCAACACTTCAACACACTCTCTCTCTCACTCAACTTCCCTTCATAAACCCCTAATACCTCACCCAATGTCACATTCTCAGGCAAGTTTTTCGCAAGCTCAATAACACCATCTACACACCTTTCTTCAAATTCCTTTATGGGTTTTAACCCTCACACGGATTCATCACCCGGGTCGGGTCCAAATTCGGGTTTCATCAAACTTTTCCCATTTTCAAGAACTCCATCTCCACTAAAAACAGACCTTTCTTCAAAACCCTTTATGGGTTTTGTTCCTGACCCGGAATCATCATCTGGGTCGGGTTCAGAATCGGGTTTTAAGGCCGGAGCAAGGTGCCATGAAGTTCGCCGTTTTTTTTGTAAGGTGAATTTGCCTTCAGTTTGAGGGTCTTTTTCTGGGTTTTGGTTGGATGTTTGAGACTTGAAGAATTTGTGAATTGGGTCTGTGATAATTTCATCTTTTTGGGTTGGTTTTTGTTTTTCTTCTTGAAGAAATGGTAGGAAGATTGAGGGGGTTTTTTTAGACATGATTTTATGATGGTGGTTTTACGGTGGTGGGATAGGGTGGAGGATAGTGGCGGGAAAGAGTGGTGGTGGAGGTTGAAGGTGATTATGGTCATGGTTTTTGCTTTCTAATTGAAAGCTTCACTGGGTTTGGAATAAGTAGTCTTGAGTTGAGCGTGTTTGGTTTGCCATTGGGTATGACTATGGTTTGATTTGTGTTAGATCGGTGTCGGTGTTAGAGAGGTTGTGGAGGTGTCGGTGTTAGATAGGTGGTGGAGGTGTTATATCGATGGTGATGGTGTTGTGATGTGATTGTGTAACCGAGATATGTGATGGTGATGGTGTAAATGTTTTGGGTAAAATGTATATAATGTATAAATTGTATTTATGTATTTAAATCTATTATGTATTTAAAAAGTATAATACATTACAAAAATATAAAAGTGTATTCTCTATCTAATAAGTTGCCCAAAAGTACATATGTGTGGGACCAAGTTGCCCAATATATATGTACTTTTTTATAATAAAAAAGACTTTACTTTTTTACTAAAAGACAAAAATATGTCAGTTGCCCAAAAATGTAGGTTCCAGTTGCCCAAGAACTAACCTAGTACACTAGTACAAGGTGGGCCCAAAGATATGGACACTTTTCAATTTTATGGGAGAGTTGCCCATGGGGCATTAAGAGAAGTGGAAAATTTTGGGGGGATTTGGGGTAAATTTATTAGGCAACTGAGGTAGGTAGAGAATTTGCCCTTATTTATAACATGACATGTTATGAAAGTGTATAAGTTTAAACACTTTATAAAAGTTCGTAACATTTATATAATTATTTTAGAGTTTGCGTACTAAAATGAGACGATGAAAAAAGTTTGTTGTTATTTGATGACAAAACTTTTATAAATTTTATTAAATTGATATTTTGGGTACTATTTGTTTATATTTTACATGCTTATATCATGCTCTAGCGAGAATGAGTATTGTTTTTGTTGTTGTATATTTTGAGTTCGTATCAAAACTTTTTTTGCAATATATATAACAAATTTGAGGAAGAGTGTTTGTACCTATATCAAGTATTAACTAGAGTGTGAAAATGATTTATCTTAATATAGTTGAAAGTTTAACAATAATTGTATACATTTTTATTTGGGCAAATCGCATAAAAAGGTACTCATCTTATGTCCAATTTCAATTAAAGGTACGATTCTTTTTTTTTTTCTCAATTTAAGGTACCCGACTTTTTTTTTGGGCCGATTTAGGTTTTTTTCTAACTTCCGTTAAATATTTCGTTAGTAAATTACATGTTTGGTCCTTGAGTTTGTATAGGCATTACATGTTTGGTCCTTCAGTCCGTTTTTGCACATTTTCAAAAAATATTTTTCAAAAATAAAATAATTTTTTTTTTTTGAAATATTTTTTTTCCAAATTTTTTTCAAAAATAATTTTTCGAAATATTTTTTTTCCAAATTTTTTTCAACAAAACTTTTTCGAAATATTTTTTTTCCAAATTTTTTTCAAAAAAACTTTTTCAAAATATTTTTAATCAAAAAAAAAAAATTTCGAAATATTTTTTTTCCAAATTTTTTTCAAAAATTTTTTTCGAAATATTTTTTTTCAAAAAAAAAATTCGAAATATTTTTTCTCCAAATATTTTTTCGTGCAAAAACGGACGAAAATATTTTGAATTTTTTTTTTGAAATATTTCGAAAAAGTTTTTTTGAAAAAAATTTGGAAAAAAAATATTTCGAAAATTTATTTTTGAAAAATATTTTTTGAAAATGTGCAAAAACGGACTGAAGGACCAAACATGTAATGCCTATACAAACTTAAGGACCAAACATGTAATTTACTAACGAAATAGTTAACGGAAGTTAGAAAAAACCTAAATCGGCCCAAAAAAAAAGTCGGGTACCTTAAATTGAGAAAAAAAAAAGAATAGTACCTTTAATTGAAATTGGACATAAGATGAGTACCTTTTTATGCGATTGCCCTTTTTATTTCAATAAAAGGTGCACAATTATGTTAAAATTCAGGATCCGTCACTGACATTGATAATTAGCTACGTTGATTGGCTCACATGGTTTTGAACATAATGTGTGTTATAGGTGTTAAAGCCAACTCAATGACTCGTTCAAAACAATGTTTAACTGTTTTGATAACATGATCATTTTTTGCAAAGGTTCCTCCTCTAAAAGAACTAAGCTTTGTGTCAAAAGTTGACCAAATAAGTTTCGCCGGTGTAATTTAAACTTGTTGTCTCCACTAATGACTGCAATATATCAATCCATTTCTTCTATATGTAATTGAACTAAATCCTACGACTCACAAGCAAAAAAGGAAATTAAGATGTCGATTTTATTAAAGTGTTAACTGAAAAGTGTTTTTATTAGACTTGATCAAGTAGTTCATGTTGGGATCATCATCATGAATGATTTTCGGGACGAAGCATCCCATGGCACACCATTGATAGATAAGACATGAGAAAGAAAAACAAAATTGCAGTTAATATTCAAATGTATGACACGTTTTTATCAAAATCATATTTTTAATTGCATTTGTATGTCGAAATCGGTTTTACGATCAAAATATTCACATTAACCACCACAAAATCGATTTTCAAATGGTAAAAAAAAAATCACAAATTGCATTTTATTCAAGGGACGTTTGGTTAAGCTTATGAATTGGTTTAATGATTATGTTATATAAGCGGCTTATGGCTTATATATCATGAGCTCATAAGTCTTTGCTAAATGTTTTACTTAGCTTGTCATAATTAATAAGGTAAAATGACAAAAAAAAAAAAAAAAAAAAAAAAAAACAAAAACAAAAAAACATTGAAATGTGTAGTAACTAATGAGGGTTATAAATGTCTTTTTACATAATATCCTTATGTAACCTCACCCTTCCTCAAATAAGCCACAAAGTTTGGCCTTATCAAAACTCTCTAAAATAAGCTCATAAACCCAAACATATAAACTTTGTAAAACACTTAATTATTATTATTATTTTTTATTATCTTACTATTTTATAAAGCACAAACACATTTGTGAGTATTAAATGCCTTAAAATTCAACATTACAAATTTTATTGCTAAAGGTACAACTAAAAACTTCAGCTATTAATGTAGTCGGGATTTTTAATGACTTTGTTTACAAATACAAGTAAAAATGCATAATTTACAAGTATTTAAAGCACAAATAAAACTCAAAAAACACTATTTGACAACTACAATTAATACACTATTAAAAACACGTACCTGTCTTTACTTTGCACAAGAGATCCCCGTACTCTTCACACCCCTTTAGTCTTGATCTTGCTTATGCATTGCTTGGGAAGGATTGCCATATCCATTTGTTGGGGGCACACCAAAATATACAACTATTTAACCACAATGTACAATCTAACTAAGCTTCGAAAACATAAATCATAAATCCAGCAACCCAAAACAAACATTCATCACTTCAACCATTTACTTGATACTTGATTACTGCTACTACCGAACGCCACCACCATCAAAGCATTCATAAACCATCATAAATCTTTAAGAAGTAACACTTCTATTCAATACACAAAACTTTTTACAGAAAGATCAAAAATGAAAGTGTTCATATACTATATTTATCTGAATTTACAAAACAAAATACAACAAACAACGACCCTACCCGCAACCTTGTGCTTTTGTCTTCATTCGTATAAAAAATATAAAAATCTGTGTTGTTTCGGTTGGTGTTAAGATAAAATCAAAGGAGTAGTTGTGATTTCATTTTGGCTTTGATAAGAAACGAACAACATACGCGTATTTATTAATTCGTGGGTTATTCGGCGTGGAAACGACAAAATAATGCTGCATTTTTTTAGTGTGGTTTGTATTCGATTTGAGTGTGGTTTGTGTTCGATTTGATTAAGAAAAGGAAATTAGTGTTGCGTTTTTTGTTGTAGTTTGAGAGAAGAAATTTTGTTTTATGTGTTGTGGCTGCACAAAAGAGTGATTAGAGTTTACCAATATTTAGGGATATTATTTATTAAAGAATATATTTAGGGTGTGCTTATTGGACTGAATCATAAGTGTTGGGTAATTGGACTTCATTTGGTTATAACTAAATATTTATTCAAGTGGAATTGGGCTTGTGTAAATTAAACAAGGGATGAATATTGGCTATCTATAAGGGACGAAATTTGGTGTAGTTTTTACTTAAAAATCTTGATATTTATAAAATTATTATCACAAAATGTATATAGCTACAAAATATTGCTCGCTAAAATTTTAATTATAAAGTACCTGTCACCGTATCACACGAGTACCTGCCAGTATAAATTCATAAACTCATAACCCCTTGAATAAGCTTAAACTAGGGGTGTTGATCGGTTCGGTCATCGGGTTATTCGGTTAATTCGGTTAAAATTTTTTTAAGCTCAATCCGAGAACCGAACTGAACCAAATTTAAATTCGGTTTTCGGTTCGATTCGGTTCTTGGGTTGACCCGAATAACCCGAATTTCACTATTTAAAAAAAAATTTAATAATTACATAGATATTTAGCAAAAAATATATTTCAAGCATAAAAAGTATTTTATAATATTATGATAATCTTTTAATAGTATTTATTTTCATATAAATATACATAAAAATATATAAATATATAAATATATATATATATATATATATATATATATATATATATATATATATATATATATATATATATATATATATATATATATATATATATATATATATATATATATATATATATATAGGGAAGAGTTATTTTCAGAACCAAGAAAAATGCGAGAACTGCGAGAACCACCATCAACCAATCATATTTTTTTGGATATTTAGTTTTAATATTTAATTCAAAAGGGTATTTTGGTAAAATTGCTTTTTATTTTATCATTTATTTTTTTTACAAAAAACGTTTTTTTTTTCCGAAATTTTAGGATTTTTTTTTTTTTTTTTTTTTTTTTTTTTTTTTTTTTTTCATGTTTAAAAAATCAATATGTGCACATGTGTTTTGCATTGCGTAAAAATTGTATTTTTTGTTTATGCATAGGTGCTTGGTATTTGCACATGTATCTTTAAAAAATAATACATAAATAAATATATACAAACAACAAAAATTAATTTATAAATAGATTGATGCAATTTTATACAAAAAACAAAACTTTATTAAAAAATATTACATAAATATGTTTTATTACAAATATATGAAGCGTGCACATGTGCATATTACAATGTCTTTAACAGTTGGTTCATCTTTTAGGCGTACACATGTGTTTTTAATCCTTGTGCACATGTGTTTTTAATCCTTATGCACATGTGTTTTTATCGTCTCGCTCATCTTAACAAAGGAGATAAACATTATACAGCAAATCATCTCCATGCATCTATATGTGCATCCACTTGTTAGTCTTCAATACTATTATCATGTTCAATAACCTGAAACAAGCACACACAAAAGATAGTAATGTTGCACATGTATAATCTAATGACATTATCATTAAAACTATAAACTACATAGTATTCCACAAAATTCAAATTTATTCATTATCTATGAACCAATTAAATGATCAGACAATACCCCTACACATAATTAAATACAATACATCGATTTTAAAAAGCAAATAAAATGCAACTAAAGTTTCTCACCATGATCCATTAAAAAGAAACACATTACTACTAGCAAACATATTGTAACTAACACGTGTTCATCACCATGAGAAACCATTTAAACACAATCAAACTTTACAGAATCATAAAACTAAAATAAAATAAATAAAGAAAATACATGTGTATAATCATTTAAATGCAATAGTATTTGAAAATACATGTGAAATCGCAAAAAAAATACACTAACGGGCTTAGACCTAGAGAGGCCGGGACCCTTCCCGGTCCTCACCTCCGCCCCTGTCTATGCTAGTTAGACTTGAACTCCAACTAATCAAATATACTACAGTCCAAAGTAATGACCAAAAAATATACAAAATAAGCCCATATTACAACAGTTTGCAAAACAAAGGAATTGGAGCAATGTTGTCCCTATTCTCAACTTTCATTAATTACAAGAATATTGTCGCTAGTGACATATGAGAAACATGTCATCACAAATCAAAAGTATCATTAAATTGAATTTCATGTCTTTCTCTTACGCTAACCAAACACGTCCAAACATCCCCTAAATACCTACAAGAGACAATTATGCAACTAAATAAAATATAATTACAAACCTGGGTTGCTCCTCTATACTTTCATCAACCACCTCAGAACTCACGTCACTCACGGGACCATTTGACGATCTTGCATTAAAACAGAAACTGGGATCAAAACTCCTAAAGAAGAACCCGAGTTTATTGGCTTCAGGAACACATGGATCAAAAAATTTATTCTATCAAAATTCATATCTTTTTCAGATCGAAACCCGAACTAAAACAAGAGTACTTTTCAGATCGAAACCAGTAACAACACATAGGAAGATGATAGAGAGTACTGGTGGAAATTTATGTGGACAAAGATGATGGGGTTGATGATGTTTCGGGTTTTTTTTTTTTTTTTTTTTTTTTTTTTTTTTTTTTTTTTTTTTTTTTTGATCTGATTACTAGGAAGAGAGAGGATTGTTGGTGTGGAGGCTAGGGTTTGAGGGAGGGTGCGTGTGCATGAGAGAGATAGAAAATAACTGATCCTTCTCACATCAGTTTCCCTATAAAGTAGACGATTTACAAAAAAATATTATTACAAAATACCAATTGTACCCCTCCTTCACTAATACAATTAGACCCAATCTTTCCATTAATTACTTAACTGCCACCATCAATTATATCCATTGATCAAATATTTAATGGTTGAGATCGGTTCTCGCAATTTATTTGGTTATGAAAATAACCTTACAATATATATATATATATATATATATATATATATATATATATATATATATATAAGAGTAAATTACACCGTTCGTCCTTGTGGTTTGCGTTGATCGCAGGGTTTCGTCCTTTGACCAAAAAAGTTGCACCGTCCGTCCTTAAGTGTGAAACGTTATGCACCGTTCGTCCCTCCATCCAACTGGGCCCACAAATTCCCACTAATGTCAGTTAACTCAGTTAACCCATGAGGGCATATCCGTCATTTCCCAAGTACATTGCATTTATTAAAAATTCATTTTTCACATTTAAACAAAACACACAAAAATAAAATCTCCTCTGCCTTCTCATCTACCTCGCCGGCGACACCCTTTTTCCGGCCACCACCACTGCCGTCCGGCCAAAAATCTGTCGCCACCCTCCTCCATCAGTCAAGCCTTTAAAAGATAGATTCGTGGGTGTGTTTGATTGTGGTTTTTGGTTTCGTGAATTGTTAAGGTGTGTTTGTTCATGTGACGTTACCACAGCCCTCACCGTTATCTCACGCTACCACCACCTTCCTTCTCGATTGGTAGGGTAAACACCATCAAAACCCTCCTAATTATTTCCTTTATTTTTATACGAATATAAAAGGGATTTGTAAGGTTTTCATGGAATCAAAACGAGATTTTAAAATCTGTCTTTCTAATTCATTCGTGTGGTTTAAGCTAATAAAAATGGTGTTGATGATTTGGTACTCAAATCTGATGTCAAACCCGTTTAGGGTTTCGGGTATAAAACCCGGGTAGTCTCAGGTCTCGGGTTCGAAACCCACAGGGGTGTTTGGGTATACTTGTTTTGTTTCAGGTTCGAGTCACATAAGAGCCACACTAGGGCGTGTTTGTTTGTTTTGTTCACGTCCAAGAGAAGACACCAAAAGGAGCTATTTGTGTTGGCTTAGCCTCGGCTCACATGACCACACCCATAGGGTGTGTTTATCTCAATTAGACTCACAAAAGACACCACAAGGGTTGTGTTTGTATGCGTATAACAGCAGCCCCACAGGGGCGTGTTTGCCTTGTCTTGGTTCGAAAACAACCCATAAGCGTGTGGCTGGGTTTGGTTTACAGAAGCGACCTGACAAGGGTGCGTTTTGTGCTTGCGTATCACAGCCAAGGAGGGGCGTCTGGCTTGTTTGTTCTTCTTCTTGTTTGAACCAAGAGAAGCACCAAAGGGTGCGTTTGGTTTGCTGTCGCAGCCACACCCAATTGGGTGTTTGGCTTGCTATTCGTGGGTATTGCAACAGCCAAAAAGTTGTTTAATTTGGTTTGGTATTTGGGCGCTAACGGCCTACCCCAAGAGGGTGTTGATTTGGCTTTTGGTTTGCTTGATTTACGACAACATCCATTAATTTGTGTTTTGTGTGTGTGTTTTGAAGGTGTTTTTGGTGTGTGTGAATTTTTATTTATCCTCATTGTGTTTTGTGTGTGTGTTTTGAAGGTGTTTACGATGGTGATATAAGGGTGGGCGTGGTGGTGTTTCGCTGATAAAGGTGGCGGTGTCACGGTGGTGATGGTGGTCGTGTGAGGTGACGGCTGCAGTAGTAGAGAGAGAGGTGGGAGATGTTTTATTTTAAGTTTAGGGTAAAATGAGGGTGGTGTAGGGTTTTAATAACCCCAAGGGTAGTTTGTGTCAATTTTGCAAAGAAGAGGGGCGCGGTGTAACTTAACACAGGGACCATACGTGGGTTTAGGGTAAAATGACGGAAATACCCCTTAAAAAACCTCAGTTAACTGACGTTAGTGGGAATTTGTGGGCCCAGTTGGATGGAGGGACGAACGGTGCATAACGTTTCACACTTAAGGACGAACGGTGCAACTTTTTTGGTCAAAGGACGAAACCCTGCGGTACACGCAAACCACAAGGACGAACGGTGTAATTTACTCTATATATAAAAAAAATATATTTATATGAATTCGGTTTTCGGTTCAAACTGCCAAACCCATATCCAACACGAGAACCGAATTAGTAGTTCGGTTCGGTTCGGTTTTAGCAAATTCGGTTCGATTATTAGTTCGGTTCAGTTATTTTCGATTCGGTTCGATTTCGGTTTTCGGTTCTTTCGGTTTTTTCGCTCACCCCTGGTTTAAACAAAAACACCCCCTCAACCGAGCACAAGACGCTTGCCCATCAAGCAATTCAAAATTGCTCATGTGAGTATGTGACTATCTTCTTGGCCCAAATCATGTGGGTCATATTATTTGTCGTACCGGCCATTTAGTGAGCCTGATTTTTACAAGGCAATTGATGTACCAGGCTCATATATTATATGGGCCAAAAGATCAAAACAGTTAAAACTCTAAATTGATTCGATTTTTTAAAACTAAAGCTTGCTATAAAATTACGTAAAATCAATTTTTTTTAAGAATAACAATTGTAGATTTTTATAGCTAAATCAGTTAATCTAGGAAGGTAAAGTCAAACTATATTGTTACAAACGCACAAGTCTAATATGACACATGTGTTTGTTTGAAGCAAGTAACATCTATAACTTGAGCTTAACATCTTACATGGAGCCACTTCATAAAGCTTTATATTTTGCTGATCATTCACGACTAACTTCAATATGATAAACTCCAGAGGTGTTAAAGAAAAAAACTAACACTTTTAAGTCTTTTACAATGAAAGAATACTAAAGAGTTAGATAAAACAACCATTATAACTGATTCTAAAAAGTATCATACAAATGAGGTTAAATTTTACATGTATTTTAAATACAACACTTCTTTTGGACCATTTCTAGACGTCAATTAGCGATATATTGTTGAGCACGTCACTTCGTTATGTAAACGTTATAGGCTACAACTTGTAAAACACTTGCAAAATATGATTGTTAGCATAAAGCTTAGTATATAGTACTACTATTAAGTATTAACATTTCTTTTGATTCTTAAATATAGGGAACTAGCTCTTTAAACTCCTAAAGAAGTTTGACTTGATAACATATATTTAATGCCAAATTTCTATATGATAATTGGCATATAAGTAGTACAATATTTTGTTTTTTATTTATTATTTTATACTATTTATTTATTGAACATGCACATCATGACGTATGACTAAACTATATTTGAGCACCGCATAATTGAAGCTGATCTAGTCGACGACGACGTGGATGCTTCAACAATTTCCTTTGACTTTTTTTCAACTCAACAACTCCACAATAATGTTTTTAAGGTCGGTTTATGAAAAAAGTAAAAATGAGTTTTTACTTCTTTTTCTGATAGTGATTGCAAACCAAATAATGTCATTCTAAAAAGTTGTGTCTAAATTCCTAAATAAACATGTGATAATAGGGCCCAAGAAAAAAAGGAAAAACAGAAGAGCCAAAAACACAAACAAACAAAGGTTACAAAAAACTACAAACAAAAAAGACACATGAATACTCATTATTTCTCTTTTATAATTTCAAACATGTTACCGAATTTTTTTTTTACCATTCTCATTTCAATAATTTTTTTCACTAGAGGTATGTTTGGCAAAAATAGATTGTGCTGGTGCTGGTGCTGGTGCTGATGCTAGTGCTGAAAAAAATTATAAAAAGAGATTATTTTTATAAGATACATAAAGTAACCTTTTATTTTCAGAGATTATGGAAGATTATTTTTTTAATAATCTCTTATAAGTTATGTCTGCCAAACGAAGATTATTTTTTAGTTAGCTTATTTTTTTTAAAAATAAACATAATCACTCCATAATCTCATGTGCCAAACATAGCCGAATTTAACAATTATGTGTAAAACTAACAACAAAAACTTGTACCAAGAATTTGCATAAAAAAAATACCAGCAAAAATACCTTTAAACTATTTATTTTTTATTTTATCTCTTTGAAGTATTATTCAACTTTTATTGTTAGGCGTCGGTTTGTAGTCAAACTAAATTTTGCGCGACATTCGCAAACCCTAAAGACAATATTGGATAATATTAAGGTATAGAATATATTTGATAAAAAAAAACAAATGGTATAATCTTGTGAGTGATGACTTGTTAATACAGTATGCCATTGCTGATTGCTCTGGTAATTGTTCTTATTTTTATGAAGCAATAAACAATATATTACATTATTACATATCACAAACAATAGTTTTTCATGCTACTTACTCATGGAAATGGGTTTTTCTCGAAGCATTGGAACGATAATCACCCATAACTTTTATGCACATAAGTGTCACAACAGCTTTTAAGTGGTTTTAACCGGAAAAAAATATATAAAAGTTCGACACATATTCACTTATGTCAACTTTATTCAATTTGAAGGCATCAAAGTTTAGTGACAATTTTTTACTATCTGTGCCAAATTAGTCGTAGAGATAGTAGCTTAGTGGTGAAGAACATTCAACATAATGCGGAGATCGAATTTTGTAAGACTAGTCGATATAAGTCAATCGACAAGCAATGGAAACATGAGGTGGTATCAAAATTACCCGAACCTACTCGAACCCGAATAAACTTATTCATGTCGGGTTATACGGGTTGCAAAACATTATTCGGGTTAATCCGAATTTCTATTAGCTCGGATTTCAGGTGAGATTTTTAACTTTGTTCGGGTTAACCCGAATAACCAGCATAAGAGATTTAATTTTTTTACATCATAATTTGACTTATTCGAGTTAACCCGTACCTGATTAACTCGCAACCCAAATAACCCACAACTGTAACGTTTTTTTCACTCAAAACTGGATTAACTCGGGTCAGGTTACTCGAATAAGAATCTCAATTGATGGTACATAAAGTTGGTTAAAAGTTTAAACACAAGTGCTTAACATTTACTATTAAAAAATAGAAACAGTTATGCAAATCTAAATAATTTAACTATCACTATTAGGTGCATGTTTAGCAATTTTCTATTTATTTTACGGCAATATTGGTAAAAAGAGTTACTTTTAACTTTTACTTTTCACTCAACTTTTTACTGTGAAATGGGGATTTACAATGACAAGCTTTGGTTTGCTAGTAACGTCGTGTAGAGAAAGGAGTTTTCAAACTTTTCTTCATCTCTTTCTTTCGCATCTTCAACCAAACAAACAAACATCTTCAAGAAAAGCACCTTTTAATCACATCACATTAATACTTAACCATATTCATCATTAACCCATAAATCACACAAAACCCATATATCACATTTGGTTAGTTTTCACTCATCACTTTTATCTTATGCTTTTTTATGTCAATGTTTTAGCTAATTGACCCATTTATATGATCAGTTTATATATAGTTTTTTGTTGGGTTTATGCTAAAGATTTGATGCATGTATATTTTAATCCATTAATATCAAGTATGCAAGTTCATATTTTTAGCTTTATAATTCTTGTTTATGCTAAATTTAAGCTTAAAGATTAAGATTTATTCCAAGATTTTATATGGGTTATGTTTGTTTTTATGTAACTAGTGAGAAAAATGCTAAAAGGTTGGATTTTTATCTCGGCTTATGGCGAAAAGTTTCCATCTTTTTGGATGCAGATTAAGTGTTTGTGAAGTGATTTTTTGTTTTTGTTTTTGTAGATGCATTGTGATTTGTAACAATGGTTCTCGGTTTAAGGTCTAAGCATCGTAAAGACGGTTCTGTTCAAGTAAATTATCTGATTCATGTACAAGATTTAAAACCTTGGTTACCAACGAGTCAAGCTTTATCGCTCCAATGGGTAAATGGTGATCAGATGACAGATTTTCTTTCGCCTAATGTTATAGATTCCACTGTTGACTTTAACAAGTCTTTTACACTTCCGTTGACTTTGCGTAAAGATAAAAAGGATCCCGATAAGTTTCAGAAAAACTATTTGGAGTTTCACTTGTGGGAGCCGAGAAAGGATAAGCCGCATAAAGATCAGATTTTAGGGTCGGCGGTTGTGAATCTTGGAGATTATGGGATCATTGAGAATGTGTTGAATCTTAGTGTTCCGATTATATGGAAAAAGAGTTCTAAAAGTGTAGCACAACCGGTTTTGTATATTAGTATACAGTCAAATGATAGAGACGAGACTAATTCGTCGAGGAGTAGCTTGTCGAAGCAGTCGTCGTTGGATAAGTATGGGCAAGAATCTGCTTCGGAAGTGAATGATGGTGATCTTGAGATTGCTGCTTTTACAGACGATGATAATGATGATTATACACATTCATCATATCCAAATCAAAAGGTACCCTCGGGCACTAAATTCTTGCTTTCTTTGTGTTATTAGTTCCTATAGGTGACAATTTTAACCCATTTACTTATGAATGGGTCAATTTGGGTTGTGTTTATCTCTAATGGGTCAAATCAAGAAAATGTAACTTAAAGCGAACGGGTTAAAAGTCGTAAACAGTCTAGTTTTTGTGTGCATACAACCTCCTAAATTGTTCTATTCAAAGATTTAGATTAGTACTTTATGCATAATTAAGACAATCGATTTTTTTATTGTTTTTAGTGGAAGACAATAAGTTTTAACGGGTTAACCTAACCGGTCCAAACCGTTTCAACCAGTTAACCAGACCACCCTCCCTGCCCCGCCCCATCCGCTCCTCTTGCCACCTATACCAGTTCTGATTGTATATGCTTGACTTATTTATTAAATCGAAGCTGTTGTATAATTGCCATTTGCCAGTTCTGTAAATAACTGAGATTGGCATGCAGGATTCTCTGAACGCGCAGCCCCCTGTTGTTCCAACAAAAGCAGAACCTTCAAATAATACTTCTTCGAAACATACGGAAAGAAGTATGACAACAATTCGAAAACAACACGCTGCTCCATTTCTTCAATCGTCTTTCTCAACTATGGGTTCTCATAGTAAGACCATAGGTTCTAAGACTCAAATGACAATCTCACAACCTTTAAACGTGACCCATGGGCTTCAAGAAGAAATAAAATCCAACCCAAATCCTGTTATAACTAGTTCCGTCAGTAAAGATCCAATTAAAGTTGAATCTTTACATGATCAAGTTACAAACATCGAAAACGAGCAAGATGAAAGAACCACAGAAGATAAAAAAATCTCAGACGACAATCTTGTTGGTAAATTTTTAGCTTCAAGAAAACAAGACAAGTTAAGAAGCAACACCCTTGTAAGAAAACCACCTGGAGGAACTGGTGTCACCGGTAATAAACTTAAGCACTTGAAATCTGTTCAGTTACCTAAGGCCGGTGGGTATACTGGAAACGGTTTTCCAATTGCGAGTTCGAATAGAGCAGATAAAGATAAAGATATTGGGATAAATAATGAATCGTCCGATACTGCAGTTCCAAAAAGTGAAATTTTTAATGGTAAAAGTGATGATAGATCTAGAATAGAGATGCTTGAAGAAGAACTTAGGGAAACTGCAGCGCTTGAGGCTGGACTTTATTCAATAGTGGCTGAGCATGGGAGTTCCACCAATAAGGTTCATGCACCAGCTAGACGTCTCTCTAGATTCTATTTACATGCTTGCAAAGAGAAGGATCAAGAAAAAAGGGTAAATGCAGCTAGAGCTATTACTTCTGGACTTGTTTTGGTTTCAAAATCATGTGGAAATGATGTTCCAAGGTTCGTATTAGTTCCAACCTCGGATAGTGACTATATAAATTGTAACAGCTTATCTATGGGTATTAACATGCTTGCTCATGGTCATACTTAGAAAGAACGAGTGAATGATATTTAGTTGAACACTTACCTTTTATGTCACTGTATAAGGGTATATAAGACAATTGGTTGTTAGTCAAAACTCGAATCCCATGTGTTTGATCAAATATTACAGGACCCATGGAACTAGAGAATTGGGTCTATACACTACGAACTTTTGAGTCGCTAACTCACTACCGAAATGAAGTATTTGGATCTGTGCTGTAAAATTTACACATGTGGTAGTATGTCCTTTGTGCAGGTTAACGTTCTGGTTGTCAAACTCGGTTATGTTGAGGGCTATTATCTACCAGACTCTCGGAGAATCATCACTTCATAATGCTCGCTCCAATGGGAAACACAAACATAGTTGGAAGAAAGTACCTGATGACTGGAGGGACCCACAAACATTCATAATTGCATTAGAGAAGGTTGAAGCGTGGATGTTCTCGCGGATCATTGAGTCCGTTTGGTGGCAGGTTGAGCCCTGAATATACTTTCTTCAGTATGTACATGTTAGATCTTTGTTAAAATTGGCATTTTCGACCCATTTACTGATGAATGGGTCAATTTGGAATATATGGTTTTTTAATGGGTTAGTTAAAACATATTTAGCTGAAATGGAAACTGGATGCAACTACGAAAGTTTCCCGAACTCTATATACAATCTCATAAAATGATATTTCTAAACAATTGTTTAACATAACTACTTTAATTGTCTAACTGTTTTTGACTGATTCTGGTTTTGCTCACTGTAGACTCTTACTCCACATATGCAATCAACGGCCACTAATGCTAGTGGCAAAACAGTTGGTCAAAGTCAAACTTCAAAGAAAACATCTGGAAGTAGAAATGGTTTGGGTAATCAACAAGGGAACTTCTCCATAGACCTTTGGAAGAAAGCTTTTAAAGACGCTTGTGAAAGACTATGTCCTACACGAGCCGGAGGCCATGAATGTGGCTGTTTACCGGTCCTGCCAAGATTGGTATGGTTTTGTTTGGATGGTATATTTCCATTATTTGCATACTTTATTGCTCACAATGAAAAAGAGCGTTAAATTTAATATATATTCTTCTTTTTGATTTGGTTATAGGTGATGGAGCAGTTGGTGGGTCGACTAGATGTTGCAATGTTTAATGCTATTCTTCGGGAATCAGCTGAAGATATGCCAACAGATCCACTATCAGATCCCATTGCTGACCTGCGGGTGCTTCCTATTCCTGCTGGAAAATCTAGCTTTGGAGCCGGTGCTCAATTGAAAAACACTGTGAGTAATAAACATACCATTCTTGAATTTTTTGGAGGAAAAGTGAGAGGGTCATACGGGTTTCATAACGGGTAAAAATAGGTCGCATTGGGTTGAGCCAAAACATTGTCCAAAAAATCTACCTTTCAATAAGCCATTAGCGTGTCAAGTATGATTTTATGCTATTGCATTGCTAATCTAATATTTGTATGAAATATTTTAGAACCTTTTTTTGGCATTAGAATTACACCCGTTGACATGTTACTTTTAGCTATTTTATAGTTTACCCTTTTGACCAAGTGATAAAACATAACCCAAATCGACCAATTCACTGATATTCTGCTTTTTAGCTATTCGTATCAGAATATCTCTATCTCAGAAAGAAATGTACATGCTGACTTTTGAAGTCAACGGACTACTATATAAATGCAAATTTCATAAGGGTTTTGTTACTAAAGTGGCACGGATTATCTCCTACTCGGAGCTTGTACAAACTCTTAATACTATTTATATATATTAAAAATCTAAGATAGCTGTGTCAAATTGGATGTTTTTAGTCCATTTGACTTCTAAAGTCAAACATCAACTCTTTACGAACTTGTTGAAAGTTAACTATAAGTTCTACATCTATCTTACCAGATTGGGACATGGTCTAGATGGCTTACTGATCTATTTGGTATTGAGGACAACGACACTAACGAAGATACTGATGATGTTAATGACGATACATCTTTTAAGGCTTTCCGATTACTACATGCTTTGAGTGACCTCATGATGCTTCCTTTTGAAATGCTTGCAGACAAGTCCACAAGGAAAGAGGTAACTAGTCCACATCTTTTTTATGCTTTTATTCAGTCTTATATATGTTCATATTCTTCATTTGATACATTTTTTTTTCCTTCATAGGTTTGTCCAACACTTTCTACTCCATTGATTAGGAGGGTTGTTTGCAGTTTCGTGCCAGATGAGTTTTCCCCAAATCCCATTCCCAATTCGCTTATCGAGGCCCTTGATGCAGAGGTTCGTATATGCCTTTTCGTCATTTTTAGCATTCGCACTTGGATTAACATAATGTTAATAGCGAATCATGATAAATAGTTGATAAGATATAAGAGAAGTGAGTGAACAAGTCGCTATTTTTTGACATCTACTAAAAACCATTTTCTCATAACGTGTATGCCCTACAGATGCAGGATGATGAGATAGATGTTTACGAAGGTTCTCTTATAAACTTTCCATGCACTGCACCTCCATCAGCTTACAAACCACCTCCATCAAGTTCATTCTCAGCCATAATCGTAGGAGCCCAATCTTTAAGGAGAAGTTCGTCATCAGTGCTGAAGAAATCCTACACTAGCGATGATGAGCTTGACGAGCTTGATTCACCCTTGACCTCAATCCTTGCAGACAGTTCTCGGGTTTCCTCGAGTTCTGATGGACTTCAATGGTTCCCAAAGGGTGGAAGGAGTATTGTGAGATATCAACTCCTTCGAGAAGTATGGAAAGATAGCGAATAGGCAGTGGTTAAGTTTTCTGAGTTTTTTGTACTTATTTTTGTTTTATAGCAACAAAAATGTTTGAATCAGAATTGGTATTCCTGCATTTCCTTTGAAATAAAAGTTCTATTACCACAAAAAATTGTTCTTGATTTATTTGTTTACTTTTTGGATGCTGAGGCAATCAACGAGCCTTAGGGTGGGTATACCGTGTGCATGAGCATATCCTCTGGTTTCCGGATGTAAAAATAATAAATATAACATCATACTGATTATTTTGGTGTTTTTAGCTTTATACTCGGGTTAAACAGATGACAGATCTCAACATTAACCGCAATTGCTAATTATCTCTCTCTTTATCGAGTCATCGATAACAGTTGACTTATGCTTTTTTAGCTAAGTTTACTTAGAAAAATGGTTTTGCACGTTAGCACACAAGTTTCTTAAAAGAATTTGGTATGCTTTTTAAAGGATAAAAAATAAAGCTTGGTTAACTTTTTAATGTTGTAGAGACAAATATAAAAAGAAGCGCCCACCGTGGGGCTCGAACCCACGACCACAAGGTTAAGAGCCTTGCGCTCTACCAACTGAGCTAGACGGGCTTCTTGTTATTATGGATAACTCTAAGCTAATTAACAGTCTAGTAAATACTAGTAACATGCTAAATACTGTAGTATTGTTAAATAACTTAAATGGTAAATTAGTCCAGGAGGTTGTAAATGATTAAGTGAAGTTTCTTATTGTTCAACTAAACCTCCACAGATTTTCACATTTTGATTTATTTGTTATACGGAGTACTGTCAATAACAACAACAACAATACTCGATCCCGCTCGAGCGAGGGTTATGTGGAGCAATGTGTATAACAATCCCAATAAAGTTAAAAATGGACTGTAAAAATTAGTGTTAAGGAGCCAAGGTTCACTACAAACTTGTTCAAACCAAAACAAAAACAAGAATTACGGAGTATCTTTTAAAGGATTGATTTGATACAAAAGAAAACATCGACAGTGTCCACTTATTAGAAACGTAAAGTCTCTTGCTTTTTAACAAAGGAGTTAATAAGAGAAGGCCAGATAATCGTGTGGCTTGGTGAGACGGTTCAACTCTAACCACCAAAAAAATCCTGGAGTATTAAAAGAGTTTTAGGTCTTCATCTTGTGATTTATATGTAGTTGGTGGCGACCCAAGATTAAAAGTTATGAGATGCATTTCATTAAGACTAAAGAAGACTAGTAACACAAACATTTGAGTGCATTTCAGATAATCCATCCTTTTAACAAAAAGTTTACACCACGCAAAAAAAATTCATATGGTTCACGAGCACTTTTGGGAACCCCCTTAGTCGTCCCCCATATGTAGTATTTGATCTCTAGAATTCAAATAGTATGTCAAAATAGTTGTATTATCAAGTCAACATAGTCATGTGATCACAAGTTCACATGAGAATCTAATGTTTTGTTTTGTGAATATACTGATCATGCTTTCCGAAATTTGTCACTCTTTTTCTTTTTCTTGTTGAACAGCAAAAGTGTTTACTACTAGAAGTAGAAACTTGTCAAGACTAGAGATATTGCAAAAGCAGCCCATGAGACACGGTTCTCGAGCAGAACTGATAGCAGCCCATACCATGACGACCAAACATCAACAGTAGATGCCATCATTATAAAATCACTCATTTGTATACCATCATTTTGCGCATATTTATATAACTTGGGTTTCCTTGATTTTCAGCACAAAGATATAGCTGAACAAGAGTTATCAGTCTCGCGTTATAGCAAAAAGTATTGTCACCTCAACACTTTTTACCTATAACTCAGAACCTACTTAGTAAGTAGGTTAAGTATTGTCACATATAGTCGTTAAACTTTTTCTTACAACAATAGGTCAATAGTATAGCTCTTAATGATTTTGAAAATTTTATTCATTTGAGTGCATTTTAGGAAAATAGCTTGTGTTTGAACCATTTTTAGTCACAACAATGCTAAACTCACTCGATTTTTATAAAAAAAATAAAAAATAAAAAATTACACACACAAGTGTCACTTTATTATAAGGAACTGAATTAAAAAGAGAAAACCAAATACAATTTTATTGGTACAACTCACTTGACACATGTGTGATTTTTTTTTGAAAAAATCGTGTGACACTAGTATTTATCTTTTAGCCATGCCAATCATTTTCCTTCATAGTTTAGAAAATTCTATTCATCTCGCTTGTCAGAAAGTCAAACCTAAATCATCTCGATCATTTGATATCAACGGGTCAAATTTGTCACCCTTAGTTGTTCCGGAAAGATTATCAAACTTATATGAGACGAAGAGTATATAATGCAGATTATTATACAAAAAATAAACTAAAATCATATACTGTCTTTAGCAGTTGAAGAGAAATGTATATTGTCACACGGTTTTGTTAGCTTTGAATATTTAATGTCTTGGTTTAATGCATTCCTTTAAAGGCTAGATAACAAATGCAGACATGACTATATATATTTGTATTTACTTGATGCAGTTACCATAAATAAAAGGTTAAACATTTGTATCAGAATTAATTCTAACAAAATTATAACATCAACTTTTCCAGTACAATTACCTTCAAAAATCTGTGTAACATGTTTAATAAACTAGTTCAAACATATATACAACGCGACAACTCGTGCATGACAATAATCGACATAATAACTAGAATGGCGTTTATATGAACAAAAATGGTGCTGCCATTTTGTTATTCGAATGGGTGGACTTATAGTATTAGAGTGCAAGTTCATCACAAATGAAAACCAACAAACTTTATAGCATATGAGTCGATTAATTTTTTTACATCATACTTGTAATTTTCACCATTTCATCAGTTAATTAACTGCAGTAGCGTTTAGCAACAAAATGAAACAATCAAAATTACTACATTTAACTTTGAGTGTTAAATGCGAACAATCACTTCATAATAGGGAAAAAAAAAAAAAAAAAACTACTAGTAAGTTAAGAAGCCCTCTTACTGAAAATTTACATAGCACTAACTCATAAATATACTAAAAACTATAAAATACAAAAATATACTACCTATTATGCAAAGGATTAGAGCCAGTAGGTACTAGTCTCTCTTCATCATTAAACTTAAAAAAGTTGACAATCTTGTCAACTGAAGTGTTGTTGTCAGCATTGTTGTTGATGTTCACTGATGATGTTCTTCCCATGAGCTTGTTTCTTGTACCCTTTGTAGTTGAACATGTAGCCATTAGTACAGCTATCAATAAGGCCAACATCAACATCTTCCTCTTCATTGAAAGAGATGTAGGGAGAGTGTGCAAGTGTAAGTGTGTATGTGTGGTTTGAATTAATAAGAAGTATGGAGCAAGTGAAGGACAGAAGGTGGTGTGGTGTATTGTATACATCAGAGAGAATTCAACCTTCATTTACTATGGGGTACCTGCATTAAGGATTCTATTTACTCCCCTTGATACATCAACATCTATCTCTCTCTATATGGTTATATATTATAATTTAAATTAGAGCATTAGTATAGCTAGTAACAAACTTTTATTTTTTGGTTATTTTGTAACATGTGTTTTTGTCATTTAGATCAAATTAAAAACTGGACTAATTGTTTAGGTCACTAACTCACTTGGTGACCACGATTTTGACCATCGGGTCACAAAGCGCTGATGTGACTGCAACTTAACCACAAATGCCACTATTTTGGCATTCGGCGTAACAGATTTTAATTTTATGTCATTCAGCTAGAAAAACTAGTTGACTTAATAAAAGTCAAACCGGTGCAACTCGTTGTTTAATAGGTAACTGCTTATGGTCTTGATTCTAGAGAATTGTTAATATAGTGATTTGTTTGGTATTATAACATTCTTACAGTGCCTTATGTAACAAAATAATGTCAAACAAATTGACCAAAAAAAGATGAACACTTGTTACTACACATTTTACATAGGTTTTTTTTTTTTCTCTATTTAATTCCATGTACCATGTATGCATCTCTCTCTATCTTTATTGCTCTCTGACCTTATGTATCATTCTCTCTTTCTATGTGCATATGTGTATGTATGTATCTGTATCTGTATGAACAGAAGGGCTTTTTATGGGGTGACCAAGTGCATTTACTTCTTTGAATTCTATTGGGTGTCCCTTGTTTCAGAGAGAAACAGAATTTGAAAGTGTTTCCAATGGCTTTTTAGAGTAGCACAGGCTACTTTAATGGAATTTGAATAATTCCTTTGCAAACAATGCCCTCTTAGTTTTGGTTAATTCCACTACACCCCCTATGTATGCCACTCGTCTGAGGACAAGGCAAGATCGTAGCTTCAGAATACATAACATGGCTGGCTAGCTATATGGTTTGAACTCGAGCAAAAACGAGGAAGTCTTATGAGTTAACTGTACCATAAACATTAAGACATAATATGACATTTGGTTTTATTAGCCTATAACCATCTTTGAAAGTCCGGTACCGGTACCATTACTTTTGAAATGAAAATGTATATGTTGAATGTGCAAGGGTGGTGATTATGGATACCAATTCTTGAGGGTTCTAAGCAGAAAATATTCCACAAACCAAAAGAGGTCTAGAGAAATAAATGGATGCTGGTAAACATAATTATGATTCATGTGAAAAGACAATGATTTCGTGATGATCATAAGTTAGCTTTTGTCTCATCACAAGAACTACAATTTCATGGTCTTAGCTGAGAAACTAATCTCACTTATTCAAAGACAAATCTAACATGTACTTAAAAAAGGCTATGTTATTTTTTTTATAGAACGACAACTAACAATCTCACGACATACAAACCACAAATTATCTCACATGTCCTTAGTAGGACTTGAACCCAAATCATTTTGGTTGAGGAGCTTCTCACACAACTAGGGATACCATTGGGACACAAGCCCTATGTTATGTTGCTGTAAAATTTTGAAGCATGCTAACCAAAATTTGCTCAGAATAATTGACCCACTAGACACTAATCAAAGGTAGATGTCATGCCCTTTGTAGAGACATGATCCCCAAAACTTGATAGCAAATACAAAATTATCAGAAAGTAAAATCTGACATTACATAGGTTGATAGAATTTACAAGTTACAACAGTTTATACCAAGTGCAAATTCAACCGGTAACATTTTACACGGGTCTGAGTCGCACCATACTACGAGAATCAATGGCTCAACACTGGTTCACCAATAAGCTCTTGTTTCTCCACAAAGAAGTCCAAGCTCTCCCCAGTTTTCGCTTGGAAACTGACTTGGCTAAGGACTTAACTTCTTGGTTAACACTACCCGCACCAATGTCACCCGAATCATAGTGCTCAGGACTATCAACGTGAAATGTGGGTGGTTCCCGATGCCTTTGCTCCCTAAACAACATCAATAGCTTCTGAGCCTTTTGTTTTCCTCTAGCGGTACCATTAGCTGAAATCGACACTAGAGAAGGTATAACCCCTTCTTGAAGAACCATCTGAATGCACTTCTCATTTTTTGTGCATAAAATCAGGAGGAACGCTGCAGCTTGCTCCTGAACCATAGGCTCGATACTATCAAGCACTGACGAAAGCGCACTAACTAAACCATGGGTTGATATGATGTCATCTTTGGCTAAGTTAGCCATGCTGGTCAAAACGGCTATTACTACCTCGGCACACGTGTTATCATCAATGAGTGGTTGAAGGGCATTGAGGATGCCTAATGACACGAGTTGAGGGATGTTAGAGTGGCAGGTTGAAAGATGGTAGAGAGCGTGAAGAGCATCAGATTTACATTCTGAATCCACATTGTCTTCAAGAAGACCAATTAAATAAGGGGCCGCCTCACTTGAACCAACGATGGGTTTAGCTTGTTCTAAACAGGAAATATTCAGGCAGAGAGCCGCCACTGCCCCTGGAGAACATGAATTTCTGATCATTTCCTCTAGCAAAGGAAGTACTCCGGCTGCTAACATCGTTTCTTTGTTCCTGTAAACATGCCTTACCAGTTAGACTTGATTGACAATTGCGCCTACAAATATATTGTGACCAGACATTGCAAAATGGGCGGGTTAAGTAACGGGTCTAACAGATAATTTTGTACGTGTCAGTTGGCAGGGGACACTCTTTGGCCAAAAAACCTGATATTATTTATGAACAGATAGTCACTGAGTCGAATGTGATCACAAAAATTATGGTATCCATAACAGTGTAAATTTGTTTAATTGAATAATTCTGGAAGTTTTAGTAAACCTTTTTGGTCGGATCTATAAATTAACAAACCAAAACCGAATAGACCCATTCATAAGTATATAGGTCAAAAGCCAACTGAAATCTGTAAATGTGACTGTAACATACCTGTTGTTGTTGACACAGAGGTTGAAGAGAGCCATGGCTGCACTTTGTTGAGCATCAATGTTTCTTTCATGGACAGCAGACTCCAAAAACCGTAACAATGCTTCAACAAAACCATTTTCACCCATAAACATCCGAGCTTCTTCATCGTCCTTAGACAAATACCGTATTTGGTCTATAACTTTAAGCTTGTTGTTCTCATTACCCATGTTCAAAACGGTCAACAAATCCTCATAGCTTTCAAACATGTTGCCTTCATTTTCAGGTACAGCCTCAAGTTCATCTCCTTCTCTTTCATACTTGGAAGATCCGATACTTTCAGACAGTCTTGAACTAGGCAACTCGTTCTCAGTCAAAGATAGGTTCCAGTAGTTGACGTCTAGCGAATCCGGTGGTCCTTCAGGAACCAAGACTCCGTTTTGTTCACACCAACTTGCAACCAAACCCTTCACACAGTAATTAGGAGTCAAACAAAGATGAGCCAAGGTTTGTTGTGTCTTGGGGCAGGTGTTATGCCCGTTAGCAAACCATTTCTCGATGAAAATCCTCTCGTAAGTCTGTCCAGACGCAATGATGACTGGATCATACATCAGCTGCAATGATATCGGGCACCTTAGCTCTTCAGGTGGCACTGACACCTGCCCCGATCTTCTAAAGTTCGGTTTGAAGTTGAAAGAACTCATTTTAGAGAGTTGTCGCTCAAACCCACGGGTCAAAGTCAATCCACCTTCAAAAGGACTATTAACCGTAGGTGAACAAGGGGTTGAACCACCTTGTGAATCATTGTCATCTGAGAAATCACTTCTAAATAACTTGGAATATTTTCTCATCAAATGTAACAGATAAGCCACGATGGATTCTTTTCTTTTGTCATCTTCAATTCTAGCTTTTTCCACAAGTTTCTTAAGAGCCCTTCGTTCTCGAAGAGCTCCTCTTGAAGAAGTAATACCAAGTTTGGTTGCAGCCTGGTGGAAAGTTTCTAACTCGTTGTTGTCACAGCTGCTGTTGAAATTTTTTCCTTCTTGTAGTAATCCAATTATCTCATCGCCTACTTGCTTCTCTAACGGATCAAGCGAAAACTCTACTCCCTCGAGCACAGCTAGAATACTACAAATCTGCAACAAGGAAGTTATAGTTTAGATATAAATCCGTCCGCCTTATGTCTCATTTATGTATATGCAACTTAGGGTCTGTCTGGAAAATCATAATGGTTTAGCGTTTAACATATCAAAGGCCTAATGATCTTTGTTCAACATTTTTTTAAGATTAAGTACAGAAAGAAATTTTGCCTGTTTCATCAGGTGTTGTAAACTGATAGAATCAGAATCTATATATAATCTGTTAAAAGCCAAGGCCGTGAGTGCTAATGACCCAAACATAAATAGTTTAAGCACAAAATCTACCTAAAAAGGATTCTACAAGGAATTCGTTTTTCATTACCTGACAACCTATTGTTTGAGGGACAATATCTTCAACGCGTCTAAGACTATCTTCCAGGGCAGATCTCGCCTTCTCAAATTTCATTACTACAGAGTCTCCGGTTATAGCCTGCAACAGATTCACATATTAGTTTCCCCCAATATTATTCAACTAGGTTTCGTTAAATTCATCGCATAAAACAATGATAACCATTCAAGGCTAAAAGAGATATATTACCAAGTAAAGTTTACTACATTCTGCACAATGTTGAAGAAGAGTCTTAGTCTTCTCCAACGCGATATGCAAAGAACATAACGCCTGAATTCCTGAAGTGCTCCTAGGCCGAGCTGCTTCTAAGTCGGGAAAAATACTCAACACTTTGACATAAATAACCGAGAGCGTATTACACATTCCTCCATGTAGCTACAACAACATTGCCATCAATTAGCATCTTCTAATTATCACATTACATACCCGGATAACTATAACTCGAAACCTTTCTAAATTTAGAAAGCTTGTAACATTTCTTAAAATTACCTGAGGTTCACCAAGTGCAAACAAGTTCTCTTCGATTTCTGAATGATCCATGATTTAGCAGATGACTATAAAACTTCAAACAACCTAAAAACATTAAAATTAAACATAACATAAGTTCCTATAAATAGAAAGAAATTAATATATAACATAAAACTCCAACATTTAACAGATTTCTTTTACCTTAATACTAAAAAACCAAACATAAACTTACATAAATTAAATTTGACACTATAAATCTCATGAACAACACAAGAACAAAACATATATATTAAAAAAAAACAAAACAGAAAAATATGAAACATTACCTGTAGTAGTATAACCATGAAGAGCATAAATGTCCTCAAATCTTTTTCTTAAGATATGTAAGGATGAAATGAGGTCAAAAAAGTGATGTGAAAGGAGATCGAATATAACAATAATAATAATTATAATAGGAACAAAACATTATAAAATGTTACTACTATATATATAAATATTTTATGGAACTTATATATTCTAGTTTAGAGAAATAATGGAATGAAATAATACACCACATGTAATGTGAATATAATAAAAAAAAAAGTGATGGGTATTTATTTAATTAAATTTGTTAAGTTTTTCCGGTATAAACTCCTCGGTCACCGGCCGACAACTGCCGACCTCCTAGTTTGTCGGCTGACTTATCTGTCTACATTTAATGAAGGCTTTATGTAAAAGTCAACAAACATTGCTTCTTTTGGATTTATTGTCGACGTGAAAAAGTTAAGTACAACTTTTCACTATCATTTGTTTGGTTAATCTTGGAACTAAGAATCTTGCTAAATAATGTGCCGACAAGACCTTTCTTATGTATGATGAAATCATACTCAAGTTATTTTTACTTTTGAGCAGCTAGCATGACAAGTAAATTTGGGACATGTAACTTTCGGACGTTGATTTGTGAAGCTTGCTAAATAATTGGGTCGTTGTTTTCATAATTATGTGTGATTTGGACAAGAAAATAAAGAAAACTGGGTCGTTGTTTGTTGGACGGAAAATAATTGTTTGGCATCTATAAGTAGAAATATAGATATTCATAGCTCTTTGTATAGATGTTTATTTGATTGGCATCTATGAATGTTTTACACAGATGCAATATTATTAATGTGGCGTGAAGTTTAGAATTGATTTTTCTTGTTTTTGTTAAAGAGTCTTTGGGAAAATAATTACTTTGTCTTTGTTACAAATCTATCTTTTTTCAAATATGATGTTTTTCTTCATTGTATACTTGTCTTTTGGATCTTTTGATTAATCAATAAAGGTGGGCCTTTTATAAAGGTTTTACTCCTTGTTACGTTTTTTATCCGTTCTTTTAGATTAGGAGTTATCAAAATTCGTTTCCGCATCCTGCTTTGATTGATATTGTTTAGTTTATGATATATAAAATAAAATAAAACATAAAGACATCAAGAGTACACAACGGAAGACTTAAGATCATAACAAATAAATTAATTAACTGAAAGTATGCGTAACATACCTCTTGCGAATATCAAATCCCTCGAGCAAAGCAAAACCACCCTCGAGCAAAGCAAACAAAAGAAGTACTTATTGGTGTAAGAATAATGTCTTACAACCACGTTCTTGTACACACGAATTAACCAAACGAATCAAGCGATTGCTAGATCTAACACAAGTCCTCGTTTAAGAAAAACGAAACCAAACTCCCTTACTTGGGGTGTTCGGCCGAAATAATGGACTAGAGAGGAGAGGAGAGATCTAGGGTTAATTCAATGCACAAGTGTATGAAACCCTAGAACCTACCCCTCTTTATATACTAGTAGGTAAAACTTAGAGGACAAGTTAGGGGAACTAGGGCCTTGGAGAAGCCTATGGCCGGCCACCATGAAGAGCCCAAAGCCCATTCCTTAACTTTCCAAGTTTTCCATTTCTAGTCCTTCTCTTTTCCATTTAACGGTCGTTAGTCATTTTTCCGTTAAATACTTAACGATCGTTAACCGGACTTAATGTGTAATAATTAATCGTAAACATAAACATTAATTATTAACTTTAATTCTCATTCGCTAATGTGTGCAATCCCGTGGTCACGAGTTCGAATCCGGACATTCATATGTTTGTAAATATATACATTTTCAACAGCTCCCACTTGGATATGTTTATAAAACGTGAAATGACATTGGTTAGCGTCTAGCAACACGCCAATGCCCCCGGTACAACTCGTGTATGATTTTCTGGAGAAAAACCAAGTTTGATGATTCATCATCATATTCATCCTTTTGTTTCTAATACCATGTTAATAAGAATATGGATCTTACTCATTTCTTAATTAACTATTCTGTTTCTCGCTTTATATGATTGAGTAAGATTACCAATTCTTCTGAACAGAAGACCTTGGGTATGGCCATACAAACATCTTAACAATCCTACGAGGGGGCCCAGTAGTATTATACTTCAAAATAAATTTGAAGGAAACAAATCCCATTTCGACTACAAGCAGGATTCATAAATTTCGCAACACTTCTGAAAACAACCCTTATAACTACCAGTTACGTGTAGCGTTAGATTGCTTCACAAAAATGCACTACATCCATGACATATCTCTTGTATCTCAAGTCAGAGGATAAATATCCATGATATACTTAATGACAAAGATCCATAAAGTATCATCATGTGAGTGGGATAAGTCCTATATTCAATTCATTGAATATCATCTGAAATTAGTCATGCTACGCATCAATATACTTTCAAGTATATTCTAACTAATACTCAGATTTGTCTTAATTCAATATCATTCCCATGTTATTGATTGACAACGGATTATTTAGAATAACTTAAGTTATTCAAGGATTTAAACATGCAAATATAGGACAACATCATAATAAATGAATAATAAACATAACAAAATACTTTATTTCATTTCAATAATAATGTTTACAATATCCTTTATCTAAAATACTTAGTCACAGATGGGCATGAAACTAATAGCTAAACGAAGTCCAAACTTATCAGACAAATGATTAAGTTTTTCACCAGGCAAGGCCTTCGTTAACGGATCTGCTAGGTTATCATCTGTGTGAACTTTGAGCAACTCAATTTCACCTATCTCGACTTGCTCTCGAACATAGTGATATTGTCTAGGATAGTGTCTGGTGCCCTTCATGACTCCAGGTTCATGGGCAAAAGTAATTGCAGCTGAATTGTCACAATATACTTTAATAGGATTTTCAATCGACGGCATAACACCAAGCCCCGAAACAAATTTCCTTATCCAAACAGCTTCCATGGCAGCCTCAGACGCCGCTATGTACTCACTTTCTGTAGCAGACATCGCAAGTGTTGTCTGTTTCTTACTCTTCCAATCCACAGCACCTCCATTGATGACAAAAATGTAACCCGTTTGAGACTTCGTATCATCTTTGTCACACTTCCAGGATGCATCGCAGTAACCTGTAACAGACAGTTCTGCTTCTGGATTTCCTCCATACACTATGAACATATCTCTTGTAGCCCTAAGGTACTTAAGAATATGCTTAACAGCAGTCCAGTGAATTTCACCCGGATTCTGTTGATACCGACTGGTCAAGTTTTGAGCAAACGCCACATCAGGCCTTGTGCATCGTACCGCGTACATGATAGATCCTACAGCCGAAGCATAAGGAACTTTCTTCATACGCGCCACCTCTGCAGGTGTTGAAGTACAACCTTGGCTGCTCAAACCATGATTTACTTGCATTGGCAAAAATCCCTTCTTGGAATTTTGCATATTGAATCTCTTCAATATTTTGTCAATGTAAGCACTTTGGCTTAAACCAATTAGCCGCCTTGATCTATCCCGGTAGATCTTGATTCCGAGTATATATGCTGCTTCCCCTAAGTCTTTCATCGAAAAACATTTACCAAGATAGGCTTTCACCTCATTTAGACTTGGTATATGATTTCCCATGATTAATATGTCATCGACATACAGAATAAGGAAAGTAACACGACTCCCACTAGCTTTGTGATATACACATGGCTCATCAAGATTCTGAGTAAATCCAAAACTTTTGATTTCTCCATCGAATCTTTTATTCCATTGCCTTGATGCTTGCTTTAGTCCATAAATGGACCTCTTAAGCTTGCATACACGGTTAGGAAATAATGGATTCACAAACCCTTCCGGCTGCGCCATATAGATGTCTTCATCTAGACGGCCATTCAGAAAAGCGGTTTTGACATCCATTTGCCAAATCTCATAGTCATAGTGTGCAGCTATAGCTATGAGAATCCTAATAGCTCTTATGTCCGCTACAGGAGAAAATGTCTCCTCGTAGTCAATGCCATAGGTTTGAGTAAAACCTTTAGCCACCAGACGAGCCTTGTAGGTGTGTACATTGCCATCCATGTCAGTTTTCTTTTTGAAGATCCACTTACTCCCAACGACCTTAGCCTTGGGAGGAAGGTCAACTTCAATCCAGACATCATTATCTTTCATGGATTGCATTTCCCCATTCATAGCAATCTGCCATTTATCCTTCTCAGGATCAGCCATGGCAGCCTTATAGTTGGCAGGTTCATTAAGATCCCCAACCATATTTTCCTCCACCTCTACGTTAAGACATAGACGGTCAGGTGCACGTATAGTCCTTTCAGACCTACGAATGGGAACAACTTCAGGAGGAGCACCTAAGCTTTCAGGTTCTTCTAGAAGTTGGCTAGTGGTTTCAGAAGGTGTTGTATCTTCTTGATCATATTCCAGATCATATACTCTCCCACTGAGTTCTTGAGATATGAGATTCCTTTCAAGGAAATCTCCATACCTAGCCACGATGACTTTGTTCTCAGCTGGGTAGTAAAAGTAGTAACCCATAGTTTCCTTAGGGTATCCTACAAAGATACACTTAACAGATCTGGCTTGGAGCTTATCAGGTGTGTCACGTTTAACAAACGCTTCACATCCCCAGACCTTTAAGTAAGAAAAGTTGGGAGCTTTTCCAGTCCATATTTCATATGGAGTTTTAACAACCTTCTTAGTTGGAACCATATTCAAAATGCGAATAGCAGTTTCAAGGGCATAATCCCAAAAAGTAAAAGGTAGAGTCGTAAGTTCAAACATTGATCGTACCATATCAAGTAAGGTACGATTTCTCCTTTCAGATACACCATTTTGCTGTGGAGTATAAGGAGATGTGAGCTGCTGGATAATTCCACACTCAGCTAAGTAATCTTTGAACTCTTGACTTATATACTCACCACCTCTATCGGATCGAAGAGCTTTAATCTTCTTTCCAAGTTGTAATTCTACTTCACTTTTGAAAACCTTAAATGTTTTAAAGACTTCATGTTTATGTTTAAGTAAATAAACATAACCATAACGACTGAAATCATCCGTAAAGGTTAAAAAGTAGACAGCACCACGTTTTGACACATGTCTAAGTGGACCACACACATCAGTGTGTATCAATCCAAGTAGATCAGAAGCCCTTTCCACTTGTGGTGAAAAAGGTTTCCTTGTCATCTTCCCAGCAATGCAAGACTCGCATTTGTCAAATGATTCATCATTGATCGTTTGTAAAAGCCCATCGTGTTGCAGCTTTTCCATGCGTTTCTTGCCAATATGGGCAAGGCGACAATGCCAAAGATAAGAAGAGTCACAGTTCGACTTGCTCTTCTTATTGCTAATGCTATACAACGAATTATTTTCATTAGATATACAACCATCCATATCAATTTCAAACACACCAAGCATAGGAATTTCAAACACACCAAGCATAGAAAATAATTCGTTGTATATCCATATACAACCATCCATATCAATTTCAAACACACCAAGCATAGGAATTGCATTAAAGTAAAAAACATTATTTAAAGAAACTGAAATTCCATAACTGGTAAAAGTGTGCACAAAACCAATATCTTTTAACAAAGAAACTGAAATGACACCCCTAACAATGGAGGGTGCATAATGACAATTATTTAGTTCTAAAATTAAGCCCGAAGGCAACACTAAATCAAAAGTCCCTATGGCTTCGACAGCTGCACGCTTTCCATTTCCAACGTACAAGTATCTCTCTCCACAGGTCAGCTTCTTCGCCCCTCTAAGTCCCTGTGATGTATTACAGATGTGAGTACCACATCCTGTATCATATATCCAGGAATTTAACTTATGAGGAAAAGAAAATAATTCAAACATAAAAATACCTGATGAGCTAGGCACCATCTTATTTTTATTCTGAAGGCACTCATTCAGATAAACTGGACAGTTCCGCTTCCAGTGACCTGGTGAGTTGCAGTGGTGGCAAGACAAATCCTTCTTAGGATTCTCCTTTTTCTTTCCAGGGTTCTTCTTAGGAGCTGGTGGGATGACAACTTGTTTCCCCTTTCCTTTTCCTTTCCCTTTCTTATCTGCTTGCGGCTTAGGCTTATTCACCCTACCACCCTGTATAGCGAGCACAACAGGTGTAGGAGCCTTCTTTGGCAATCTCTTCTCGTAGTCTACAAGCATTGCATGTAACTCATTCACTGTCTTCCCCGTGCAATGCATGTTAAAATTGCGGACAAAATCACCAAATCGTTCCTGATTAAGGGAATGATTGATGAGTCCGACACATACATCGTTCGAGTAACCACATCCGAGCTTCTCCAATTGGTCCAAGTGATGTTTCATCTCAAGGACGTGGTCGGAGACAGATTTGCCAACCTCTTGCCTGCAGCTGTGAACCTTTTCAATTAGTTCATACAGTTCAGCTGCCGGTGGCTTCTCAAACATACGTTTGAGTTCATCTAGCATGCTCATAGGCGGATAGTGCTCAAATTGTTTTTGCAATTGAGCAGACATCCCCGAAAGCATTAGACACGCCACATCATTATGCTTCTCATATTCAACACGATATGCCTCTAATTCAAGAGCAGTTGCCGTGTTGGGAGGAGCTTCAGGCAGAGGTGTAGTCAAAATTTCAACCCTTTTGGCAACACGAAGGATGATCCTAAGTGAACGATGCCAATCATTGAAATTAGGGCCAGTCAGCTTGTCCCTTCCAATCATATCTTTGAAAGCGGCACTCAGTAAGCTCATAGTGTTATCAGATTGAGCCATCTACAGAAAAAGTTCAAAAAACCATAATTAGTATTTTGATAATTTTCCTTTTCAATAAACAATTAAATACCCAAGGTTCATATTCATATAACCAATTAATATTTATTGAAAACTAGGATCCAAATTGTCATAATCTCATCATATCAGTTGATCTGTTAGTGATGAACCTTATACAAAATGGTAGAGCATTTGCTCAATTGCCAATTTCAATTGCAATTCCTAGATTTATGGGATTTACATATAGCCAATATCAATCGCCATGTAAACATGTTTTATCCCATCTTATGCCTTGAGTTTTCAGTTTTCACCGCCTAACTCAATTAAGTTGTCCAACTTAAGAAACTGCAAAATCGTCCATGCCCGTTCTCACGACACGTGGACATTTTACCCTTTGATTAAGATCTAAATCACGTTCTCACGCAAATAGAAAGTAATCTTAGGTGTTTCCTTTTCGTTGGATGGCATATAACTTAAATTTAAAGGGTAATAGTTTTGATGTTAAATCAAATATGTACAAAGATGTCATGCATTCATCTTTGTAGCATAGTTTTTATTAAAACATTTATATCTTGTTTTAATGTATAAGCTTTTCATCATCAAACTTTAATTGAGGTATTGGGTTCACCAATCAAGGAATTAGTGTTAATTATCATCCATTATACCGTACTTTTGCATAAGTGTAAACACTTAGTGTTTCGGATAATTACCACCTAAGTGGCGCATGGAATCAACACGAATTCGCCCTTAAGATGAGCTTGCACATTTAATGACTTACTAAGTAGCTCCACTCGAACTTACAGGGGGCAGAGGACCAGGTACATGCTAAAGCACAACCTTAGACATCCATTCAGTGTGTCTGTGCGCACTTCTTTAAACCCCTTTTATTAGTTCATTCTCATGGGTGAGCCTTTCAGTCATTTGTACCAAAGTCATCAATCAATTAAACGATTATGATTACTATTCTTAAAAATACATGTTTCACCATTGTTTAGATCAGTTTATTTTTCTTGTAAAAATACCCTTGTTACAAAACACAAACAAGCAAGTATTTGAAAAAATAAACAAATAAACAATGAATACATAACAAATAAAAGTCATGCATATCAAATAGCCACATGCAAACGGTTTTGATAAATCTTATTAATAACCAATTTTATATCTGTCAATATGCATATATTTAATTAAGACTTCCACCCGTTTTCATCTATGTACAAGGTGAACCACATGCATCGATTCATCGATTGCGTAAGTCAAAACTAAATATATACCACATAGCACATAATTGATTAAAATTAATAATTATTGAGGTCTTCCCCAATTTAAGATCTATCATTATTTAATGTATATCACTTAAAACATGAAAGACATACAATAAACAGATCCATGATAAAACATGCAGATAATTATCGTGGATATAAATTACACTTAACAATTAATGCAATTAAACAGAGTTACGCATATACACATAAAGTTGCATGCATCTTAGGGTTTCTAATCCAATTAAAACAAAAGTTTACAAAACCCTAATTAGGGCACCAAAAAACGCCCCCCCTCAAAATTAGGGTTTAGGTTTTGCAAACCCTAGATCTAAGCATACAAATAATAACACATTCATGTTTATTTTAATTATGTGTTTCAGTAATTAATTACTTGTTATACAAGGCTCGTGATGCCACTGTTTAGTTTATGATATATAAAATAAAATAAAACATAAAGACATCAAGAGTACACAGCGGAAGACTTAAGATCATAACAAATAAATTAATTAACTGACAGTATGCGTAACGTACCTCTTGCGAATATCAAATCCCTCGAGCAAAGCAAAACCACCCTCGAGCAAAGCAAACCAAAGAAGTACTTATTGGTGTAAGAATAATGTCTTACAACCACGTTCTTGTACACACGAATTAACCAAACGAATCAAGCGATTGCTAGATCTAACACAAGTCCTCGTTTAAGAAAAACGAAACCAAACTCCCTTACTTGGGGTGTTCGGCCGAAATAATGGACTAGAGAGGTGAGGAGAGATCTAGGGTTAATTCAATGCACAAGTGTATGAAACCCTAGAACCTACCCCTCTTTATATACTAGTAGGTAAAACTTAGAGGACAAGTTAGGGGAACTAGGGCCTTGGAGAAGCCTATGGCCGGCCACCATGAAGAGCCCAAAGCCCATTCCTTAACTTTCCAAGTTTTCCATTTCTAGTCCTTCTCTTTTCCATTTAACGGTCGTTAGTCATTTTTCCGTTAAATACTTAACGATCGTTAACCGGACTTAATGTGTAATAATTAATCGGAAACATAAACATTAATTATTAACTTTAATTCTCATTCGCTAATGTGTGCAATCCCGTGGTCACGAGTTCGAATCCGGACATTCACATGTTTGTAAATATATACATTTCCAACAGATATAAGAGCTTAGATGAATGATTGAGACGATTCAAAATTTCATAATGTTGGTGAGGTATGGTCTGGTGAGTACACGGATCATGTTTTAATCAAATTCGTGAAAGAACTCGGCATGATTTTTATGATCGTATGGGCATCGATCCACAAGAATCGCGATATGAAGGTTCACGAATTCGTCAAACAATAGGCGGATCATTTGACAACCGTAGATGCAAACAATTCTCGTTCAACAATGGAAGAGTTGAAGAATGAGAGAAGAGAAAAGAGGTTTGGCTATCCAGAACCAAGTTATTCCATTCAATAATTCTAGTCAATAATTTGGTATGGTCTTTGTTAAAATTGTACAAAGTGATGATCAATCACAACAAAAAACAGTTTATAGCAAGATTAAAGCTATGAGTATCAATCCAACCAACCACCCCTTATGGTTGATACTTCATAAGAGTTTTACAATACAAGAAAACTTAAATAATTTGAATACAAAGAATCAACTAACAACTATGACAATAACTGTGTGAAAATACACACAGAGAGAATATCAAAAAACTAATCAGAATGAAGAGAGATAAGCTCCTTATATAGGCTTTACCAAAAGCATGACTTGAAGAATCAGTTTGACACAGCAGCAATCCTTGAACTTCCATCAACTTAGCATATTAGCCCCTTCAACTTTGTTCCTCTTGATACTTGACCAACATGTACACAAAACCAATAGAAAACAAGATTATACATATTACAATATAAGCCCTCAGCTTATATCATTCAACATTCCCCCTTAAGCTAGGGCTTATAAAAGTCCTTAAGCTTCAACATGTCGCAAAACTTCATGTGCTCAACCACACTTAGCCCTTTTGTAACAATATCAACATTATTATTCTCAGATTTAACTTTGACAGTTTTAATAATGCCTTTAGTGATTTTTTGCCTTATAAAGAACAAGTCAATCTCAAAATGTTTTGACCTTTCATACAATACAGGATTAGCAGCAATCTGCATTGCACTACTATTATCATAATACATCTCCACATGAGTAACAACCTGCACATTAAGATCCTTGCAAATCTTTAATATCCACATGATCTCACAAGTAACATTACACATAGGCCTGAATTTTGCTTCAGCAGGAGACCTTGCCAACACAAACTGTTTCTTGCTTTTCCAAGAAACAAGATTGTTACCCAGAAACACAGCAAAACCAGTCACAGATTTTCTAGTAATTTTGCATTTTGCCCAATCAGAATCAATAAACACTTTCATGTCACAATAACCACTTTTGCCAAAAGAGATTCCTTTACCTGGTGACTCTTTAAGATACCTTAAGACTCTAAAAGCAAGTTTCAAATGAGATTGCATTGGACTATGCATAACCTGACTTAAGCAGTGTACTGCATAAGATAAATCAGGTCTAGTCAATGTCAAGTATATACGTTTTCCAACAATTTTTTGATAATTGTTAACACCAAGTAAAGGTTCATCTTTAACATTGCTTTTTTGTTTATTATTATTAGAGACATTCACAGACTCTATTGGAGTCTTACTTGGTTTACAAGAAAGCATACCAAATTATGTAAGTAACTCTAAACAATATTTTCTCTGAGTAAGACACAAACCAGTGTTATCCTCTAAAACCTCAATACCCAAAAAATACTTCAATTTTCCCAAATCTTTAATAAGAAATTTAGTTCTTAGAAAATCTTTAACCTTTTTAATCTCACCAACATTATTCCGAGTAATAACAATATCATCCACATATACTAGTAAAACAAGAAACACATCTTTATCAGTTTTTGTGAACAAAGAAAAATCACTTTTACTTTGACAAAAACCATTTTCTTTTAATACATAAACAAGTTTCTCATTCCACTTCCTTTTTGCTTGTTTTAAACCATACAAAGATTTATTTAATTTGCATACCCTGGTATCATTTGTATCAAAATATCCTTGGGGTAACTACATATAAACATCTTCTTCAAATTGAAACAAAGGCCAACCATTTTGAAACAAAAAAGCATTGTTAATATCAAGTTGAAACAAAGGCCAACCATTTTGCACAACAAGATTGATTATGATTCTTACATTAACTTTAACTACTAGTGAAAAAGTTTCTTCATAATCAATTCCCTTCTTTTGACTAAAGCCTTTGGCAACAAGCCTAGCTTTATACCTCTCAACACTTCAATCAGACTTATATTTAATTTTTCAAACCCACCTACAACCAATTGCTCTTCTCCTAGCAAGGAGTTCAACAATTACCCAAGTGTTATTTCTCTTAAGAGCTTTTATTTCAAGATTCATGGCATCAATCCATCTGTTATCCTTTATAGCTTCATAATATGTTTTAGGTTCAATGACTTTGTTGAGACTGGTATAAAACACATAATTTTCTTTACTCAACTTGCTATAGTTAACAGATTTATCAATACCATATTTTACTTTTCCATCTAAAACATAATCACTCAACTTAACAGGAATATTTGATTTTCTATTAGACTTTCTGGTGTAAGTTCTGATATTAGCTTTTCTGTATGGAGTTATCATTGGTGTTATAACAGTATCATGAAACATATCATTAAACTCTTGATAGTAATCATCATCACCCTCAGATATTTTATCATTATCTTCAAGTGTAGCATTCTGTTGTTCCCCGTTCACTATCGTTTAAAACAGTTTAAGTTTGTAAAACAAGTTAATAGTGAACTATGACTGAAATTAACATAAGAAAGGCACACTAAGTAATTTTCAACATAATATTCTTATTAGAAATAAATCAACAAAGAATACGTTACCCAAGTACTTGCGGAATAGTACCTGGGATTGAAATGACAAAGTTGGGTGACTCCTCTCTAAGCTCAGGCTAAGTCTGAGCACAACTCTTAGAGTTTACTGAGCTATCTCAGGAACTAAGTTGTATTTGGAGGAGTGAAAATATGGCTTGCGTGTATGTGTGTTTTTACAATTCACAAGCTTAACCTTTTCACTCCATCTCTTATGCTATTTATACATGTATGATATTTGACTCTTTCCTAAGTGACAAACTGACATCATACAGAAGACAAAATACTGATGTATTTTGTCTCTGTTTACAAAGACTATTCTAGGTAAGAGACAAGACTACTTTCCTAAGTTCACTGATGACACTGAGCCTGATCTTTTGCCATTCAGGGAAAGAGAAAAAGAGAAAGAGCTATGAGTTCAAGTAAGAAAGTGAAAGTTCAGTCCTCACAGTTTCCCTATCGAGCTGACTTTCGTTTCCTCTATCCAACGGGAGGAAAAGAAGCTCTTCGTCTTATCTGATTCAACCTTTTCCCGCCTTGTCCCGCTCTTTCTTCAGTCTTTACATCCTTCAGTCTTCTACTTCAGTTTGTCTTCAGTGTAAGAAGTTGGAGAGGAATCTTAGGGATTCAGTAAGTTATTGTCATCACTCACTGAATCCATCATCTTCTTCTTGACTCAGTCTTCACCCTTTAAGTTCCGCCTTACTGAGTGGAGAGACTTCTTCTTCGCCTCATACTGAGTATCCTGAAGACGACTCACTGAGAGACTATGCACTCAGTGGCCTGTTTGTGTTAACGGATTAAACACTTGGACTATTTTCTATTCAAATCCTAAATTAAGGGGTTTGGGTATTTACTGAACCCAACAGTCTCCCCCTATTTGGATATACAAATATCCTAAGTGGTTGATCAGTGTAAGTGAGCAAGAGGCTTCTTCTTACACTGAATGTACTAATGAATACAATAAGGAACACTGAGTAAATGAATAAAACATACATCGTTTATTGACCAGATTACATAGTTCCTATCACTAGTACAAAAGATAAAACAAAATGATGTCAATCCAAATGGATTCCCAATGCTTCAAGCTTGACCTTTTTGGTGATGAGTGTTTCTCTGTCAGGATGGTCTCTTATCTTGGCATTCAGGTCTTGGCAGAACCTGATGTTTGCTGGGGTTTGAATTTGAGAGGCCACTGGTATGTAGCTCAGCATTGCAGCCACACCAGCCTGATCAATATCACTCCATCTTTGAAAAGCAGGGTTTCCATAAACATCAATGTGGAATAGCCTTTTTTCAGGCTTCTCAATCACTAGACAGTTCACAAATTTAACCCCTTCAGGCAGCTCCCTATTACACTCCAGTCCAGGCACTTTAATCTCAGGTTGGAACTCAACTCTCTTCCTTTTGCCAGTGGATGATTGTGGTTGAGATCCTTGAGGTGCAGTTAAGGCAGGCTGAATTCCCAGTTGGGCTGGACAATCCCTCAGTCTTTCATATCTTTTACTGAGCATTTTCATCAGGTCCTTAACCACCGCATTTTTCTTCTTTTCAATAATTGGACCAAGTTCATCGAGTTCAGTGATCCCGAAGTCAGTGAATTTGAGAGGATCATGAACTTCGAAGTGCCTTTTATCATCCACTCTGTAGACGTTCATGGCCAGAGGTTTGGTATTAGGGATGATTCTAACATCTGTGATCTTTTTAGGAAGCCTTCGGCTTGTCATTGTCCAGTTGTAATCCTCAATTCTGCTTTGCCTGAGAGCTTCAGTTTCCTTCTTCTTTTCTTCCAACTGCTTTTTCATTGCAGCCATCTGAGCAGCCTGAGCTTCCTTGAACTTTTGCCCTGCCTGACCCTTTTGAAGTTTGCTTGGATCTAATCCCATGTTCTCAGCTTCTTCGGCGACATCCTTTTCCAGTGCTTTTCTGTTCCTTTTCTCTTCCTCAGCTTGTTTCAATCTTTTTTCTTCTTTAGCAAGGTGTTTACTCATCTGTTGTGGTGTGAGCAGGTATTCAGTGTCGCCGATTTTATAGGGAATCTTCTCAGGCTTAGAAGTTGCCATTTTGCCTTTTCCTTTGTCCTGGCCTGAGGAAGATGAAGTTGCTACCAGGGGTGGTGGTGTTGTTGTTATTGGAGTGATTACTGTCAGTGTTGTTGTTGTTGATGTTGTTGGTGGGATTGATGAAATAGGTGTTGCTGAGACTGGTGGGGATGATGAGATTTGAGCCACCGATGTTGATAGTGTTGGCTCCCCCTCAGTGTGAGAAGGAGGTTCTTCAGCAGTATTCTCCCCCTCAACTGTTGCCGGAGCTTCAGTGAGGGCAAGAGTTGGTGCTGAGGGGGACTGAGCAGCTTGACCCTTGAAGGCCTGATAAATTTCTGAGATCATAGCCTTGATGTCTGAAGTGTCAGATTGAATACCAGTGACTTTAGTTTCCAAATTAGCCTGAGAAACTTCCAGAGCTGTCATTCTGGGCCCAAGATTCCAGGCCAGAGATGAGGATGCCTGAGCCAAAGTAGCCACCTGCGTATTCAGAGAGTCCAATGTAGCTTGAAGTGACTGGACTGAGGATGGAAGACCCTGAACATTGGCAGACTTGAGCATATCGAGCAGTTCAGTGAGGGTTGAGGATTGTTTCAAGTACACCTCAGTAGCCTCCAGCACTTTAGAGTTGAGTGCTGGGTCTTCTTTGACAAACTCCCTGATTTCATCTATCGTGGTTCCTACACCCTGAAGATACCTGAGGAATTTAGCCATGTTCTCATCCAGTCGGTGAATGTTGTCATACATCTGATCCCTGTGCTCATGAACATTTTCATCAAAGCCATGTACCTCAGCCTTTAGATCAGCATAACTCGCAGCAGCCTCAGTGTGTTGTTCCCACAATGTGTCAGTGACCCCAGAATATAACCTTCTTGAAGCTTTGGTGATCCACTGAATGAGCTGTCTTTCAGTAAGTGGGAGAACATTATCAAATCTTTCAAATTCATCAGTGGAGGAAGAGGAGTCATCATTGTCAGGCTTGACTGGTGATTCAGTATGCTCCTGTGGATCAGGCTGAGGCTATTGTTCAGCTTGAACCTCAGTGTCCATTTCTTCTCCAGCTGATAAGATTTCATCATCAGTCTCAGCAAGCTCATCTTCAGAGAATAATATCCCAGTGACATCAGCAACAGTTAACCAGGGGTTGGTGATGGGTTCCATATCAGCGGGTGGTATGTTTCCCTCTGAGTCTTTGTCCCCCGTTGACCCCTCGGACACTGGTGGGAGTTTCCCAGTGCCTTCGCTGGAGTCAGGATTGGTTGTGGGTTCCGTATCGGCGGGTTGTTCCTTTCCCTCCGAGTCTTTGTCCCCCAGTGACCCCTGAGACACTGGTGGGAGTTTTCCAGTGCCTTTGGCGGAGTCAGTGATAGTTGTATCCCTATCAGCGGGTTGTATTTTTCCCTCTGAGTCTTTGGGATCGATCAGTGTGCCCTCAGACAAAGGCTTGGATTTGCTAATGTCATCACTGGGCGTTGTGGAAGGCGCTCCCCTACCAGCGGGTTGTTTGTTTCCCTCTGGATCTTGGGGAGTAGTAAGTGTGACCAAGGTCACTGACTGTGATGTATCAGTGTCCTTCGTTGTCACTGGGTTGGTTGTTGCCTGGTCAGTGGGTGTCTGTTTGGTCTCGGGCTTTTTGTGCCTCTTAGGCTGTGCTCCTGAAGCCTCAAGGCCCTTAGACTTTGGTTTAGTCTTAGTCCCAGTCTGAGACTTCCCCTTTTTCTTTTTAGGAGCAGGGTTTGGAGACACTGATCCACTTTGATTGTTTACATCAATCATGTGGGCCGTCAATTCAATGGGAGTGACAAGGGATGGGTCCTTTTGAAAATTTGATGGGCTCAGGATGCCAGGTAAATTTCCAAAATTTTCATCCTGAGTATAATTTGAACCCAGTAACGATTGCAAAGCACAGGAGACAAACCTAGGATACGAAACGTACTTCGTCCTAGTTTTGCTCTGTAGCTTCGTTACGAGATCACTGTAAATGATCTCCCCTATGTCGACAGTGACCCCATTCATCAAGCAGTATGCCATCATCAACTGAATAGAGTTAACTTTTTCAGTGGATGAGTGGTTCCCGCCGAGGACCTGAATCACAAAAGTGAAGAGGATCCTCCAAGCCACGGGGAATGAGCTTTTAGTGACTGGGGTCTTGTCCAAAAAAGTTGGATCTAAAACAATTTGTTTTAACCCATCCTTCACTGTGGAGGGTTCAGGATGGGCGACATAAGCACCTTTGTTATAATCTAACCCTGTTGAAGTGCAAAACGTTTTGTAATCCAGGGTGTATTGTTTCCCCCCATTTAGACTGAACCTGATGAGATACTCCCTGAGAGGTCTAAGGTTATTCTCATCAGTAGAAGGTATCGGGTCAAAGGCTCTAGCTGTAGCCCAAAACTCCCTGAGGTAGTTTGGGTACACTACTGAGGGACATTTTACAAAGGCCGTTTTGAGTGGGCAGTTGAAAAAAAAATTTATAATGTCTTTATAGGTTGGGACATTTTCAGGATATTCAAAATTTCCTATGACATTATTTGTTTTAAATTCAACGTTAGTAAGATCCCTTACCCACTGAGAAGCAAACTGGAGAGATTGTGTTCTAGCCATTTCCATTAACGAAGATTTTAGGGTTTAAAAAATGTTTTGACAAGAACAATCAAAGTATTTAGATCTCTTCAAGTTTGTGATGAAAAACTTTTGTAAATGTTTACAAGGAGGGTTTTTCCAAAGAATTTTGACAGAGTTTTGACAGAGTTTAGTTGCAGAAAATAATTTGCGAAAGAATTTTGACAGAGTTTAGTTGCAGAAAATAATTTGCGAAAGAATTTTGACAGGGTTTTAAAGATATTGAGAACACATAAATATTTATGGATTTGAGAAAGAATTTTGACAGAGTTTAGTTGCAGAAAATAATTTGCGTGTGTTTGTATGTGTTGGAAGAGGGTATTTATAGAGTGATAAGAGGGGTGTTTTGTGCACAAATGGGAATATTAGGAGTCGGTTTTTGAAAGACGTTTGAATTTCCACATTTAATGCTACCACTCCATTACCCGCAGTAAAATCCCGTTTTTCAAGGGAACAGTTGCAGTGCACAGTAAAAGTGCACTTTTTCAAAGATAAAATATCAATTTGATATTTTTTGTGAGAGGCATTAAATGCCAAGTGGGATGACAGTAAGACAAAGAGACATATATTCCTTTATTAAATTGGCATAGTTACCAACCTAGGACATTTAAGTAACTGATACTTGGATCATTTAGTTACTCATTCAATGCTCTTTGTCAAGTGTCAGGGACCCTGAATGAGTCTTACTTATTCAGTGAGAGGTTGGTTTTGGATGTTCAGGGAGAATGAACCATTTCAGAGAACTCACTGAGATTGGTTTTCAGATACTTGGCTTTCAATGTCAAGCATTCCTAATTCAGCTTTCAGTCTCCTGAAGGTAGGTTCATCCAAGGGTTTGGTGAAGATATCAGCCAGTTGATATTCAGTAGGGATGAAATGTAATTCAATATCTCCTTTCATTATGTAATCCCTGATGAAGTGATATCTGATATCAATGTGTTTGGTTCTTTGGTGGATGACAGGGTTGTTGGAGATTGCAATAGCACTAGTGTTATCACAGAAGATGGGCACCATTTTGTAATGGATGTCATAGTCACTGAGTTGATTTTTCATCCATAATACATTGGCACAACATCCTGCTGCAGCTACATATTCAGCTTCAGCTGAGGACATAGCCACTGATTGTTGCTTCTTTGCACTCCAACAAACCAGTTTTCCTCCAAGAAATTGACAGGACCCTGAGGTACTTTTTCTGTCCATGTTGCAGCCAGCATAATCAGAATCAGAGTAACCCTTGAGATCAAACCCTGAGCATTTTGGATAATAGAGTCCAAGGTTTGGGGTTCCTTTCAGGTACCTGAGTATTCTTTTGGCTGCAGTGAGGTGAGATTCTTTGGGATTGGACTGATATCTTGCTATTAAACAGACTGAAAATTGTATGTCTGGTCTAGTAGCGGTTAGATACATCAGTGAGCCAACAATCCCTCTGAAATGGGTTTGATTGACTGATTTGCCAGTGAGATCAGGTCCAAGGTTGTTAGGTGGGAACATTGGTGTCTTCACTGAGGCATAGTCAGATATCTCATATTTCTTCAAGAGATTTCTGGTGTATTTCTCTTGACTGATGGATATTCCTTTATCAGTTTGCCTGATTTGTAGTCCAAGAAAGTATGTGAGTTCTCCCATCATGCTCATTTCAAACTTCTTTGTCATCAGTTTTTCAAACTGTTTGCAAAGTTTGTAGTTTGTTGAGCTAAAAATGATATCATCAACATACACTTGGACTAGAATCACATCCTGTTGAGTTCTATAGACAAAAAGTGTGTTGTCTATCTTTCCTCTGACAAACTTGTTTTGTATCAGGAAGGCTGAGAGAGTTTCATCAAATGCCCTGGGAGCTTGTTTAAGTCCATAAAGGGCTTTATCCAGCTTGCAGACATAGTCAGGGAATTCACTACTCTCAAAGCCTGGAGGTTGCTGAACATACACATCTTCCTTGAGATCACCATTTAAGAATGCACTTTTAACATCCATTTGGTAGACCCTGAAGTTCATGTATGTTGCATATGCAAGGAAGATCCTGATGGCTTCCATTCTTGCAACAGGAGCAAATGTCTCATCATAGTCAATGCCTTCTTGTTGACTGTAACCTTTGGCTACAAGTCTGGCTTTGTTTTTAATGACAGTGCCGTTTTCATCAGTTTTGTTTCTGAAAACCCACTTCATTCCAATGACTACTACATCCTGAGGACATTTGATCAAGGTCATGACCTTGTTTTTATCAAACTATTGCAGTTCTTCTTACATAGCCTGAACCCAACTTGGGTATTTTAGAGCCTCAGTGACACTTTTGGGTTCTATATCTGATAGGTAATCAGCATATAGACATTCATTGGCTGAAGCTGCAGTTAGACTAGCAGCCATGCTTCTGGTGAGCATGCCCTCAGTGGGTTCACCAATGATGTTTACAAGCTCGATATCCTGAGTTCTTGTCCACTTACTTTGTGGTCTGGGATCTGAGCTTGATGATGTCATTGGGTGTTCAGATGTGAGTTCAGGTATAAGAGCCACATAATCATTTAGAACATCTGTAGAGATGTCTTGTTCAGGGTGAGATTCATGAGTTACAGGTTCCTGATCATTTGAATCAGTGTTTCCTATCCCAGCAGGGACTGACTGATTATCAATGAACTCACTGATGGTTGGTTGGGGTAGGTTGTGAGGTAAGACATAATATGAGATGTCAGCATCAGTTTGATATGAGGAATTGAATTCAGTGTTGTACTCATCAGGAGGATATCTTGATGAGTTATCAATTCCTATTTCCTCCACTGAGGTGTTGGTGAACCTGATGCTTTCAGCACTTTCATCAAAGGTGACATGAAAGGTTTCCTCAACTTGTTGTCTCCTTGTGTTAAAAACCCTGAAGGCTTTGGAGATCAGTGAGTAGCCTAAGAAGTATCCATCATCAGCTTTTGCATCAAACTTGCCTAGATGATCCTTGTGGTTATGAATGAACACAGGACATCCAAATACATGAAAATAGCTGATGTCAGGAAGTCTACCTTTGAAGATCTCATATGGGGTTTTATTATGTCTTTTGACAATGATTGACCTGTTTTGAGTGTAACAGGCAGTTTTGACTGCTTCAGTCCAGAAATGCTTTGAGAGGGCTGAGCCATTTAACATAGTTCTAGCAGCCTCAATGAGAGTTCTGTTTTTCCTTTCAGCAACCCCATTTTGTTCAGGGGTGTATGGAGATGAGAAATTTTGAGAAATTCCTTTTTCATCACAGAAACTCTCAAGCTCTTGATTTCTGAACTCAGTACCATTGTCAGTTCTGATTTGTTTAACAGTAATTTCATTCTGGTTTTCTATCTTCCTGATGAATGACATTATTGTATCAGCTGCCTGACTCTTCTTGGAAAGAAAGTATACCCAAGTGTATCTTGAGAACTCATCAACAATGACAAGTGTATACTTCTCATGCTGGATTGATCTGGGACTGACAGGTCCAAAGAGATCCATGTGCAGGAGGTGAAGGCAGCTTTTGATGGAGAAATTTTGTTTGGTTTTGGATGATGCTCTGTGGTGTTTACCCTTTTCACATGTAGAGCATGGTTTGTCTTTTGCAAAAACCAGTTATGGTAAGCCAAGGACCTTGTTTTGTTTTGCCAAGTTGTTGAGGATTTGAAGTTTAAGTGTGAGAGTCTCTTATGCCACAGCCAATTGATAGTTTCAGTGGCTTTAGCAAAGAGACACGTTCCATCTTGGGAGAGTGTTGACATGTCTAGTACATAAACATCATCTCTCCTAGGAGCTATCAGCACAACTTCCTTGTTGGCATTGAAAATGGTACCTTGTTTATCATTGAATTGTACAATGTATTTAGCATCACATAGTTGACTGACACTGATGAGATTGTATTTGAGACCATTGACATAGGCTATTCTAGAGAAAACTATTCCATTGCAGTTTACTGAACCATAACCTTCAGTGGGACATGATGAGTTATCACCAAATACTACCTTGGGCCATGGTTCCTTTACATACTTGTGCAGATATTCCTTCACAACAGTCATGCTTCTTGAGCATCCACTGTCTAGATGCCAAATAGGCTCCTTGGCATGTCTCTGCACAAGTAGTAAACTGAATTAGTTTCTCTTCGTGACCCACTTACTAGTGGGCTTGGGTCTCAAGGTCTCTTTGAAATTTGCAATCGACTCATGGTCAGTAGTTGTGTGCATACTGCTACCACAAGTTTTGCATTTAGAGGCTGAGGATGACTCAGTGACTCTGGGTTGTTTGGAATTTCTCCTTGCATGAATGACACTGTCATGTTGGGATGTCTCATGAGCTGGATTACCGCATATATCACAACATGTATTCATGAGACAATCATCCTGATGATGATCTTTAAACCCACAGTAAGGGCACAGAGGAAAAGGTTTTGCTCTATTCTTTGGAGCAGCTTTGGAGGATGAAGCATACTGATGACCAACTTTGGTATAGTTTGCTTGACTGACATACTGTAGATGGTCTGCAGTCCTGTGATCATCCTTTTTGCAGATTATGCAAAAAAGGATTCTATAGCAGTTGTCAGTGGTATGGCTGGTGTAATGACACAGCTCACACTTTTGTTTGTTTTTAGAGGCTGACTTAGACTTTTAGGAACTGGAGGAAGCTGACTTTGTCTCCTTGATTGGTTCAGGGACCTTTTCAATGGATTCCATTTTTTCAGTAAGCTTCCTCACAAGTTCAGTCAGTTGCTGAATTTGGTCAGCTTCAGTGGGGACAAAGGATGTTGAAGTCTCAGTAGGAGTAGACTCTTTTTGGATTAGTTTTGCTTGTCTTTGTAGGATGGTTCTACCAAGTCCAGACCTTTCCTTTGGTGAGTGAGGATTGAATTTTAGAGGAGTAAGCTCAGAGCTTGGATCAGCACCCTGAAGAGGTTTCAGGGGTGGAAGCGGTGTTTCAGATTCTGCTTCAGACTCACAGATATGTTCAGTACCACTGGTCATCTCAGGAAGTCCTAGCATGCTCTTAAGAGCTTGGCTCGCAGGCTCAAGAATCCTTCCAGAATCGAAGTTTGGAAGCTTACTCTCAGGATTAACCCGTTCAATCCAGTCACTGGAATTTGGAGTTGTCAACATGTTGGTAATCATACCACCAGACACAAATGGTTTTGAACTTTGGTCTTTGTTGCGAGAGTCAGGGAGATGATCTTCACCTATGACTCTCTTTTTGCTACTGGGGGCACCCACAGCATCAAAGACCCTGGGATTCTTAGCAGTCCAACTATCAAGAATATCTTGTTCCTTTTTAAGTTCATCTTGAAGAGCCTGATTTCTCTTAACTAGTTCAGTGTTTTGAATTTGCAAGGTGACAGCCTCAAGCTTGGCTTGTTTTAAAATAAGCAGTTCATCTCTACACTTGTTTAATTCAAAACTTAGCTTGTTGTATTTTGAAAAGAGATTTAATCTTTGCTCTTCTATGAACTTTAGGTCAACATTAAGATAATTCATATAAGACTGCCAATCTGAGTCATCATCCATAGATAGTAAGATGTTTACCTTCTTCATAGTGATGTTGACCCATTCCCCGTTTCTGGCATGATTCTTTCCAACTGCTAGCTTGTCCTCTTCTGAGAGGGCCATCAGTGCACTGACATGCACCATTTCATCATCTGATGACACTGGCTCTTCATCCCAGTCGAAGGTCTCAGCAATAAGGCCTTTGTTTTTACCCTGCACATATTGAACACTTTTTGTTGTTTCTGAGGGACTGTGTAGGACCACTACGATATATCAACCTTATCACGTAATACCCACGTTAACCAAAGTTATGCGTAGAACTCGTGAAACCCAACAACACAAACGTAAAGCTTATAACAAAGAAAGAAAAGATGAGATGTTTGGTGACTTGATGATATAAAATCCGTGTATGATGTGAGAAAAGATAAACACAAGATGTTGTATATTCAATAAAGAAAAACACACACACACACACACTTTCAACCACACCCCTCAAATGACCATTTGAGGGGTATTTATAGTACAAGAGGCATAAAACCCTAAAGGCTTTAGCTTGGGCTTTCTTTGGGCTTTCGTGGACTTGGATTGGATTACACTTAATAAAAGGCTAGCTTAACATAACTATTAGCCATTTAGCTTAGCCTAATCCACGAGCCCGTTGACTATTCTAGCAAGATATCTAACACGAGTTACAAAGTTCCTAAATGTGAATGACCATCACTTTTAATAAAACTATTAAGGCTAACAATCTCCCCCTAAGGGGTGGTCATTCAAATGAAGCTCCACTTGATTAGGTCTTTACTTTTCTCGAGCTTGAACTTTGTGCTTAGATATAGAATAGTCTTGATTCTTTGTTCCTTCATGCTTTGTGATCAGATAATGTGTTGTCTGCCATTGTCAACTTCGTTGGTTAGGTGTCTCCACGTCTTTCTCCACTTGTTTCTCCCCCATGCTCACACTTCTATTTGTCTTTTGGTTACCAATGATGTGGTTCTGGAGTCTTTAAACTTTGTAGATTCTTTGACATTGACGAAGAATCATCTCCTTTGATTATGATGAGAACTTTCATGTGTTGTTGGTATGAGCATGTGGCAAGTCTGCACGATCCATCCGCTCCGGAGCTTCCATAAGAAGAAAAACATAAAACAGGTTAGTAATAAGCGGATTCCGGCACTTACAAGTTTGAATTTCGAGGGTGTTAACAGCATAGTGTGAAAACACGTCTCTAATTCTCACAGAGGCCGTTCCTGAACTGGAGTCCCACAAGTGAGATAACGCGATGTACCGAAATACACCTACAGTTCAGATGAGTCGCTGAGGTACACCGAAGCATCACCGCACGACTGTAGACCGTTTGAGACACACTAAGCGTAATCCACGGAGAATTACCGAAGTGACCTGCTGTCAGGGCTGTTTGATGTTGACCCTGGCAGGAGTTTCCATTCAATCACTGAAGATCACAGATGTGAAACTTCTCATAAATGTTCTGGCAGATTGCTAAGATCTGCGTAGGACTCTATAATATATCACTTATGTCCTTATTGATGAACAACAAGCGATGTCATGTCAAGTGTTCCTATGAGATCTTTTGATGAATCTCGTGGCTCTAGACTCAATTAGTGCATTTTGGTTTTCCTGAGCGGAGACTAGGGAGAGGGTCTCCTTCTTCAATACCAAAGGTCTCTAAGAGAAAGTCAATAGATTATGTAGGGTTCCCAGTGAGAATGAAACAAATCCCTTTTGAGAGGAATTGAGTGGCTAGAAGGTTTAGTGCAGTGCGTCACTGGGTCCATGACGTCTTTGTCTTCAATACCAGTGTCATCTAGTGACAACCAGTAGCATATGTATTGAACCCGGTTTCTGCCCTAAGGTTGAATATGGAGGGCTATTTCTTTTCACCCTTTTTCATTACATTTCTTTTTAATTCTTCAACCCCTTCTTTCTCCTTTCTCACATTACTCCTTTTTTCAATCATACCTAAGGACTTCTAATACTAACTATGGGTAATGTCCTTGGGTAGATCCCTCCGGCTCTGGCGGATCATAGGACGAATTTCCTATCCTTAGTCACCTTATAACTCCATGACTGTCCTATTGTTGCCATAAAACCATTTTTCTTCAAAATCTCTCAGAGTGTTTATGATAGAAAACATGTTTGAAACACTCCGTGAGTTTTATATTTTCAGAAACACTCCCCCTTCACATGTGCTTATAAGTTTTTACAGAAATCTGCACATAGAGGGTAGAGTTCGCACTTTTTTAATTGATCGACTTTAAATGAACAAGACCGATTCGAGACACGTTTACATCACTAGAGAACTAGCTTGAAATTATTACCCGTACTGGTCAAGTCCATAGAAAGTTTCTCGAGATGGTACATGATTTCTCGTCAATTCATTGGTTCCGTCTGAGTCGAGCTCATTTGAGAATCAAACCACGATCATTAAACTTTTTGATCACATTTTAATCACGTCTCCTCCCCCTCAAAAATAGCATATACGTGATATTTTTGATATCAACGGATTAAACAACATTTTAGAAATTTGTGGGGAGACAAACTGATTTGGTTTAAGCATGAATTTGGAACTTTTTTGTTTTATACTCCCCCTTTAATAAAGCATAAACAATTAAAGGGTTTTAGAGGGAGTTATCTTGAGCACAAACTATTTGAAAGATTTTGAAAATCTTTTTGAACAATCTTGGAAAGGTGCTCAAGATGATGATGATTTCTCACCATTTTTTTTAAATGTAGTGCACTGAAGCGTACACCTCATTTTTCGATCAAAGCACGAGTTTTGATTTGAAAATAATCAAAAGTCATCATTTCGGTCCGGGTTTCGTACTGATGTATACGAAAGCCATTATTTTGAGAAATTTTGAGAAACGACATGTTTTGAAAAACATTAAAGAACTCTCGCTCAAGCATCTGTACATGCCCGTATCATTGTTGAATGACATTTCTAGAAACGTACAGAATATCGATTATACAAGAGACATGTCATAGAGAAATATTTTTGGATTTTTGATTTATATTTTTTTTGTATTTTTTTTTGAAAGTTTTTTATTTTTATATTTTGCTTTTGTTGGTTTTTCAAATTTTGTATTTTGTTTTTCAAAAATATTTACAGCGAAGCTTTTTGGAAAAACATTTTCAAGAAGAATCGAGAAGACGTTCTAACTCCTCAGGGGTTAGGCTTCGCATTCCAATTCGTCGAACTAAATACTCAAACCTTTCTTTTGGAAGGGCTTTAGTTAATAGATCGGCGAGTTGGTAATCAGTCTTCACGAAGAATAATTCAACAGTACCATTTACGACGTACTCTTTGATGAAGTGATAGCGGACTCGGATATGCTTAGTCTTTGAGTGATGAACAGGATTGCATGATATGGCTATGGCACTTTTCGAGTCACAATACATAGGTATTTTATCGAAAGTAAAGCCATAATCTGTGAGTTGTGTTCTCATCCATAGAACTTGAGCACAACACGCAGATAGAGACACATACTCAGCTTCAGCGGTTGACAGTGCAGTGCAATCTTGTTTCTTTGAAGACCAGCTTACTAACTTTTCTCCCAAAAATTGTGCTCCTCCGGATGTACTTTTTGCTGTAACTTGATCACCTGCGTGGTCCGCATCTGAAAAGGCAATTAGATCAAATCCGGATTCCTTCGGATACCAAAGTCCCATGTGAATGGATGTCTTCAGGTACCGAAAGATCCGTTTAACCTCTTTGAGGTGCAGTTCGGTAGGCTTTGCCTGAAACCGTGCTAATAAGCAAACAGCAAAATGAATATCTGGTCGACTAGCAGTGAGGTACATGAGAGAACCAATCATGCTCCGATATTTCTTCGGATCAATAGGTTTCCCAAACAAATCGGCTCCAATTTTTGGTGAAGTTACCATTGGTGTTCCGACAGAGTCACAATTATCCATACCATGATTTTTCAAAATCTCAGTTGTGTATTTAGCTTGATTTATAAAAATTTCACGAGGGGACTGATGTATTTGTAAACCAAGAAAGAATTTTAGTTCCCCCATCATGGACATTTCAAATTTGCTTTTCATGAGATTTTCAAAATGTTTTGAAAGATTCGGATTAGTGGACCCAAAGATGATGTCGTCCACATAAATCTGAACAATCAAAATGTCGTTTTTGCATTTTTGTGTAAACAAGGTAGGATCAACTGTTCCTTTGGTGAAATTGTTTTGGATAAGGAAAGAGGACAGTTCGTCATACCACGCTCTCGGATCTTGTTTTAAACCATAGATTGCCTTTTTGAGTTTGTAGACGTAGTCTGGATGTTCCAAGTCGATGAAGCCTTCTGGCTGACTCACGTACACTTCTTCTTTCAGAGTTCCATTCAAGAACGCGGTCTTAATGTCCATCTGATAAACCGTGATGTTTTTGTGAGCTGCATAGGCTAAGAATATCCTGACTGCTTCAAGTCTAGCTACCGGCGCGAATGACTCTTCAAAGTCTATCCCTTCCTCTTGTCTGTATCCTTTGGCCACAAGACGAGCTTTGTTGCGAATTACAGTCATTTCTTCATCCCGTTTGTTCTTCCATAACCATTTAAGATCAATGACTCGAACGTCAATGAGTCTTGGAACCTTTTCCCACGAGTCATGTAGACGGTATTGAAGAAGTTCCTCCTGCATTGCTTCTATCCATGCGAGATCTGCCATTGCCTCACGAATGTTCTTTGGTTCTAGATTGCTAATTGAGCAAAGGTAAATGCACAAGTCGCAATCGGTGGCAAGTTGACGTCTCGTCTGAATTGGCCTTGAAGGTTCACCAATAACTTGTTCAATAGGGTGGTCTTTTGTCCACTTCAGAGTAGAAGGATACCGTTGGTTATACGTATGCGAGTTAGATGGTTCTCGTAAGCTTGAAGAAGATTCAGCTGATTCTGTAGCAAACGGGTTTTCAAATAAGTCTTCATCTAACGTTGCATCGTTTTGGTTTTGGTTTTGCTCATCAACTGCTGGTAGAACGGGTGCAAGAACTTGAGTAGATGTAGATGATGTAGATGGAGTTGGTGCATTGGTTTCGACCGTTGTAGATGCATCTTCTGTTGGTGGTGGAGGATGATTTTGAGCGGGTGCAGCGGAATGATGGTTTGATGCATTTGTCGAAGTTCCACCATAGTACTCATCGAACATTAACTCGAAGAAATTCTCCCATTCTTGTTCTTTAGGATTGTCAAACGAAGTTGATTGAGCTCTTTAAGGTACGAGTCCTGAACTGATGTGTCCAGAAGTCTGTCGGTTTAGTGCGGGTTCTAGAGCGAGTCTCTCAGAAGCCATCTGTGAAAGTTCGTCAAACTTCACATTCATCGTCTCCATGATTTTCTTTAGCCTTCTGTTATACACCCTGAATGCCCTCGAGTTATCTGAATATCCAATGAAGATTCCAATATCACCTTTTGCTTTCAGTTTTCCAAGATCTTCTCTGTCATTCGTAGGATAGCACAAAGCGCCAAACACGTGAAAGTAAGAGATATCAGGTTTTCTGTTGTTCACAAGCTCATATGGGGTTTTATTGAATCTTGGATGGATAAGGGATTGGTTCTGAGTGAAACAAGCAGTGGCAACAGCATCAGCCCATAGAAATAACGGTGCACTAGAATAGATTAGCATTGTGCGAGCAGCTTCCACAAGAGTTCTATTTCTTCTTTCAACTACCCCATTCTGCTGTGGAGTTCTAACAGCTGATGTCTGATGTGTGATTCCAACATCTTCAAAATAAGCTCTTAACTCCTGATTCATGAATGCAGTGCCATTGTCTGTTCTTACAACCCTTACTGGAGCTTGAAGAAGTACTTGAATGCGTTTCAGAAAGGTGATGATGATGCCTGGTGCTTCGTCTTTTGATCTCAGAAACTTAACCCATGTATATCTCGAATAATCATCGACGATAACAAGAATATACTTTTTCCCATTAATGCTTTCAACTCTCATTGGGCCACATAAGTCCATGTGCAACATATGCAACTTTGCTTCCGAACTAGGTACGATTTTGGGTTTATATGATGCTCTTTTGCTTTTTCCTTGTTCGCATGATGGACATAAGTGATCCTTGGTGTATTTGAACTTTGGAAGTCCGTTGACGATGTTGTCTTTGGCAAGATTGTTGATGGTGTCAAAATTGAGATGGGATAACCGTCTGTGCCACAACCAGGACTGAGTTCCAGATGCTCATGTCATAAGACATATTGGTGATGAAGAGGCCATTTTGTTGATGTCGATAGCATACAAGTTTGTATCACGATTCCCAGTTAAGAGATCAGTGCCATCCAAGTTTCTAACGAAGCAAGCATTTTTCCTAAAAGCAACCTCTAAATCTGCATCACAAAGCTGCCCGACTGAGAACAAATTATGTCCCAACCCTTCGACATAGTAAAACCGAGAGATCAAATAATTTCCAAATGGTAGATCTCCATAACCCATGATAGCTGCTACATGATCATTTCCGAAACGTACGGTTCCCATGAATTTCCAGACGAAATTGATCAGCAGCTTCAGATTCCCGGTCATGTGCTTGGAGCAACCCGAGTCGACGATCCAAAGACAAATTTCGATAACCTGCCAGTAACAGAAAAAGAATATTGTGGAAACCGTTTTGATTTAGGTTCCTTTGGGTTAGAGGTAAAATCCTTATCACACTCAGAGAGGTTTTCTACAGGGAAGTCTGGTTTTTCACTCATTGTACCATTCTGGAGTGTGTAAGTTCTACCTGTGGGTTTCCAAATATCATCCCTAAAGTATACACGTTGGTTCCTGTCAGTAGTTTAAAGCCTAAGTTTTGCAACTAGTCTTCCTACTCATTTAGCGTAATTACTTTTTGGGACGTTCTTCTTAACAGGCTTATCATTCACATTCTTAGAAACACAATCATCTTGAACATTTAAAGATTTCTTGCAAGTTAATCAAAGAGATTCAACACATTCATTAGACTTAGCAAGTTTCATAGGTTCAGTACATTCAGATGAAATGTCTTTCTTATTCAAAAGCTGTGAATTCCTAGGGTGTTCTTCTACTTTCTTCTCTTTATTCAAGCTACTACTCCTAGAGGCAGTCGAGACTCTATTGTTCCTTGTATTGCTCTTAGGCTTTAGTCTGCTGCTCCTAGAGGTGCTTTCTAGTCCTGTAGAAGGTGAGGCACACGCATTAGGATTCACATTTTTATGAAGGGAGGTGGTTTCAGCTATCCTAGTCTCTTTAGATGTGGAGGCAGACGCATTAGTGGTACTCATCTTAAAAAGGCCATGTGCTAAAACTTTTGGTTTCTCGATAACCGCTTTTCCCTTATCAACATTTTGTTTAGGTAGGGCAGGTGGAGTGACTGGTTTTGATGAAACATTTTTCTCATTGACTTTTGGAGGAGGCAAAGAAACAGACATTTTTGGTTTTGAAACCGGTTTGAGAACATTTGCTTTCTCCGCAGTCAATGGTTTTGTAATCACAGTTTCCACTGCCTTTCCTTTTTGACTTTCCAGCTGAGCCCTCAAAAGATCATTTTTTCCTTTCATGTCATTGTAGGCACGCTCATACGACAATTTGTCATACTTGCATTCCTCAGTTTTTCGATCAAGTTGTTTAAAATATGAGATATTTTCTTTTTCAAGTTTCATAAGAGCTTTTTCATATTTTGAAACAATTTCGGAGGTCTCATCCTGGAGTCTTTCATGATCTTCAAAAGAATATGTTTGCAAAATGATGGACATAATATCAGTAGTCAGAACATCTTCGAAGAGAGAATCATTTAACTTTTCCAAAATGTTAATGTGTTCAACACTGTCATTAGCTTGCTTTACCAGGGATTTATGGTCCTTGACAAAGTCAGCTGTTTCTTTCAAAAAGGCTTGTTCAAAATGAATTACCCTGGAGTTGATGTTATTCAGCTAAGGGGCAATTTGAGTTTCAAAAAACTTCTTATGTTCATTATCAAAACTATTAAACCAGATATTTGTTGTAATGTTGGTTTTAGTTTTAACAGTCTCTTGAAGATCCGCAATTCTAGTTTTCACATTTTCCAAAATACTTCTCGCATCACTTGTGTTAAAAGGATTGTTTGAAGACATTTGTTCAATGTTCGAAAGAGATTTGGAGACAACAACTGGTTTTGAAACTGATTTTGAAACTGGTGTTGACACTTTGTTTGAAACACTTTGTGTGGTGGAAAACTTTGATTGTCCTTTTTGAGAAACAAAAGGAAGAACATTAATTTGGTTCCATTTGTTATAATCAATCGGTTTGATTTCCGGATGTTTTTGTTTCATTTTAGATCTACTCTCCTCAGATAGTTCCAACGTTTCAAGAGAATCATGCACAATTATAGGTTCATGCAAAGGTTTTCCATTGTTCAACACATTCCGTTCTTTCTGAGCTTTCTTGAGGAAACAAGGAGGTGAGTTACCAAGAGCCATTTTTTGTGACGTATGAAAAATCGGATTTACTTGATTAGAAAGCATCTTGATTGTCTTAGCGGAATGACCCGTTGTAAGAAGTAAATTGTCCAATTTTTTGATCGTTTCAGTTTTATCCAGAATCTCATCAAGAAGAGAATCTTCTCGTTTTTCAAAATCAGTTATCAACTTCTTCTTCTCTTTTTCAAGATCAGAATATGTTGCTTTTTGTTTTGAAAGTTGGTCATTTAGTTCAGAAATTTCCTTGTTTAAAGATTTGATTTTCAAATTCAGATTCACATCAAGTGTGTCATACTTGAGTTGCAAATCTTTTTCTCTTAAAACAGAATCTCGATAACCAATTTCTAATTCTGACATTTTGTTTGTATGAAATTCATAGGCTTTGGCATGCTCCTTGTAACTCTCAAGCTCAGCGGTCAATTTAGCATTCGCGGCCTTAACTTCGCGATTGACCGTTCTAACTTTCTCAACTTCAATGCCACATTGATTGATTAATGATTCAACATAAGCACGTGTTTCCTCATCAGTCTCAGTATTTTGTGCCACACAGCCTCCACTAGGATCGACATATGGAGTTTCGGAGTTCGTATTGCTACAACTCGGATTGTCCATATATGTATCATAAGTAGGTGCTGGCGTTACAGAATTCTGTTTGTCAAGAGTAAACACATCAAATATGACATTGTTATAGAATGGATCAATGATTGGTACCTCAGATACGGTATTGGCGTCATAGACAGGAGGTGAGTCTGACTCAGTGTCGTACTTAGCTTCCTGAAGATTTGCCATGAAGATGCAGTTCACATTAATTTCCTCGAGGTCTTCCAAATCATCCATAATAGCCATAAAGTCATGTTCCTCAGCACTCAACTGAAATCCAGCGCGTTCCTTTTGTACCAACAGGACAGTTTTCTGAAGATACTCAAGATCGTTCTTGTGCGGCTTAGTAGGACAATTCCTTGCCATGTGACCCATTCCTTGACAGTTATAACACTTAATCTGATTACCCTGATTCACATTTCCATGATTCCCAACGACTGGAGCTGCAACATTCCGATTCTGATTACCCACTGCTCTATTCCCAACATTCTGTCTCATCTGATTACCCTGATTCGGAACCGCCTGATTACCCATGCGAAATCCAGTAGCATATCCCTGCTGATTCCCAATAACTCCAACCATTTGTCCTTGATTACCCATATTCACACCCGGCTGTGCAATTTTCCTGTTGCGAGTGTTTGATGATATCCTTTGGTTGTTGTTAGTAGGTGTGGAATAGCGACCTTTGATTACTTGACCCAAGAGAGAAATTATTTGGGACATAGGGTCTTCTTGATCAGATTCTAGATCAGTGATTGGTACCTCAGATAAACCTTATGTAAAAGTGATCAGTGATTGTTTATATAAAAGTTTGATTCAAGAGTGTAGGCGTCCCTTGCTTCTTTTGTTTTTCCACGACACCAGTTTATCACCGAGAAATTGTAGAGCTCCTGAAGTACTTTTTCTTGAGTCTAAGCATCCTGCGTGATCAGCGCCTGAATTAGTTCAAAACCAGAATCCTTCGGATACCAGATCCCCAAGTTAATGGTTCCCTTGATGTATCGGAGGATTCTTTTAGCCTCAGAGAGGTGGGTTTCAGTTGGTCGCGACTGATAACGGGAACATAAATAAACGGCAAAGACAATATCAGGTCTGCTAGCTGTTAGATACATGAGAGACCCAATTATACTTCGGTATTTGGTAGGGTCAACCAATTTCCCATGTAAATCAGCATCTAATTTCTTGGTATGAGCCATTGGTGTGGCATAAGTGTCACAGGTTGTCATTCCAAATTTGTTTAACAGTTCAAGGGCATATTTGGACTGACTCAAGAAAATACCACGGGGTGATTGATGAACTTGCAGTCCTAGAAAGAACGTAAATTTACCCATCATGGACATTTCACAATTTTTCTTCATTAGTTTTGCAAAAGCGGTTGAAAACTTTTTATGTGTCGACCCAAAAATGATGTCATCCACGTAAATTTGAACAATTAAGATATGTGCCCCGTGATATTGTATAAAAAGAGTTGGGTCAACCGAGCCTTTGGTGAAATTATTGGCAATGAGGAAAGATGATAGCATATCGTACCATGCCCGAGGGGCTTGTTTGAGACCATAAAGAGCTTTGTTCAGTTTGTAGACATGGTTCGGGAACTCAGGATCAACGAATCCATCTGGTTGGCTGACATAGACCGTTTCTTTAAGTTGTCCATTGAGAAACGCCGTTTTGACATCCATCTGATAGACCGTCATATTCATATGAGCAGCGAACGCGAGAAATATCCGAACAGCCTTAAGACGAGCAACCGGAGCAAAAGATTCTTCAAAGTCTATTCCTTCTTCCTGACGATAGCCCTTAGCAACTAGACGTGACTTGTTTCGGATGACATTCCCTTCAGCATCCAATTTGTTTTTCCAAATCCATTTTAGACCAATGACGTAGACCCCTGTTGGTCTTTCAACCAGTTCCCATACTTCAAGACGTTTGAATTGGTTGAGTTCTTCCTGCATGGATTCAATCCAGTTGTCTTTTGTCATTGCGTCTTTAATGTTTTTAGGCTCAGATTGGCAGACAGTGAGTGCATAAATGCAATGTTCACCGTCTGTGTGAAGACGTTGTCGCGTAACGATTGGTTGATTCGGGTTGCCAATAATGTTAGCCAGAGGATGGTCTTTTGTCCATCGGTGTGTAGAGGGTTGATGTTGGTATACATTGTGCAGATTCTGAGGATTCAAATGGTTTGTTGAAGATTCCGCGACATCTGGTGCAGCAGTCTCATTAGCAAACGGGTTGAAGAACGCATTTGGATCAAAATCTGCAGGTGGGGGTACTTCATTCAGAATATCATTAGCTGGTTCATCATTGTTGGAAGCGGTGTGTTCAACTGTTGTGTTGGAGTCAACTGGTGTAGGTACATCTTCAACAGTAGTTGTTGTAGCAGGTGTATCAGGTATAGGAATATTATCAGGTTGTGCAGCAGAAATAGCGAATACACCTGGAGCACGTTCATCAATATCATCACTGAACAGAGGAGCAAATAACCTTTCCATTTATTGACGAGTGAGATGGGGGCTTTGTTCAGCTGATGATGGGGGTTGAGGGAAGTTTAAACGGTTGTGACCGGGTTCTAAGCTGTTATACTCAGAAGCCATTTCAGTGAGTTCATCGAAATGAGCATGAATCGTTTCCATTACGTCCTTAGTTCGACGATTCCAGATTCGGAAACCTTTAGAATTGTCACAGTATCCAATAAAGACTCCAATATCAGCTTTGGCTTTGAGCTTTCCAAAATCGTCACGATCATTATTCGGATAGCAAAGGGATCCAAATACATGAAAGTGTTTGAGGTTCGGTTTATAGTTGTGGACAAGCTCGAAAGGTGTTTTGTTGTGGCGTTTTGTGATCATAGAACGGTTTTGAGTATAGCATGCAGTAGATACAGCTTCTGCCCATAATTAATCTGGAAGTTTAGCATTGATTAACATTGTTCTTGCAGCTTCCACTAACGTTCGGTTTCGTCTTTCAACAACTCCGTTTTGTTCAGGTGTACGTGCAATAGATGTTTGATGCTGAATTCCCACTTTCTCATAAAATTCACGAAGGGTTTGGTTAACAAATTCAGTTCCTTTGTCTGTCCGAATTATCCTGACGGTGTTGCGGAGCTGAACCTGTATCTTTGTGAGAAAGGTGATGATCATTTGTGGAGCTTGGTCTTTGCTACGAAGAAAGTAGACCCAAGTCCATCGTGAGTAGTCATCAACAATTACTAAGATGTAGCGTTTGCCATTGATCGTTTGCACGCGCATCGGGCCACACAAATCCATGTGAAGAAGATGTAGTACATGCTGAGAGCTGTGTTCCACCTTTGAAGGAAAATGAGCATGAGTGCTTTTCCCTTGTTCACAGGCTGAGCAAAGGTGATCTTTTGAATACCGGAATCGTGGGAGTCCTTCAACTAGTTTGTGTCGAGCAAGGTTGGTGATGGTTGTTCAAGTTTTTCTTTCACATACATCTTATTCATAACCGGTCATAGTATCTCGTGTGTGTGTGTGTGGTTTTACTTGTTCAATCGCCTTCATCTCTTTCTCTATAACTTGTGTTTGTAAAACTAGTGACCTATCAGTGGTATCAATCGCCAAATAGTTGGGTGTACTCGTTTGTTTTTGAAGTTTTTGGTTTTTTGGGTCTTACGCGTAAAGATAACGCATTCTTTTGCTCTATTAAAAACTTGTTTTTTACATTTTTTAATCCAAGATTCTTGTACTTTCAACGTTTTAAGGTGTTAAAATACTTGTTTTTGGCAAAAAGTTTCAAACTTTATGCGTGGATCATTGTTTTTGAACTAGTTTTTATTCGTGGGTGTCTTTCTACGCATAACTGTTTTGAGAGCTTTGGATCATCAAGTTTCACACTTTTGTGTTATTTTGGTGTTATTGAAGCTATTTCATCACACAAAAACTGGTTTAGAAACATCTTTGGGCAAAATAAAAAATACGAGTAATCCTACGCGTACTGAAACCCTAAAATTACGCGTAAGATTTTCCTTGGTTTGATCTTCATTTTCCTGGTTTATTCCGTGTTTTCTTACTTGGATAAGTCTGAAAATACGTCGTCTTTGGATATCTTTTCCTACGCATAAGGTAATCCTACGCCTAAGTTTCTACGCCTAACTTACTGTTTACGCATAACTTTAGCCTTTTTTTCCCTGCTTACGCGTAAGCTAAAACTACGCGTAACTTGTACTGTTTACGCGTAACTTTGGTGATTTCTACGCATAAGTGTTATATTGCTCTCACGTGATTTCTACGCCTAAGGACACTTCATCAACAAAGGTTCATTCGACTACAAAGATCCATCAACACAAGTTATCAAAAAAAAAAAAAAAAATTCAAATTTTTGGCGGGAAAAGTTGAGTAAAATTTAATTTTTCGAGGAGACTAAACGTTCAATTTTTACGCGAGATTCAAATTTTGATTTAACTGTGAAAATTTTGGTCAAAAATTCAAATTTTTGGGCCTAAATTCAAAATTTTCGGGTCAAATTTGGCGTCAAAATTGTCATTACTCAAATTTTTCCTACATTCTTAGAATTGGATTTTATAGTGAATTTCAAATTTTGAGAGTCAAAAATTTTCAAAATTATTTTTGGAGGGAAATTGAAATTTACTATATCGGCCTTCTGTGTGCTATATCGTCTTCGCACCTTTTCTTCTTTTTGATTCTTCTGCAGGAAAGTGAAATGGATTATGATCATAAAGATCCATTTGTGGCATTGCAAGAAGGATTCATGGCTATATCTCCGGCATTCAAGCGTCAGACAACATCTAATTCTCAATATCCCGCAGTCGTACAAGGTGCAAGAGTTGCTGTACATGAAAGGAATGCTCAAATGGACGTTGAGAATGTTGTGAGTACTTCATCTGTCAGTAATGCGGACAAGGAGGTTGTAGCATTGGAAAAGCAGGATGACAGCAGCAGATCTGGCGAAGATATCATACTTAACTACGACACCGAGCCCAACTGTGACGCAGAACAAATGGTTGAGAAAGATATCTTACCCACCTATGACACTGACACAGAACATATGGTCGAGGTACTATCTACTGTTGATCATATTCTGCCTGCAAATGCGATACAACAAACTGAGCAACCTGAATTCAGTAATGAAGGAGAGGTTGACCAGTGTGTTGCACAATGTCCAGACAACTTTCTCATGTCTGAGCCCTTACTTGTTAACAATTCAACTGAAACGTCAAATCAAACTCTTGAATCTGAAAACATTCTTCTCAAAAAGACCATTGCTCAGTTTCATAAAGATTTTTCAAAACTAGAGGCACATTGCATCTCTCTTGAACTTAAACTACAAAACAAATCTTTTTCTTCAGAACACAATGAGCATTTAAAGGCTCAACTTCAAGCAAAGGGGCTTGCACATGTTGCTTTACAAAACAAACTGAGAAGATTCACTGACAAGAATGTGGATACTAATTTTGCAAAACCAACAATCTTGGGGAAATCGTCTCTAAAACCAATCAGAAAACAATCAGTAGTTAGACAACCAACTGCTTTTCAATCTGAAAGTTCAAAATCGTCAAAACCATGGTTTGCCTCCCAAGTTGTTGAGAATAATCATTTGTCAAAACCAGTCACCCCACATTCCGGGCCAATGAATAATGCTTCTGTTTCTATTAAATCTGTTTCTGTTATACCTGTTTCTGTTATATCTCAACAAGTAGCTGCTCCTGGCCAATCTAGGACTAGTTCAAATACTGTGTCTAAACTGAGCATTAAACGTAAAGATTCATATGATTCAAATGACGCGTACAAGAATTGTGATCTTAAAAAGGCTAGGAAAAGGGCACTACTCCAAAAGGATGGAATCTTAGGTTCACGACCTAGTGTATCACCTTCGAGTGTATTACTGAACACTGCTTGTAGTTGCAAACCAAAACCTAAGTTTACTCAAATAGTTAGAAATAAACCCGTTGCTCTAAACGTAAAATTTCATAAACCTAATAGGTGGATCAATATAGGACGCAAATTCTTCCCAAAAGAAGTTTCAACATCCCTTAGATCTAACCTTAGATGGATACCAATGGGTAGAGTTTTCAAAACTGCTGGTCTTAGGTGGATTCCTACAGGCAAAATACTAAGTAGTTGCACCAAAACAAGTGTGATACCCTCTACATCCATCCGTGAGGCAGGAAAGGAAATCATCAAAATAGCATGTTCAGGTGTCAAGAAGATAATTGACACTACATCTTTATGCCTCTAACACCTGGAACCCAGTTACACTTGGGGATCCGTGTTTTTCTCTTTCTTGCCCCCCTTCTATTTTTCTATGCAGGTACAACAGCAATGGCTCTTATTGCAATACAACATAGGACCCGTTTCTCACCGTCATAAATATCATGATCCATCAGCTGTTCCACCATTGTACTTAATCGTCATGAATTGGAAACATTGCTTGCTCCTCTGGTTAAAGATTCTGTCAAAAGTCGTGCTTCAGATGTATCGAATGTTTCCGCTGCACAACCGATAATACTCTAATTTCTGATACATCTGAATCTACAACAACAACCGTTACTGTAACTGCACCTCCAATCGAATCTCTGAAAACAGAAGAACAAAGTGTTTCCTACAACAATGTCACAGCTGATGATCAACTTATTGAACTGAGATGTTTTCGTCAGCAGTTAAGTTGATTCTCTCAAGATATTTATGGTACTTCACACTTGTTCGGTTGCTTGGACATACATGGTTTCACTATCTCCTCATACATGGTTTTGATGTCTTCAATTCATCATCAACATACGTGGTGTATGATTCTGATTCATTGAAAACATCGAGGGGGAGAGAGTGTAGGCGTCCCTTGCTTCTTTTGTTTTTCCACGTGCTTCCTTGCGAAAACCCTATGCCTTCTTGAATTTCTTCAATTAGGGCGAAGAAATGAGACGATCTGTGGTTCAAACGTCTTAATTCAGTGTTATCGTCTCAACTTTCACGGGTTATCTTGTGTGAAGTTACCCAAATATAATGTTATGATGCCTCACACACGGTCTTGGTATCGAGTTATTGCATATTCACAGTGACTAGTATTCCGAAAGACCACAACATTCAGGGGAAAGTCGTTTTCATTTCGTCTTTCATGGTTTGTTTGATGTGATGCGTCTACATACGCGAGAAGATCTTGTTGATTTCTGGCATGTTTCCCTCGAACGAATCTTCCGCAAATAGTCAGATTTTCTTTGTATGGTTTACTGTTCATCTACAAATTCCGCTGCATACTGAAACCGTCAAAAGTTAGAGGAAATGTAGACTTCATCAAAAGTTTCAAATCTGCTAAAGACAGTTGTCAGTTCGAGGGGGAGCTATTTCTGAAACATCGTCAATTGGGGAAAGGTTAATTTGTTTCATACTTATTTCATCTTTTCCCTAAAATGGCTTGTGCACACATAACAGTGTACAACCCGTAATTGTCAAGAAAGGACCATGTGGTACGCCTCAGTGCCACAATCCTTATAAAAGGAGCGAAAGCTTCTTATTTTTGAGTAAAACCTATTAAACCTTTCATTTTTGAAGGTTTTGCTCAAAAACACAAGTACTTCCCCATATGATTTTAAAACCTCAACCGTTTATATCACTAGTTGAGAGGGAGTATTTGTTGAAAACTTTGTTCACAAATTGTTCACAGTGGTCACTCTTCCCGCAACACTCGAAATGGTCATATTTATTCTCAAACGTTTCAAAAATAACATTTTCATATGCCATTTTTGAGGGGGAGAAAATTGTGTGATAAGAAATATGTTGTGCAAAATGCAAATGAATCGGTGTACCTCAGACTTAACCAACGAATTGACGGTACTAAACTGTTTGTAACTCGAAAAGACTTGTCCTGGACGGGTAATAACTTCAAGCTAGTTCGCTAGTAATGTAAACGTGTCTCGCAAAGGACTTGTCCAAGTAGAAAGTACCATTCGAGAAACTCTTGACAGACATGAACTCTGACGGGTATGACAACCTTTCGAGGTTTGTCTACACCTTCAAGGTAGTTATTAGAGCTAGTTGTCACCTAAAAGCTGACAATGTAACTCTTTAACTATGCAACGTAACCGTGTCTCGCGGGGGATTGTCTATCTTCAGTGGATCAATTCAAAAAGTGCGCGCTCTTTCCTCACTGTGCATTTAACCATTAAAACTATTAAGCACATGTGGAGGGGGAGTATTTATGCAAAACCTCATCTCTCACAGTGGTTCAAACATGTTTTTCATTAACAAACCCTTTGAGAGATATTTTCACATACAATGGTTTTAATGGCAACATAGGTTAGTCATGGAGTTATAAGGTGACTAAGGTTAGGAATAACCGTCCTATGATCCGCGAGAGCCGGAGGGATCTACCCAAGGACACTACCATTAGTTAGTGTTAGAAGTCCTTAGGAATGATTATAAAAAGGAGAAAATGAGAATCGGAGAAAGAAGGAGTTGAAGAATCAAAAAGAAATGTAAAGTAAAGGGTGAAAAGAAATAGCCCTCCAGATTATTCAACTTAGGGCAGACACCGGGTTCAATTCATATGCTACTGGTTGTCATTTAGTGACACCGGTATTGAAGATTAAAAGTCGTCATGGACCCAGTGACGCATGCACTAAACCTTCTTAGCCACTCAAGTTTTTTCTCAACAGAAGCTTGTTTCATTCTCACAGGGAACCCTACGTAAACTATTGGCTTTCTCTTAGAGATCGCTGGTATTGAAGAAGGAGACCCTCTCCCTAGTCTCCGCTCAGGAAAACCAAAACGCACTATTGAGTCTAGAGCCACGAGATTCATCAAAAGATCTCTTAGGAACACTTGACATTTAATCACTTGATGATCAATAAATAAGATTATCAGTGGTTATCGAGTCCTTCACAGATCTTAGCAATCTGTCGAGAACATTTATGAGAGGTTCACATCTGTGATCCTCAGTGATTGAATGGAAACTCCTGCCAGGGTCAACATCAAACAGCCCTGACAGCAGGTCACTCCGGTAACTCCCCGTGGATTACGCGGAGTGTGTCTCAATCGGTCTACAGTCGTGAGGTGATGCTTCGGTGTACCTCAGCGACTCATCTGAACTGTAGATGTACTTCGGTACATCGCGTTATCTCACTTGTGGGACTCCAGTTCAGGAATGGCCTTTGTAAGAATTAGAGTTGTGTTCTCACACTATGCTGTTAACACTCTCGAAGTTCAAACTTGTAAGTGCCGGAAACCGCTTATTACTAATCGTTTGAAATGTTTTCTTCTTATGGAAGCTCCGGAGCGGAATGATCGTGCTGATTCTTCTCATGCTCACTCCAACATCATCACTAATGGAAGTTCTATTCGAATGCAACACAACAGTCAGAATGATTCTTCATCAATCAAAGAATCTACAAAGTCAAATACTTACAGAACTTCATCAGTATTGATTTCCAACGTCAAAGAGCGTGTGAGCATGTTGAAGAATGACGTGGAGACACTGGAGCAACGAAGCTGACCTGAGGCAGACTGATGCAGACAACAACATACTATCACTTTCACCACAAAGAACAATGATCAAAGAACAAAGTTAAAGATGACGTCGAAACATAACTGTTCAAAGATAACTATCTCTCTACACTGGGGAGATTGTTCGAATCAAGACAATTCCTCTCACAAGAAAGAAGAATGTCAGAAGACGTCACAACTACTATTACATCAACGCCTTCACCGTTTACATTCATATATACTTGAGGGGGAGATTGTTGGAATCACTCCTAAACAGTATTTCAAGTATTTATATTTCATATGTAATAGGTAGCTTTATTATGGCCTTTATGTTTGTTTAAGGTCTAGCTTATGTAGAAGGCCCATAAGCTTAGGCCCAAGCCCAATAAGGAATAGGGAAGGAGAGGGAGTGTTGCCCTAGCTCCTTGCCTATATAAACAATGTAATAACCCTCACTTGAGGGTTGGTTGTTCAAGTTTTTCTTTCACATACATCTTATTCATAACCGGTCATAGTATCTCGTGTGTGTGTGTGGTTTTACTTGTTCATCCGCCTTCATCTCTTTCTCTTATAACTTGTGTTTGTAAAACTAGTGACCTAACAGTAATACCATAAGAATCTTTAACACTATATAAACCTTAGACCATAAGAATCTTGAAGATTTAAGTGCAAAAATAAAAGCTTTATGCGTGAATCTTTGAGAACGAAACTACGCGTATACTACACAAACAAAAACTTCAACCAAACACTCCTAAACCATTGTTAGGCGATTGATACCAATTGTAGGACCACTACGATATATCAACCTTATCACGTAATACCCACGTTAACCAAAGTTATGCGTAGAACTCGTGAAACCCAACAACACAAACGTAAAGCTTATAACAAAGAAAGAAAAGATGAGATGTTTGGTGACTTGATGATATAAAATCCGTGTATGATGTGAGAAAAGATAAACACAAGATGTTGTATATTCAATAAAGAAAAACACACACACACACACACACACACACACACTTTCAAGCACACCCCTCAAATGACCATTTGAGGGGTATTTATAGTACAAGAGGCATAAAACCCTTAAGGCTTTAGCTTGGGCTTTCTTTGGGCTTTCGTGGACTTGGATTGGATTACACTTAATAAAAGGCTAGCTTAACATAACTATTAGCCATTTAGCTTAGCCTAATCCACGAGCCCGTTGACTATTCTAGCAAGATATCTAACACGAGTTACAAAGTTCCTAAATGTGAATGACCATCACTTTTAATAAAACTATTAAGGCTAACAGACTGGCCTCGAGCAATGCAAGCCTAGCTTTGACTTTCTTATACTTAGCTTCAAAGTCAACAGTTTTGTTTTGATCAGATTTGTTTTGAAAGTTTTGATGAGACTGATAGATTTTTGGTTGAAATTTGCTAAAGCCTGAGGACTGATTTGACCCTGATGGTTTATAAGAGGGTTCAGAAATTGTTTTTGAAAAACAGTCTTTTGCAAAATGACCTCTTTTGTGACACTTAAAGCATTCAGTGTCCTCATTTGCTTTGGCATTCGAAAAACCTTTGTTTCTTTTTATAAACCTTCGAGAGTTAGCAAGGAGTGCCCTTTCCTGAAATTCAGTGTTCAGGTCATTTAGGTACTCCTCACTTGATCTCTCATCAGGCTCATCATCAGAATTTTCCTGAAAATCTTGAACAACATTGTTAGAATAGAAAGCAGTTGATATTGGTGATGAGGTGGTGGTCAGGGACTTCTTGACTTCCTGAGACTTCTTTAAGTCAGGGTATCGTCTGTTGATGAGATTTTCCTCATAGACAAATTTCCCATAAATTTCAGGAAGCTCAAGATTTTGGATATGATTAGCATTCCTAAGTCCTGAGAGAAATTCAACCACTTCTCAGGGAGACTGTTGACAAAACCAATATTGATTTTATGTTTGGACAACTTAACACCATCATTTGACAATTCATTTAAAAGAGTTTTGTACCTGGTGTAAGTTTGAGAGAGAGTTTTTGAGTCCTTAGCCCTGAAGGTGTTATACTCAAGTTTCAGGTCCATTATCCTGTTTTCCTTGGTATCAGATGGTCCTTCATGACTATGAACTAGGTCATCCCATGTTTGCTTAGCTGTACTACAGCTTATAACAGACTCCATAATATCGTCAAGAAGACAAGATATTATGATACTTTTGAGTCTTTGGTCCTGGTTGACCACTCTCCTTTCATCCTGGGTCCACTGAGCTTCAGGTTTGGGCAACCCTTCAACAGTCTTTGGGACAAATGGACCTTCATTTATACACTTGATATAATAAGGTTCCATCCCAATCAAATAGCAAAGCATTCGCTTTTTCCATTTGTTGAATTTGCCAAATTAGGATCCTAATTTAAAAACTTTTAGAGAGGCCTAAAAAAACGAGTTTTATAATTAGCCTTGCTCTGATACCACTTGTTGTTCCCCGTTCACTATCGTTTAAAACAGTTTAAGTTTGTAAAACAAGTTAATAGTGAACTATGACTGAAATTAACATAAGAAAAGCACACTAAGTAATTTTCAACATCATATTCTTATTAGAAATAAATCAACAAAGAATACGTTACCCAAGTACTTGCGGAATAGTACTTGGGATTGAAATGACAAAGTTGGGTGACTCCTCTCTAAGCTCAGGCTAAGTCTGAGCACAACTCTTAGAGTTCACTGAGCTATCTCAGGAACTAAGTTGTATTTGGAGGAGTGAAAAGATGGCTTGTGTGTATGTATGTTTTTACAATTCACAAGCTTAACCTTTTCACTCCATCTCTTATTCTATTTATACATGTATGATATTTGACTCTTTCCTAAGTGACAAACTGACATCATACATAAGACAAAACTACTGATGTATTTTGTCTCTGTTTACAATGACTATTCTAGGTAAGAGACAAGACTACTTTCCTAAGTTCAGTGATGACACTGAGCCTGATCTTTTGCCATTCAGGGAAAGTTGACTTTGGTTGATAAGGACTTCGTCTTATCTGATTCAACCTTTTCCCGCCTTATCCCGCTCTTTCTTCAGTCTTTACATCCTTCAGTCTTCTACTTCAGTTTGTCTTCAGTGTAAGAAGTTGGAGAGGAATCTTAGGGATTCAGTGAGTTATTGTCATCACTCACTGAATCCATCATCTTCTTCTTGACTCAGTCTTCACCCTTTAAGTTCCGCCTTACTGAGTGGAGAGACTTCTTCTTCGCCTCATACTGAGTATCCTGAAGACGACTCACTGAAAGACTATGCACTCAGTGACCTGTTTGTGTTAACGGATTAAACACTTGGGCTATTTTCTATTCAAATCCTAGATTAAGGGGTTTGGGTATTTACTGAACCCAACACATTCTCCAAGTCTTCACTAGCTGCATCAACTGTGACATTAGGATGCTCCACCTCATCCTTTTTGATGTCATCAACAGTACCTCCTAGTGAAAACTGGTCTATGCCCTCACTTAATTCAGATTTTTTACCATACTCCTCATATCTCTTATCACCATAGGGATCATCTGATGTCCTTAGGCCAGAATTAAAAAAGTTTTGATTATTTGTATTTTGAAAATGAAATTCATAATCCTTGTTTTCAGATGTGTATTTAAAAGGAAAAACAGTTTCATAAAATCTCACATCTCTTGAATAAAAAACCTTTTTTGTTTCTAAACTGAACAATTTGTATCTTTATTTGTCAAAAGAGTACCCAATAAAAACACATTCTGACCTAGAAAACAACTTATCAGAATTATTTAAAACAGTTGAAAAACATAGACATCCAAAAACTTTTAACAGAGAGAGATTTGGTTCACATTTATGGATCAATTCATATGGTGTTTTTCCAGACAACACTGAGCTAGGTGTCCTGTTAATTAAGTAAACAACAGTTAGAACACACTCAGACCACATGCTCAAAGGAACCCCCCCTCCTGAAACACGAGGGCTCTAGCTACATTTAATAAGTGTCTGTGTTTTCTTTCTGCTAAACCATTTTGCTGAGGGGTATAAGAACATGAAGTTTGTTGATAAATCCCTTTATCTTTACCAAATTTATCCATATTCTGATTAACAAACTCAGTTCCATTGTCACTTCTAAACACTTTTACTGTTCTATCAAAATGATTTTCAATCAAATTATAAAAAGTAACAATACGTGAAAACACTTCAGTTTTCCCCCTTAACAAGAACACCAAAAAAGCTCTTAAAAAATCATCAACAAGAGTTAGAAAATACTTATACCCTTCTTTACTTTGCATTTTCTATGGACCCCAAACATCTAAATGAACAATCTGTCCAACTTTAGTTGTTTTATGTTCATTAAGAGGAAAAGGGTTCTCTAATTTACTTAGCCTTGTGACACACATCACAAGGATTATTTTTTGATTCATTATCAATATTAAGTCTGTGTTTAAGAATATTTCAGAAATTGATCAGAAGGATGACCAAGTCTGTTATGCCATATACATTTGGATAAACAACAAGCTTGAATATTATGATTGATTAACTTTTTACCTGTATTAAGAAAATACAGTATATTATTTTGATTACCAGTCCCCATCTGGGTCCTTAGAACAGAATCCTGAAGAATACAAACATCTTCATAAAAAATCACTCTGCATTTATTATCTTTATTAAGCTTGTATACTGAGAACAAGCTAACTTGATATCCAGGTACAACCAAGACATAAGTTATGATTAGTTTATCTGTTAACTTCAAGCTACCAATATGAGTAACTGGAGCTTTAGTACCATTAGAATGACCAACAGTCATATTTAGCTTGGATACATCAATTACATTAAACATGTTTAACACAGTGTAAGTCTTATGTTGACTTGCACCAGAATCAATAATCCAACCAATATACAAATTATAAGTGCTTATGTTGGTATTATGACTAAAGAACCTAGAATGACTAAAACTTATAACACATTTTATACCTGCAATTTGTAGGCATACTGCTGCATCCAGATTTATCACTGATTAAAGCCATAAGCCTCTTATACTGATCATCTGTGAATGAATTAGATGAACCAGCAGGCCTATCTTTTTGCCCTAAAAAAGTATTACTACTAGCATTGTTTTGATTAGTATTATTTCTCTTTTGAAAACCAGAAGGATATCCAACTAATTCAAAACACCTATCAGCAGTATGTCCATTCATTTTACAGTGAGTACAGACCAAGTTTGGTCTATTTAGCCTTCTGAACTGATTATTATTATTATTATTGAAAGTAGTGTTCTTATTGGCAGACCAATTAGAGTTTCTAGGATTAGTCCTAGAAACAAAAGCAGTGTTATCAGGTTTAGAACTACTGTGATTAGAAGTACTTCTGTGAGACTCATCCCTGGACAAGGTGGCAAAGGCCCCTTTCACATCAGGAATAAGGTCAGTGGTGAGGATGATACTCCTGATAGGAGCATAAACCTCATCTAACCTCATGAGAAGTTGCATAAGTTTGATGAGATTATTATAATCTTTTAAATCAGTAGAACCATCACAAGTACACTCTGGAAGGCAGACTAGGGAGTCATATTGCCTCCACAGAGCATTAAACTTATGATAATATTCAGAGAGAGTTATTCCAGATTGAGTGAATGAATGTATTTTCTAATGCATATTAAAGATTCTGGAAGCATCTTTTTTATGATATGTCTCTTTTAAATCATCCCAAACATCTTTAGCATTTTTTGAAAAAATATGTCCCATAAACACATCTTGTGAAACACATCCAAGAATCCAAGAAAGAACCACAAAATTGCACCTAACCCATTGTTCTTGCAAAAAACCACCCTTTTCAGGTCTTGTTATCTTTCCATTTATAAAACAAAGTTTGTTTTTTTAGTATGGATTGCTATAGTAATAGTAGCAGGCCATACTTTATAATTCTCAGGCCCTTCTAGTTTAAAACTTATTAAAGGTATACCATCAGTATCATTACTGTGCAAAAACAATGGGTCAAATTGATCAAGATGATCAGCATCATTAGAACCAGATGCTTTTTCCTATTCTTATATTCAATAGCCATATTGAAGACTCAAAGGAAAACAAGAAAACAAAAAAACAACATATACACCTTATATCTCCTTCAGTCACAAACAATCTACCAATTATCCAATCAACCACCAACACAAACAATCCCTTAACCTACACTTCTTAAAATTGTACAAAGTGATGATCAATCACAACAAAAAACAGTTTATATCAAGATTAAAACTATGAGTATCAACCCAACCAACCACCCCTTATGGTTGATACTTCATAAGAGTTTTACAATACAAGAAAACTTAAAGAATCTGAATACAAAGAATCGACTAACAACTATGACAATAACTGTGTGAAAATACACACAGAGAGAAGATCAAAACTAATCAGAATGAAGAGAGATAAGCTCCTTATATAGGCTTGACCAAAAGGAATCAGTTTAACACAGGAGCAATCCTTGAGCTTCCATCAACTTAGCATATTAGCCTCTTCAACTTTGTTCCTCTTGATACTTAACCAACCTGTACACAAAACCAATAGAAAACAAGAATATACATATTACAATATAAGCCCTCAGCTTATCATTCAACAGTCTTTAACTATTGATGGTTGTAGTATAAATAAATTGGTTTCAAGGAAATTGGTAGATTTTTTAAAATTACCAATAGAGACATGCCTAATCGAATGTTACCAAGTTTGTAGGGATTTTGGTGTCCATCAGAAAATTTTATAAAGTGAAAGTGCTAACTACAGTAGATGATATTGGTGAGTGTGATATTTTGTTTGGAAAACCATGGCGACGTGAGATTAAGGGCATGTATGATCTTCAAGCAAAATCTCTACCTTTTTCTCATAGGAATGAAGGATAATTGTTATGATTTCACCCGAAGGAAAATCACAATTACCAAAGACATCGGTTAACATTTATAAAAAAAAAACATTTTTGTCTTAGGTTGGTGAGGAACATATTAAAGCCAAATTTCAAGGACCTCAATTTTGTGAGCAACATGATAATAAAATCTCAACTTTAGTGCTGGAAACAACAAAGGAAGTTGGCGTTGTGAATAGTTGTGAAAAACTTATAGGTTCTAAAAATGATAAAGATGTACAGGTTTGTAATCGTAATCTAAACATGAATGTTCAAATCAATAACCCATTTTTCTCTAATGGTGGTAAGTGAGAAAAGAAAGGCTACAATTAAAGATTTGAAGACATTTGAAGTTTTCAAATCCTCATCAACACAAACTATCTATTCCGAGAACTCGATGGCGACTTTTTTCAATAGAGGGAGAACGATGATGGGGCAATAAAGAGAGATTTAACGTTTTGTGCGGATCACGGGTGTGTGGAAGACGTGTGAAAAAACGTGAAGAAATGAAGGAAAAAAGTTTTAAAGTTAATGTGAAACGCAAAGCCACTAAAAAGAAGCTTCGTCATGAGAAAATCTTCGGGGTGGATGAAATCATTGATGGTGAGAACTCGAGGGCTATTCAAGTGAGCAGATATGATGAGGGCTAGAATCAATAATATGTGAATTTGTCATAAACCAAGGAGGGTGTTTGGGTCGTGAATTGTCAAACTTTTTTTTTTGCCATATTTTTTTTCTTGGGTTAATCTTGGGTTGTTTATGAGTTTATTAATATTTCTTTTCTTCAAGCTTTAAATCCTTATAAATATAAAGCCTTGAATATATTGTAATTCAATTGAAGTCATTAATAAAATACATGTTTTAGAGTCTTTGCTCTTGTTAGAATTTCATTCTTTTGAGGCGAGCCTCGTTTATCTACCCTTGCATCAATGTATTGTGCGGCTATGATGGATGGTTTTAGGAGCTTGCAGCTAACAAAATTGAACTTAGTCGTTTTATTGGGTTTTTTAAACTCTTTTCACTAGAGTGTATAATTTTGATCAAGATTTTCATTGTTAGGTCATTGTAAATAGATTATGTGTTTGTCCGGTTAAAGAAAATGCGAACGGGTAGATTATTAGTTTATCCACCTTATTGTGATGTTGGACACTATCGCTGGCGGGGCTTTGGCGTCTATATACAGGAAGTCATTATCCATGTCGATTCAAGGCATCACCCGAGAAAGAATGTGTTATATGTTTCTCTGGATGGGAGCCGTGGTCATGACTAGTGAGTGCAATCTGTTGTTTATTGAATGAACTGAAATGATGTTGTGAATCACACGCGATTATAAGTATGTTCCCGAAAGATGGGAGGTGCTTAATGGAGAAATCTACAAATGTGCTCAAATGAGTCTTATGGAGCATAGTGTCATGTTAAACGACTATAGAGGGCATGGATAAACACCTAAACAGTCATATGTACATAACAATATTATTGTTACCGGCAAAAATGACATCAGAACTGATTTTTTTTTGGGTATAGCAACTTAGTTTAATTTCTTTATCTATAACTTGGAGTAAAAAATAAAAGAATCACTGCTAGAATCTTAAAAAATTAGAATAAAAGTATATGCATGTAATTATACAATACGTAAATCAAGTACTCATAATGTACGCTTCGTATAATTGCTTGACACATGCATTGAATAATTTAGAGATCAACATATAATATGTCAATGGTAACGTGGGTGGTCGGGGCAAAAACCAACATTTTACGTGTTCGATCCTTTTCTTAGAGGCAATCATTTTATAAGATTCGTAGTATCATATATTGCAAAAACTGAACGTTTAATCATAGAACTTTTAGATCTACAGTATTTTATTTCTTTATATATATCTATAATAACGTTAGTGTCGATATTGTCTCTTTTTAAAATATATTGTGTTGGAGAAAAAGTTAAACAATCATTGCATTTGAAAACGTCGTACATTTATTCTTGTTGCAGTCGAGAGGTTGAGAATTTTTAAGTATAAGATTATTCAAAATATGTACATCTAATCGTTTTCCAAGGATTGTCGTATTGTTGCAATTTGCAACATGCAAATGGGTATATTTTGTTGGCTAAATTGTGCACCACATGATCTTTTTTTTTTTTTTTTTTTTTTTTTTGACAGGTGACTTTCCAACTTAGGTTTCACCACCCTCCCGAAAGAGGGCCCTAACCCCACATCGACCAGTCTATGTTGTCTTAACCGGGTCCACGCAGGTACGATATGTGGCTTCAGTGCCGCGAGGAAACCGTACCGCCTCCACACAAGTTTCCTTGCTGGAGTAACGGCCGGATTAAAACCCCGACCTTGCTCAGATTTGAACCCCCAGCGGCTTAGTCTAAAGGGCACAAATCCTCATTGCAAATATCAACAGAGCATGTGGACCACAAGTGAGGACTTCCCGGTAGGTCACCCATCCGGTACTACTCTCACTAGTGGCTCGCTTAACAACCTAAGCACTTACCACTAGGCCACATGATCGATGATGTGCACCACATGATCTAAAAGTTATTGATTGCAAAGTGAGAACTGAGAATGACTGGGTGATTTGAACTAGGACGAGTGGGGAAATTCTAAAGAAATACTTGTGATCTACTAAAATTATACTACTATACACTCTTAATATATAAATTCTACTTTTAATGTGCAATATACAGATATAATGTTCACGTGATAATATTATATATGCTGGTAAAATTAAAGTATCAAATGTGTAACGAGTGTCTTGAAGTCTTGAACAATGAGTAACAACATATAGTTATCTTCATTGTTGTCATGTGGCACCGTTGATATATATCTATATATAGAGACAGCATCAATTAGTAATATATCGATTTCTAAAACTCATGCAATTTTAACTTAAAAAATCTTGACTATACTGTTGAACTCAGTAGGTGTTATGTTTATTAATCAAATATTTATAATGCATGTTACACAAGATAACTCTAATGCACCCTAATTTCACATTGAACTTGGTTCATATCTAATACTCCTGCAATCCGAGCACGAACTCACAAAGCTCGAATTACATGAGAAAGCTAAATAAACATTAAAAAAAACTAATTAAACTAAAACAAAACATAACTCACAAAGATCGAATTAGATGAGAAAGCTAAAGAAACATTAAAGAAAACTAATTAAACTAAAAAAAAACATTATACCATAAAAGCGGAATTTCTTTTTAAATGAAGTCCAACACCAAGCAAAAGCAATTTTTCAAACAACAACATTAACAAAAGCAATTTTCCTAAGGTATCCACCCCTACTCGTGTTAATGATTTTCGTCCTATTTCATGTTGCAGTGTCATTTACAAGTGCATTAGCAAAATTATTACTAATCGGATTAAGGACGGGTTGGATGATGTAGTTAGTAGCAATCAATCAGCTTTTATTCCGGGTCGTAGTATCTCAGATAATATCCTTCTTACTCAAGAGTTGATGCATAATTATCACTTGGATAGAGGCCCTCCTAGATGTTCCTTTAAAATTGATATTCAAAAGGCGTATGGCACGGTTAGTTGGAGCTTTTTGGAAGATATTTTAAGAGGCTTTGGTTTCAGATAATATCCATTGGTTTCAAATAGTGGTGGTCTTTGCATAGATTGCCCTTCTTTAAAGTTTTCAGAATCCATGGATCGTTTCAAGTTTATAAAATACAAGATATTTTAGAAATTCTTGAGCAACGAGGCTCTGGTACCAATTGTAGAAAACTAGAAGGGGGGTTGAATAGTTTACCAATTAAAAACTTTGTTTTGAAACTTATTGAAAGATCAATTGATATTGATCTTTGATATGTTGATGAAATATGCAAGCAATATGTAAAGAGTAAATAAGGAAAGAAATGATCAAACCACAACAAGTTGTTTATAGTGGTTCGGTCTACAAGGACTCTTTTTCCTTACCCTACTCCACTCCCCGAGTCTCACACTCGAGAGTTTAACTTCACCAGTCAACAAGCTCCTTTCACCGGCGGAGAAAACCTTTACACTTCGCTTACACTATTTTCGACACTAAGCTAGATGTCGAGTTCTTTCCAAGGGTACAACTACTCCCACACGCAATGTATTTTGAGGACTAAAATACTAACCACTCACACTCACAAGATTATGATTGTTTAATACAATAATGAAGTATGAATCAACACTAGATCATACAACACTAAACAAACAAGACTTCCAACTTCTCGTTTGAAGCTTGAATGTGACTTGATCTTCTTTGCTACAAAAGAGATCACTAATATGATATGAAACTGAGTTAGAAAGGTTAGAGAGAAGATATGTATGAGAGTATGATAGAAAGGGATGAAAAACTACTTGGTTTGGCTTTGCTATTTATAGCCAAAACCATCAGCAGCATCCACGGACCGCGGACCCCTTAAAAGGGTTCCGCCCGTTGTGGATTTTGGTGCCGCCGGGTCTGACAGCCAAGATATCAAGATCTTGCCAAAGTCAACCATATCTATGTAAGATTGTGTAAGATATGAAGAGTACAAATCCACACAAAATATCTAATGAAATCTTTCAATGATTTCCATGATGCATTACATGATGTCATGTGTTGTCTTTCTATATTTAGAAATATGCAAATGCATAAGTAATGTTTAGTTTTTAAGAAACTAAAACATTCTACAAACTACTATCATACATTATGCTTAGACTCATATTGAGATATGATTAGTCACAATGTAAATGCTTAAATGATGAAGATATTGTTTGAAAAAGCTTGTTTTAATATCTATTAAATTAGACAAACTTTAAGCTTTTATACAAATTAAATTTACTTTTGTCGTTAACAAAACTTAGGCAAAGATCAAAAATATAAATAACGTTTAATGACGATATTTGTATTAACAATCTCCCCCTTTTTGTTGAGGACAAAATATAAAATTTATTTTTATAAAAGATACAAAGTTTGTGCAAGAGTTATAAAAATATTAGTTTTAGAACTTGAAAAGGAAATGATAATGCAAGTGTATGGTGTTTGACTTTTTCAGAAAGTCAAAGTATTCACTAGTTGATGCATGATGTTGACTTTTTCAGAAAGTCAAAGTATGCAGTTGACATTTTAAGAAAAGTCAAGTATTACCAATGAAGTATCTTGTTTGACTTTTTCAGAAAAGTCAAATATAAACAAGTTCAAGTTCTATATTTTCTCCCCCTTTTTGTCTCAACAAAAAGAAGAGACGATACGGAATGTAATGAGCCCGAGCCATTATCTCCCCCTTGATCAAAGCTCCCCCTAAATTGGGTGCTTAATGGGAAGATACATGGATTGTGAAAATAAAGCTACAAAAAAATGTTAGTAATAATGATCATTCACAAGCATTTCCAAACACTATGTAATGGCACCAACAATGTAATAAACATCATTCATTAGTTAAAAATTTTCATGAATAAAGATCATGAAAAGAAAACACAATGATGTGTTTTTAGTACAAGAAAATAAATATTCCTAAGAAAAGAGAAACTTAGAAATCCTAATCTATGATCATCCTAATGAGATGAAGGATGAGAAAGAGCGTTGAGGCGCTCAAGGATGTGATTGAGGATGAACCTCATTTCCTCTTGGAAGTCATGGACCATAACCCGGGTCCTTTCAACGGTTTGGGCCGTTTGCTCACAAGTTGAGCAACCATGCCTAGGGGGTAGTATGTTTGGGAAAGTTGTGGTGGTGGTATGGTAGATGTGTTGGTGGTGTTGGGGATGTTTGGGGTGGTCATGATGGAGGCTAGCAAAGCATTTTGCATTTGCATAGTCTCACTAAGGTGAGAATCCACCATGCCTTTGAATTGATGGAGGTTGTGAAGTCCCGCTTGAATCTCCTCTCTAGTGGGATTGGCATCCCACATGCACTCCTCAATGTCCTCAAGATGAGGGGACATTGATGTGGGGAGTGGATGGTCCCCATACAAAGGACCATGAATGTCTTTGTGAACGGGGTGGAAGAGAAGAGGCTTAGGCCCTAATAGGGCGTTTGGGTCAAAAGATGACCGAGGTTACTCATGAGCGATCCGCTCAATTGTGCCAAAGGATGGCAATGGTGGTGGATGATTTGGCCTAGGAGGCAAGTCATCCAAGTCCTCCAAGAAAGGATTTGGTGAAGTTGGTGGAGTGGAAAATAATTCCATAGGAATGAGAGTTGGAGACCTTGGTGGTGAGGGTGTTTTGGATGTTTGGATGGGTGCCGGTGGAGGTGAAGTTGGTGTTTTTGTAGGTGGTGGAGTGGTGATCACAATGTGTGATTGAGTAGGTGTAGCCAAGGTAAGGCTTGTATCATCTCGGATGGGAAATGAGATTGTGAGTGGAGAAGAATCGGATGAGGAGCTAAGGTTAACGAAGCAACAAGGCCTCACACTAATTCTAGCGGTTTTCTTGCAAGGTTTATGAGAGGATTTTGTCATTTTTGACTTGGGTTTTTCTTTGCTAGATAATGGTAAGAATGAAGAAGGTGTGAGGATGATCATGGTAAAACCTCTCAATTTATAGAAGTGAAAAATTATGGAGAAATGTGTTTGATTTGATGTTAAACCATTGAAGAGATGAGGTTCCTAATGATTTGGAAGTGGGTTGAATGCTAGTCATATCACCCAAGTCAATCCATACAAGAGAGATAGAGTGAAGAAGAAAAGATTTGCAATAAATGTGTGCTAATGAGTGGAATTTCCTAACAATCAGATTACCCACGGATTTGAAGGTACCAAAAATTTGGTTCCTTCCTTTATGCCAAAGGGCTCCTTGGGTGGATTTTTCAAATTTTTGAATTTTGAATGGATTTCTTATATACCTAAGTGAATTATACTAGTTCTAATAAGAGTATAAACTAGTTAAGATTGACTTATAAGTAATGGATGGTAATTTGGAATCACGAAAGAGTCGAAATTCAGAAAGTTACCTGGAGGATCCACGGCACCAAAAAATTACACGGCCGGAACCCTAAGAAGGGTGTCGTCTGGTCCGCCTGTACAGGTACGGCGGTACCATTTTACATAACGGACGGTACCAAATCGTTGGTGCCGTCTGGTCCGTGCAGTGCAGAAAACTAGACAGAGTAAGTTTTTAGGTGTCGGGGACTTTTCCGAAACCTGAAACTTTTCTCAAAACATGTGACACTAAACATTTCTAGTTAGGAAAAGTAAATAACACATGTATAAACATAGTGGAGCATAGATTTTGAGCAAGGCTTTTTGATTTTCACATTATAGTGAAAATGGGTAAAATTTGATAGCATACTTGTGCTATACCCCTGCATGAGATTGTTAGCATACAACATTGTTTCAAGTTATATTATCATCCTACATAATAAAAACAACTAAATAGTATGAAACATTAACGATAATGTATTGTTCCAAACACTCCTTAAAGTGCCCTCATTTGTCCAACTTCTTGTAAATCTTGTTCATCATCCTATCAAGGCACTTGAACATTCCCTTATTTTGCTTGAATTCCGCTGATTCATTCTCGATCTCGGGAAGAGACGCATAATAGTCATGAGGTGGAAAATGAGAGCTTGGAAGATCATCCTCGGAGCTATTTGATGATGATGATGATGGAGTTGGAGGTTTTGCTCTCTTGCCTTTTGTCTTAGCAACTCGTTCATCACTCAAAGGTACAAAGATGTGAGGGATGAGTTCATAGTGAAGGTGCATCCCTTTTGGGGTTGGTGGAATTGGTGCAAAGTTTCTATAGAGACGGGTGAGAAGCATCCCGTATGGAAGACCAACCGATCCTTGAGTTGGAATATCAATCATTCTCCTAGCGATGTAGTAGGCTAAATTGAATGGTTGTCGGGTGGACAAGTTGTAGAGCATGTGACAAAGGCAAGCGTTTATGTGATCCCTTTTTCCTATGGTGCTAATGACGTTGGCTCTAAGTAGCTCCTCCCATTTCTTAAATTCGGGCTTAAGTTCATTTAGCTCCATTCCATATGGATCTCGGTTTACCTCTTTTCCCTTTCGGGTAACTCGGGTTGTATCACCCTTTGGGTTAAAAAGGTGTTCGCGGATGGCATCCTTATCGGCCAAACGGGTTTGGTAGGGAGGAGTGCGGTCATTGATTGCATCAAGAACGGTGAGTGACCACTTATCCGAGTAGACACAAGTCCCTCGGTTGGGAATTCCTAGCACTTGAGCAAAGTTGGCTAAGGTGATGGTGTAGTCGTTTTGATTGATTTTAAACCTAAGACAAAATTCATCATCGTCTTCATCACTAAAGCCGGTCACACTAGCATAGAATTCTAACACAAACCTAGGACAAATAGGTTCATCGATGTCAAGAAGACAATCGAATTGAATGGCGGCTAGTTCTTCACGGAGATTGGTATTTTCAAGGAATGATGAGTGAATGGTTCTACCCTCATGGAAATACCTTGATTCTAGACCCCTAAATATTTCTACTTGTTTCTTGGAAAGTCCTTTGGTTTTGTGGTGTTTGGGAATATAGCCAAGGGTGTCTTTGTGATCATAGAATCTTGCGGCTACCATGGTTATTCCTAAGGACAAGAATTAATATGTTAAAAATGAGAATAAATTTTAACGTTTTTGGTTCTAGTGTGTGCCTATATGCAAACGATTTGGAGTTGCGGTTATCTCGACTCATTTTATGCACAAAAATGGTTTTAGTGGGGTGTTTGGCAAATACCATGAGATAACCCAAATGCTCCTAATTCAATGTGGATTCATTTGAATATACCCGGGAATGCATATTAGTTATGCAATACCTTTAGTATTCAAGAGCATGCAAGTGATGAAAGTCTAACATTTCTATTTGTATTAATAATGAAAAAATTGTTTTCCTACAAGTGAGAAGCTTTTCAAAATTTTTGACATGGGGTGTTTGGTTATTTGAATAAGGCCTTATATTCATTATCTATCAATTAGTGGGAAGCATGATTTGTTTATGTAATATGATAATGTAGTACCTAATTTCAATGACTAGTTATGCATTTTGCCAATTAAATTCATATTTGGTATAAAAACATACATAAAACCCCATGTAATGATTTGTGATAGTTTTGTGCATAAATAAGAATCCTAGACTAAGAATTAAGAGATAAAATGTAGTTAGGATACTTACAATGATGTTATCTTCAGTGATTAGCGAGTGGGAAGGTATCAATAATGAGCTTGGTTTAATGTTTACACGTTTTGGTAAAGTGGATTTTGAGGAAGAGGATGTTTTGTATATAGCAGCTTTGCTTCTGTAGACATGATAAGGTTTTAAAAGGTACCTTTTTGAGGGGTCGTTTAAGCCCTTATTGGATCACTTTTGTATCCGTTATTGCTTAATATCGTTCCTTTTCACTTTTTAGGTCTCTTGAAGGCAAAATGCTGGAATGGCACTTATTTGGACGAAAAGGCGCGATTATACGAAGAAAATGGCCAAAGTCAGAATCGAGACACTCAAAGCTGCTGAAAACATAAGGTGACGGCGTCAGATGTTAATTGTGACACCGTCGGAGGATCTTTGTGACGGGACAGAAGCCAAAACTCCCATTTTCAAGTGACGACGTCAAGTTACAAAAGAGTAGGCCGTCGCAACTCAGACGACCTAGATGTAATCCAGACGGCGTCAGAAGCTAAAGAGGACGGCGTCACAAGCATAAGGTGACGCCGTCTCAAGTCTAACGTGGCCAAGACGAAACCCTAATGACGGCGACACGACGGCGTCGCAAAACATAAGGTGACGCCGTCACATATGTAATATTATATATAGAATCCGAATTTTTCAGTATTTGGTGTGTAGTCTTTTGGAGTAAAAACCTAAACCGAACCAAGGCTGTCTTGTACAGTATTTTAGGGTTCCAAACCCTATCTTACACCAAGATAAGTGTTTTACTTCATTAATACAATTATGTCTTTGATTATTTGTGTGTATGCTTGCATGTTTTCCATATCCGGCTAATTTACTTGTGTGTTTGCTTAGGGAATATGAAACTTAATTATTGAATATTGATTGGTTGTTTCTTATCTTAGTTGACTAATGATCTAGTAATGCGATAGGTCATTCGTTGTGTACTTAATGCTTGATTAAATCTTTGTGAACCTTAGAATATGACTCCTTGAGTAGTTGTAAGCTAAACCATCCAAAGAGTGCCTTAGAGTAAGAGTTTATTATCCCTAGTGGGTTTTGTAGACGAGACCCTTTGGTAAGTTCAAAGAGTTAGGGAGAAACGCATACCCTACAACCTTAGACACACAACGCAACTAGGAATAAGGACGTGACAATTCAACCACCAATAGGAGATAATTAAGGAGTAGTAAAACCTAAGTAAACACATCTTTAAACTATCATACAAGCACACATTAATTAGACATAGACTACATACACCTTAGATTAGATAATTAGATAAGTAGAGTAATCGGTAGCAATACCAACCCCCCCACCCAAATTCAAACCCCCGAGATTCGTACCTTTCCTTTCCTTAAAAAATATAAAAAGATAAAAAATAATCTTCCTCAACCACAACCTTAGCGTAGTAACTTCTCACTAGCATTCCTATTCCCCTAGAGAACGATATCAATACCCGTGGCTTACCCTAATACTACACTACAACGATTAGGTTCACTGCCTAGGGTGTTGAAAAACTTGCTCGATGAAAAGGAAGTTCCTTTGACCCCGAAAGACGCGTGTAGCGTTATCAAGTTTTTGGCGCTGCTGCCGGGGAATAGAATAGCTAGTTAGTAGTCCACCTCGTTTAGGTTTCTTTACTTGATTCCTATCAAGTAAACTTTTTTTTCTCATTTTTTGCTTCCTCTTAGTCTATCCCCCTTCTTCGTGACCTTTGTTCGTAACCCCATCACTTTTCATCATGGAAGGTGATAACCACCCACCATTCATCAACCCACCACCAATTGACCCGCCAAGAGCCCGTACTCTTGGTGAATACTCGAGACCAAGCCACTCAGGCTATAGGAATACCATTGAGCTTCCTGACCAAGCCCAAACTATGGCCCTGCGATCCGACACCATCCGGTTGGTGCAAAACGGATGTGCATTCCATGGACTTCGTTCCGAAGATCCAAATCAGCATCTGAGGGATTTCCTCAAAATTGTCGATTCCATCGAACTTGATGCTACTACTCGGGAGACCACGTGCCTGCGTCTCTTCCAATTCTCTCTACAGGACCAAGCTAGTAATTGGCTTGAGCGACTTCCCGCCGGCTCCATCTCAAGTTGGGATTATCTTACCTCTCGCTTCCTTGCTCAATTTTTCCCACCGGGGAGAACCACTAAGCTTAGGAATGACATCTTGATGTTCCAACAACGTCAAGGTGAATCTCTCTACAAAGCATGGACTCGATTCAAGGACTTACTTCATAAAGTCCCTCATCACGACATTGATCTTTGGCTCCAAGTCCAAATTTTCTATGATCATGTCAACTTCCCCACCAAGCGATCCATTGACCAAGCGGCCGGTGGAAAACTTAGTGATCTCACCGCGGAAGAATCATGGGGTATAATAGAGGACCTCGCCCTCTATGACAACGAAAGTTGGGATGACCCTCGTGAGCTGCCCTAAACCGTTAAGGTAATCTCCTTGCCTCCTTCCGACCGTATGATGATTGAACTTGAAGATCAAGTAAAATTCCTAATGAGTTCCTACGAAAATCTTAAATCTTCACACCATGTGAACAAAGTTTCTTCCTCGTGTGAGCCGTTTTGTGATCCTCATAACACGCGCACTAGCACTCGATCCCCCGAACATGCTTCCGTTGACTACGCATCCTCGCGTATTAATGAAACGGGAGGAAGATTCCCTACAATACCCGGACCTAGGAATTTCAATGAAACCCGAGAGGCATGGAAAGGCAAGCCCGACTTCTACTGGGGACAAACCAAGGAATTCACTCCCAATGATTTTTCATGGCCCCCACCTAACGGTCCTAACCAACAAAACATCGAAGGGATGTTGCAAAACCTTGTTGCATCCCAAGAATCCCAAATAGCTAAGCTCTCGGACCGCTTTAACCAACAACAAGCCGAAATGGATAGGAAGATAGACAACCTTTTGAAAGCCATAACTAATAGTGATAGGAAGGTTAATGCTATCTCAACTCCCGAGCCTTCCGGTGTAGAGATTAAGGACCCAAGTAAGCTAGCTAAGCAGGTTCAATTCGTCAATACCATCGCCTTAGTTAAACCTAATGGAACAAATGACGAAGAGGACCATACACTTGAGAATAATTAAACAACCAAGGAAGTAGATGAAGTAGACAATGACTATTTCAATAAGTTTCCTACGGAAGAAGAACTATCTCGCCACCCTCACTTAGTACGTGACCTCCGTCACATGTATGTTAGGAAAAGCCCTCGAATCAAGTTTGGGAACCCTTGGAATCTTAACATACCATGTTTCATAGGACACCTTTTTGTGGCAAAGGCCTACATTGATCGCAAATCCCCAATCAACATAATGACTAGCACCTACTACAATTGGGTAATGAAGAAGCCTATTCCAACTAGGCAAGACCCCGATAATCCTATGGTTAAGTGCAATTTTCTTGGTAGAGTTAAGGGATTGCCCGTTTATGTAGGTAGTTTTACGTTTTCTACGAACTTCATAGTTGTGGATGATATTAGCACGACCATAGACCCTAGCTTGTCCCATGTTATTCTAGGAAAACCTTTCATAGAAAGCACCGGGATGACCTATAATCCCTCGTTAGGAGTAGTGCGATTCAAGGATGAGACCGATGACATAGCTTACTAAATGCCGTTTAAGATTGAGAAGTTTTCATCACTCTCTAATGATGAAAAGGAACTTAAACTGTCGGTCTATTATAGGAATGATGAGGATAGGGAAAAAGGAGTAGATTATGTTATGGCTAAGATTTTGGGATTCTATAAGGATTGCTTGAACTTAGGACCGAAATATAGGACCAAGTGGGGAGAGGACGAACTCTTAGAGAGGTGCATCATAGGGCACTTCTACAACATGGAATCCCCCATTAGAGACCGTCAAGGTGGCGGTAATGAAGTAACGTAGGAGTACGACTACGAGTCTAGCTACAAGACTCTTAAATAAAGAAAAGCGCTTCGTGGGAGGCAACCCATGCTTAATTGTTTGCTTGTTAGTGTCATATATCTTTTATTGATTGTTTATTCTCATGTTTAAATTTGTAAAAATGCTTTATTTTGTTTTTAACCTCGTCTTAATTGCATATAAAGGTATTTTACATAAGGGATAAGTGTAGGGAGGATTACACACGTTTTCAAAAGAAACGTAAACATGAGAATAACAATTAATTAAAAGATATATTTGTGTGTTTGTTCGAGTCAAATGCTTGTATCGAGTCATAATGGATGTTTTGCAGAAACTTTTTCCAGATTCTAAAGATGTAAATTTTCCATAATTTTTTCCAGAAAATCGCAAACCAGTTTTTGTCAGGATAAACTGACGGCGTCAGGAAGGAGTAAAAACAACAGATTACTTTTTTTCTCGTTTTCTGAATTACTTAAAAAATTTGGTATTTTCTGGTCTTAATTTTCCAGAAATTTTGTAAACATCCATTCCACAAGCATTATATCCTAGTTTAAATCGAGTCCTATATATATTATTACCGCCGATTTTACGCGAAGGTTTCGTTTGTTTCTTCAAGTGTGCAGGTTTAATTTATCAAGAAGAAGTTACATAAGATTGGAAGGAGCTTTTCACGCATAAATTCTTCTTGGAAAGGATTTAACCACTACTTCACACACGGAAACTACCGAGCTAATCAGGGGAGTACTAGTTTCTTTCGTTTTTAATTACCTTCCATTATCATAACTTTGATACTTTCGGGGAACATTGGGGACAATGTTCAGTTTAAGTGTAGGGAGGGAAAATAAAACGGGAACTTTGAAACTATGCTTATCCTTGATTATTTGATGTTACCATAGAGGATGGTAGAGTAAAAGTGTATGAAGAAAAAAAAATCGAAAAAAAAAGAGAAAAGAAAAAAAAATAGAGTGTTTGATAAAAAAAAAAAAAAAAAAAAAAAAAAAAAAAAAAAAAAAAAAAAAAAAAAACGGGCTACCATCGTACATCTATCCCTTAAATTTTATGTTTGTTTATTTCAGTTAGCTAGAGTCTAGAGTGTCCAGTCTTGGCTTAGCAACGCCATTCTTCGTATGCATTTAGCATAGAGATTTTTAACTTGCCACCACTATATAGCCTATCCCACTAAACCCTTTGTTTCCCTACCATAAGCCTAACATTACAACCCTTTAAAGACCTCTTTGATAGTCTTTCATAGGTGCTTACGCCAAAGCGACGGAGGTTTGATCTATTCTCAAGCCTATGGTAATCTATATAGTAGGACCGGTTAATGAGTGTTTATCTTCCATTTCCAATATGTTATATTTCATATACACCCGAGAGAGATGTGAGTATCCAAACACCCCATGTGAGGTGCTAGTATGTAATTTCCGTGCTTGTTAAAACTTTTGCGGGGCTTATATGTGTTGTGGACTATTTTAAACCAATGCTTCATGACCTCTAACTTATAAATTAATTGGCTAAAAGCACATTTGCTTGAGGACAAGCAAATACCAAGTGTAGGGATATTTGATAAGGTTTTAAAAGGTACCTTTTTGAGGGGTCGTTTAAGCCCTTATTTGATCACTTTTGTATCCGTTATTGCTTAATATCGTTCCTTTTCACTTTTTAGGTCTCTTGAAGGCAAAATGCTGGAATATCACTTATTTGGACGAAAAGGCACGATTATACGAAGAAAATGGCCAAAGTCAGAATCGAGACACTCAAAGCTGCTGAAAACATAAGGTGACGGCGTCAGGTGTTAATTTTGACGCCGTCGGAGGATCTTTGTGACGGGACAGAAGCCAAAACTCCCATTTTCAAGTGACGACCTCAAGTTATAAAAGAGTAGGCCGTCGCAACTCAGACGGCCTAGATGTAATCCAGACGGCGTCAGAAGCTGAAGAGGACGGCGTCACAAGCATAAGGTGACGCCGTCGCAAGTCTAACGTGGCCAAGACGAAACCCTAATGACGGCGACACGACGGCGTCACAAAACATAAGGTGACGCCGTCGCATATGTAATATTATATATAGAATCCGAATTTTTCAGTATTTGGTGTCTAGTCTTTTGGAGTAAAAACCTAAACCGAACCAAGGCTGTCTTGTACAGTATTTTAGGGTTCCAAACCCTATCTTACACCAAGATAAGTGTTTTACTTCATTAATACAATTATGTCTTTGATTATTTGTGTGTATGCTTGCATGTTTTCCATGTCCGGCTAATTTACTTGTGTGTTTGCTTAGGGAATATGAAACTTAATTATTGAATATTGATTGGTTGTTTCTTATCTTAGTTGACTAATGATCTAGTAATGCGATAGGTCATTCGTTGTGTACTTAATGCTTGATTAAATCTTTGTGAACCTTAGAATATGACTCCTTGAGTAGTTGTAAGCTAAACCATCCAAAGAGTGCCTTAGAGTAAGAGTTTATTATCCCTAGTGGGTTTTGTAGACGAGACCCTTTGGTAAGTTCAAAGAGTTAGGGAGAAACGCATACCCTACAACCTTAGACACACAACGCAACTAGGAATAAGGACGTGACAATTCAACCACCAATAGGAGATAATTAAGGAGTAGTAAAACCTAAGTAAACACATCTTTAAACTATCATACGAGCACACATTAATTAGACATAGACTACATACACCTTAGATTAGATAATTAGATAAGTAGAGTAATCGGTAGCAATACCAACCCCCCCCCCCCAAATTCAAACCCCGAGATTCGTACCTTTCCTTTCCTTAAAAAATATAAAAAGATAAAAAATAATCTTCCTCAACCATAACCTTAGCGTAGTAACTTCTCACTAGCATTCCTATTCCCCTAGAGAACGATATCAATACCCGTGGCTTACCCCAATACTACACTACAACGATTAGGTTCACTGCCTAGGGTGTTGAAAAACTTGCTCGACGAAAAGGAAGTTCCTTTGACCCCGAACGACGCGTGTAGCGTTATCAAGACACCACGGACCAGACGGTACCAAAATTTTTGTTCCGTCTGTGTTGTCATTTGGTGTCGTGGCTACAGTAGCAGGTACAAGACAAAATTGTTTTGTTTTGACTATTCTAATGTTTTGGGCTATGTTTATCCTACATGTTTGGTTCCATTAACCCTAAACCAAGTCTAAGAAGATTAAAAGATTCTCGTTTAAGAGGCTTAGTTAAGATGTCGGCAATGTTGTCTTCGGACGATACTTTCTCGATTGAGATGTTTCCTTTTTGAACATTGTCGCAAAGAAAGTGATGAGACAATGTCCAACAAAATCGTTGAGATGAATTCCGTAATCTACGAGAGCTTGCTTCATCCAAAGAGCTTGTTGACATGCTTTTCCGGCTGAGACGTACTCGGCTTCAGTAGTTAAGATGGCTAAGGCCGTTTGCTTCTTTGCAAACCATGAGGTGAGACAATGTCCAACAAAAGTGCAAATACCACTTGTACTTTTTCTATCGACATAATCACCGGCATGATCCGAGTCGGCATACACTATGGTTTCTACACCCGTTCCTTTGGGAAACCATAATCCTAAACACGTTGTTCCCTTAATGTATCTAAAAATCCTTTTTACGTCTTCTAAGTGTGATGCCTTTGGGTTTTCTTGAAAGCGAGCACATAGACAAACACTAAACATAATGTCGGGTCTACTAGCCGTAAGATAGAGTAGGCTACCAATGATTCCTCTCTATTTAGTGTTACCTACGGATTCACCTTCTTCGTCCTTGGTAAGTTTAGTGTCCGAGGACATGGGTGTTTTAGTTGGTTTGGAATCTTCAAGACCAAATTTCTTAAGCGTGTCTTTTATATATTTAGATTGGTTAAAAAATATGCCATCTCCTAGTTGTTTAATTTGAAGTCCTAGAAAGAAATTTAACTCACCCATCATACTCATTTCAAACTCGTCGTGCATGATTTTAGAGAAATCATCACATAGCTCTTGACAAGTTGATCCGAATATAATGTCATCAACGTATATTTGAACAATGATAATATGTGATTCCTTTTTCTTTGTAAAAAGAGTATTATCTACTAATCCCATAGTGTATTTATTATCAATAAGAAAAGTCTTAAGTCGGTCGTACCAAGCTTTTGGTGCTTGCTTAAGACCATACAATGCTTTCTTGAATTTGAAGACATGATGTGGTTTCTCAAAGTCGGTGAAACCGGGAGGTTGAGCAACATACACTTCTTCGTTAATAAACCCATTTAGAAAAGCACTTTTAACATCCATTTGAAATAATTTAAAGTCATAAGCACATGCATAAGCAAGTAATATTCTAATAGATTCGAGTCTAGCTACCGGAGCATAAGTTTCATCATAATCAATACCTTCTTGTTGATTATAACTTTGTGCAACAAGCCTAGCTTTGTTTCTAGATATTATACCATTTTCATCCATTTTATTTCGCGAAACCCATTTCGTTCCAATTATGGTTTGATCTTTAGGTTTTGGAACTAATTTCCAAACATCATTTCTAACGAATTGGTTTAATTCTTCTTGCATGACAATTACCCATGATTCATCTTTTATTGCTTCATTTATGTTTTTCGGTTCTATGGTGGATACAAAACAAAAATAATTACTTTGATTTTGGGCTTGTGACCTTAAGGTTCTTTGATTAAGTTGTCCTATGACCTTTTCTAAAGGATGACTTTTAGATTCTTTGATGTTGACAATCTTCTTATTTAATGGTTCATCTTCCTTGTTATTATTAATTATTTCTTGACTTTCTATCATTTAACTTTCAACTAAGTCATCATCTACCAAAGCTGATGTCTTAGAGAGAGGTGGACTTTCGCCGAATGTTATGTTCAATGATTCCTCGACTATCATTGTTTCTTTGTTTAGGACAATATAAGCTTTACTAGTTTGAGAATAACCAAGAAATACACCTTCATAAGACTTTGGGTCAAACTTGGTGAGATAATCCTTAGTATTAAGAATAAAGCATTTACAACCAAAGACTCTAAAATATCCCAACGTTGGCTTTTTACCTTTATAAAGCTCATATGGTGTTTTGTTTAAGAAAGGACGTATTAAGACTCTATTCAAAATATATGTAGAAGTGTCAATGGCGTTACACCAAAACTTTTGAGGAATGTTTTGTTCATTAAGCATTGTTCTACTCATTTCTTGAATTGTTCTATTTTTACGTTCTACTACTCCATTTGATTGAGGTGTTCGTGGAGCGGAAAAGTTATGTGTTATACCATTTGTATCACAAAAGTTTCCAAATTGAGTTTCGTTGTCAAATTCACGACCATGATCCGTTCGGATCGACACAATTTTAACACCTAGTTGGTTTTGAATTTTCTTGCTAAGAATTTCAAATTTATCAAAAGCTTCTTTTTTGGTTTTCAAAAACAACGTCCAAGTAAACCTTGAGTAATCATCTACTATGACCAAAGTGTATAAGTTGCCTCCGTATCTTCTTATAGCGGATGGTCCAAACAAGTCCATATGTAATAATTCTAGATACTTAGATGTGGACACCATATATTTAGATTTGTGACTACTATGGGTTTGTTTACCAATTTTGCAAGCGTCGCAAAAGTGTTGGTCATATTTTAGTTTTGGTAAATTCCTAACTAGCTCTTTTGAAGATAGGTTTTGTATAAGTCTCATATTAGCGTGACCTAAGCGTCTATGCCAAAGAGATGAGTTATCGTCTAACGTTGTTAGGCAAAGTTTGTCATTAGATGTTTTATCTATTTTCATAACGTATATGTTATTTTTCCTAACTCCTTTAGCTATGGTGATACAATCTTTTAGTATTTTACTACCATTTTCATCAAATAGTACTTTATACTTTTTATCACATAATTGGCTAATACTAAGTAGATTAAATCCTAACCTATCCACATGAGCAACATTTTCAATAGTTAGGGAGTTATGAGCAATCGTACCTTTGCCAATAATTTTGCTTTTGAGATTGCTACCAAAAGTGACATTACCTCCGTCATACTCTTGGTATGATGAGAAGAGACTTTTGTTGCCCGTCATGTGTCGTGAACATCCACTATCTTTTATCCATTCATCAGGTTCCAATCCAACTTTCAAGCATACCTAAGAAGCAAATAACTCAAGCATTTGGTCCCCAATATCTCATGGGTCCGTTTGGGTTAAACATACCATTTATTTGATTCATGTATGGAAACGATGGGTAAGAGTTCCATGACATGTAATCTGGAGTTTGATATGGTCTAGGAAAGTCTTGATTCCAACCGTTGTGTTGGTAGTTGGGTTGTACGTTGTGGTTGCTCTTAGGAAAGGGGCGTTTGGCAAAAGGTGTTTTATATCGTTGTTGAGTAGTTTTTGATCTAAATTCATTTTTGGCAAGTCCTACTCCTGATGTAACAGCTGGTTTTAGTTTAAAACTATCATTGGTTTTCTTTGTTACTTTGACAAATTCAGTACGGTCCGTATTGCGAACATTCTGTCCTGCTGAAGTACCCACGGTACCATTTTGTTCAACGGACGGAACCCTTATTTTGGTTCCGTCTGGTCCGTGCTGTACTGTAGCAGTTTTGACAGAATGTTCGTCCTTTTCGGCCGTTTTGTTTTGACTCTTTGGAATTAATACCTCATTAAATCCTAGCCCATTCATGTCTCCTGGTGTTTTATGATTTTAACTATTTCATCGGCAAGAGCGATGTTTTTGTTAAACCTTTTAAACTTAGAATTATTTTCGATTAGAACCTCTTGTGTGAGCTTTAATTTTTCTATTTCAAGATTAAGCTCTTGACATGATTTACAATCATCATCATTTGCTTTTCCTTTTTCAAGTCGTTTTGCTTTTTCTTTCAACTCATATACTTCATTTTCCAAAAATTCCTTTTTGGTTTTTAAAAATTTATTTTTAGTTATGATTTTTAGACTTAGCTCACACAATTGATTATATTGTTTTTGCAAAGTGTCATCATCAATAGAAGAATAAGAAGAGTCGGAAAGTACCTCGTTTGACTCATGTGCCATTAGAGCGATTTCTTCCTTGCTTGATTCTTCATCGTCTTCACTATCACTCCAAGCACCACTTACAAAAGCTCGTTGAGTTTTGCTTTTAGGTGGCTTGGGACATTCTCCTATGAGATGACTTGCATCACCACATCTAAAACACTTTCTTTCACCTTTACCCTTTTTGTCATCCCGATCTTTTCGGAATGGCTTCTTTTCTTCTCGAGGTTGTCTTACAAACTTTCCTCTTCTTCTAAAGAACTTCTTAAAATCTCTAACGGCCATGGCATACTCCTCATCTTCACTACCGAAGCAAGATTCGTCGTCATCGCTTGATTCTACCTTTGCTTTTAGAGCAACGGATTTGATCTTCTCCCTTCTTCCTTTGATGATCTCCGAATCTTTCTCCATTACCATTTCGTGAACTTTGAGGTTGCCAATTAGCTCGTCTAGTGACATTTTTGAGAGATCTTTTGATTCTTCAATAGCGGTCACTTTAGCTCTCCATTTGGGATGAAGTGCGCTAAGAAATTTCCTGACAAAGTTCTTACTACGAAAAGATTCATCAAGTGCTTTAAGTGATGTAATAATAGTATTCTTTCATATTCTTTTCTAGGTAAAGCATTATAAAGCATCATTTTAGCTTCATTATTTTTAGCAACTAATTTCTTTTGTTCATCAATAGAAATATCCTTTGTTGTAGAGCTAAAATCCCCTTTAACAATAATAAACCAAAGATCTATATCTTTTGATTTTACATATGTTTCAAAACGGTTTTTCCAATAGATAAATCCATTGGTTTCAAAGAGTGGTGGTCTTTGCATAGATTGCCCTTCTTTAAAGTTTTCAGAATCCATGGATCGTTTCAAGTTTATAAAATACAAGATATTTTAGAAATTCTTGAGCAACGAGGCTCTGGTACCAATTGTAGAAAACTAGAAGGGGGGTTGAATAGTTTACCAATTAAAAACTTTGTTTTGAAACTTATTGAAAGATCAATTGATATTGATCTTTGATATGTTGATGAAATATGCAAGCAATATGTAAAGAGTAAATAAGGAAAGAAATGATCAAACCACAACAAGTTGTTTATAGTGGTTCGGTCTCCAATGACTCTTTTTCCTTGCCCTACTCCACTCCCCGAGTCTCACACTCGAGAGTTTAACTTCACTAGTCAACAAGCTCCTTTCACCGGCGGAGAAAACCTTTACACTTCGCTTACACTATTTCCGACACTAAGCTAGATGTCGAGTTCTTTCCAAGGGTACAACTACTCCCACACACAATGTATTCTGAGGACTAAAATACTAACCACTCACACTCACAAGATTATGATGGTTTAATACAACAATGAAGTATGAATCAACACTAGATCATACAACACTAAACAAACAAGACTTCCAACTTCTCGTTTGAAGCTTGAATGTGACTTGATCTTCTTTGCTACAAAAGAGATCACTAATATGATATGAAACTGAGTTAGAAAGGTTAGAGAGAAGATATGTATGAGAGTATGATAGAAAGGGATGAAAAACTACTTGGTTTGGCTTTGCTATTTATAGCCAAAACCATCAGCAGCATCCACGGACCGCGGACCCCATAAAAGGGTTCTGCCCGTTGTGGATTTTGGTGTCGCCGGGTCTGACAGCCAAGATATCAAGATCTTGCCAAACACAACCATATCTATGTAAGATTGTGTAAGATATGAAGAGTACAAATCCACACAAAATATCTAATGAAATCTTTCAATGATTTCCATGATGCATTACATGATGTCATGTGTTGTCTTTCTATGTTTAGAAATATGCAAATGCATAAGTAATGTTTAGTTTTTAAGAAACTAAAACATTCTAAAAACTACTATCATACATTATGCTTAGACTCATATTGAGATATGATTAGTCACAATGTAAATGCTTAAATGATGAAGATATTGTTTGAAAAAGCTTGTTTTAATATCTATTAAATTAGACAAGCTTTAAGCTTTTATACAAATTAAATTTACTTTTGTCGTTAACAAAACTTAGGCAAAGATAAAAAATATAAATAACGTTTAATGACGATATTTGTATTAACAGGGAAGATGATGGCTTTACATATCATAATCGATGTAGCAAACAGAAAATTATCAACGTTTGTTTTGCAGATGGTCTTATTTTGTTCGCTCATGGTGATATTAATTCGGCTAAAGTCATTATGGAGTCTCTTGAAGAGTTTAAAGGCGTCTCGGGGCTAGTTCCTAGTATCCCGAAGAGCACGATCTTTTTATGTAATGTAACTGACCGTGTTAGAGCTTCTATTCTTCAACTAATGCCATTTGAAGAAGGTACTCTCCCAATTAAGTATATTGGTGTTCCTCTTATTTATTCACGTCTTCTTTACAAAGATTGCAAGATTCTTATTAAAAGAGTTGGGATACTATCCGTCCACATTTTTGGCATGCTCTTGGGGATGGCCGAAACACATTAGCATGGTTTGATAATTGGGATACTCAATGTCCTCTCATCAATCATGTTTCGTATCGTGCTGTTACGAACGTGGATTTTGATCTTCAAGCTAACGTTTTTGATGTTATTTCTGAAGGAGATTGGGCATGGCCCATTGCTTGGTTTCGTAGGTATCCGTCTTTGTTTCAAATAAATGTTCCTTTTCTTAATGAAGCTAAGGTTGATAAGCTGCTTTGGAGAGCCCATGGTGGTACTCTTAGAGAGTTTTCTACTCGAGAGCTTAAACAATGGGACGTAGGAAATGATATTGACATAAGTTTACTTAGGTGCCCGCTATGCAAGACGCAACAAGACTCCCACAAACATTTGTTTTTCGAATGTACTTTTTCATCTAAAGTTTGGCAAACTATTTTGGACATGGCCGGTTTTTCAGGACTAAATGGGATGATATCATTCTATGGATTCTTCCTATCTCCAAACACAAATCTGTGCAAAGTATTGTTGCACGCCTTTTATTGGCAGCAACCTCATACTTTTTATGGAGAGAACGCAAATTCAGGTTGCATGGGAAAAGAGATCAGAAAGTTGAGCAGGTGGTTAGGTTCATTCTTGATTCAGTAAGGTTGAAGCTAGCTTCTATAAAGTTCAAAAGGAATGCAATAGTTGGCAAGCTTATGGAAACGTGGAAGTTGGCTTATGGAAGCTGATGTGAATTGATTAGTGTCACATGGTCTAGAGGAATAAAACGTAAATTCTTTTTATTTTCTCTAGCATAGTTTGATTGTCGTGTTTTGAGCTTGTTCAAAGCACGTAGTTTTTTTCATTGTTAAGAGTGTTTCATAGTTACTCTTTTTTCTTGTACGATCATTCCTTTTTTATTTATTCTTCACCGGATACAAACCTTTACCCAAAAAAAAAGTAACAAATTTGTTGATAAAAACATCCGATAACAAACGGAGATTAAACTTGATCATGGAGCATAAACAACAAAACCAAAGAAACAAACTGTTAAAATAATTACTAGCAAAAAAAAACTTGTTGATGACGGTACGGTGGACACGTACAAGATATAACCAATCATAGAGGGGATATGATTATAAGCATACAAACATGTGCATAATATGAAGTCAATCATACAAAGTGATGTTTAAGATCTGCATTATTACAACCATTTTAATAACATAGCTTATTTTTTTTAATAACCCACAGAATGGATTATTTGTTGTTAACAACAGATGAAGTTGGCAATGAACATGCAGGGTTTGTATTGTCAGCACTTGACTGCCCAAGATTGAGAACAAATACTCCATGTGATATTTGAGCCACAGCTCGTGCTCTTGCTCTTGCTTGTGCGGCTTCAAGGCAGTGCCTTGGTATATTAACTTGTTCGGCTACAGCTCGTTGGTTGTCGCGGTCGCCATATAAAGTCCTTAACAAACGAGCTTGCGATTCAGTTATCATGTAGTCATCATAATGTTAAGTTTATAATACATGAATACAATAAAACCATGTAGACACCACAGAGTACACAGAGGAAGACTTAAGATCATAACAAATAAATAATTAACTGAAAGTATGCATAACGTACCTCTTGCAAATGTCAGATCTCTTGAACAAAACAGAAGAAGTGGTTTAAAGAGTTGTCCCTTACCGTTTTATAACTCAAACCAATTAGGTGTAAGAAGAGTGTCTTACTACCACAGTTTTGTACACACGAATTAACCAACGAATCAAGCGATTGCTAGATCTAACACAAGTCCTTGTTTTATGAAAAACCAAAACACCCTAAGGAGGGGGTTCGGCCGAATAGGAGCTAGAGAGGAAGAGGAGAGATCTAGGGTTAATTCAATGCACAAAGTAATGAGAAACCCTAAACCCTAGCCTCTGTATATATAGTGTATACAAATCTTTGGGAACAAGTTAGGGTTTGGGCTTGTGAAGCCCCCTATGGCCGGCCACTCTAGAGCCCCAAAGGGATACCCGAATCTTTACAATATTAAGATTTTACACTACAAGTCCTTCTCTTTACAGTTAACGGTCGTTAGTTATTTTCCGTTAAATACTTAACGATCGTTAGATGGACTTTATGTGCAATAATTAATCGTAAACATTAACATTAATTATTTAACTTTAATTCTCATTCGCTAATGTGTGCAATCACATGGTCACGAGTTCGAATCCAGACATTTACGTATTTATAAATATATACATTTCCAACAGCTCCCACTTGGATATGTTTACAAAACGTGAAATAACATTGGTTAGCGTCTAGCAACACGCCAATGCTCCCGGTACAACTCGTGTATGGTTTTCTGGAGAAAAACCAAGCTTCGATGATTCATCATCATATTCATCCTTTTGTTTCTAATACCATGTTAATAAGAATATGGATCTCACTCATTTCTTAATTAACTATTTTGTTTCTCGCTTTATGTGATTGATCAAGATTACCAATTATTCTGAACATATTCCAGAAGACCTTGGGCATGGCCATGCAAACATAAATTTGAAGGAAACAAATCCTATTTTGACTACAAGCAGGATTCATAGATTTTGCAACACTTCTGAAAACAACCCTTATAACTACCAGTTACGTATAGCGTTAGATTGCTTCACAAAAATGCACTACATCCATGACATATCTCTGGTATCTCAAGTCAGAGGATAAATATTCATGATATACTTAATGACAAAGATCCATAAAGTATCATCATGTAGGTGGGATAAGTCCTATACTCAATTCATTGAATATCATCTGAAATTAGTCATGCTACGCATCAATATACTTTTAAGTATATTCTAACTAATACTCAGATTTGTCTTAATTCAATATCATTCCCATGTTATTGATTGACAATGGACTATTTAGAATAACTTAAGTTATTCAAGGATTTAAACATGCAAATATGGGATAACATCATAATAAATGAATAATAAACATAACAAAATACTTCATTTCATTTCAATAATAATGTTTACAATATCCTTTTATCTAAAATACTTAGTCACAGATGGGCATGAAACTACTAGCTAAACGAAGTCCAAACTTATCAGACAAATGATTAAGTTTTTCACCAGGTAAGGCCTTCGTTAAAGGATCTGCTAGGTTATCATCTGTGTGAACTTTGAGTAACTCAATTTCACCTATCTCGACTTGTTCTCGAACATAGTGATATTGTCTAGGATAGTGTCTGGTGCCCTTTATGACTCCAGGTTCATGGGCAAAAGTTATTGCAACAGAATTGTCACAATATACTTTAATAAGATTTTTAATCGACGGCATAACACCAAGCCCCGAAATAAAATTCCTTATCCAAACAGCTTCAATGGCAGCCTCTGACGCCGCTATGTACTCACTTTCTGTAGCAGACATCGCAAGTGTTGTCTGTTTCTTACTCTTCCAATCCACATCACCTCCATTGATGACAAATATGTAACCCGTCTGAGACTTCGTATCATCTTTGTCACACTTTCAGGATGCATCGCAGTAACCTGTAACACACAGTTCTGCTTCTGGATTTCCCCATACACTATGAACATATCTCTTGTAGCCCTAAGGTACTTGGGAATATGTTTAACAGCAGTCCAATGAATTTCACCCGGATTCTGTTGATACCGACTGGTCAAGTTTTGAGCAAACGCCACATTAGGCCTTGTGCCTCGCACCGCATACATGATAGATCCTACAGCCGAAGCATAAGGAAATTTCTTCATACGTGATGAGTGTCTAAATACTCATCATTTTTGTACCATTTAAACTGCAAAAACATCTGAAAACACTCAGAAATGCATCAAAATGATAAAAATATCACAAATAAGTGTTTTATGTGTTTTAAATGCAAAAATATCAAAATCTGGTGAAAAACGTATAAAGTTTGCATAATTGGCAGTTTTAGTCCCCCAAATTTCAAAAGTTGTCAAAAACAGTCCCTAGTAAAACAAAATAAAGAAAAATGTTATTCAAGGTCCCTGAAATATTTTAAATTGTCAAAAATGGTCCTTGAATAAATCTTTTGTCAAATGGCAGAAAAGGTCCCTGAACTTTCATAAAATGTCAAGTTTGGTCCCTGGAAATTTGAAAATGTCAAAACTAGTCCTTGTACTATTGGAACTTGTTAGTTTTGGTCCTTGTAACATCTTTGGAGAAATTACAGAAATGGTCCTTCAAGAAATCAGATTTGCAATACAAGTCCTTGTCATTTATACAAACCTTACCTTGTCAAAATACCTTTTGACCCCCTGCCACTTACACTTTTTGACCCCTTGACCCTTCCTGTTTTTGACCCCCTGGTCAAACCACCCAGTCAAACATAACCTTTCCCTCCCACACTGGTTTTCTTCCCCACTTGGCCTGACTCCTCTGCAACCATCTCTCCCATCACCCTCACCTTATCCCAACACCTCTCCCACCTCATCATCACCCCTACAAGTCCACCCCCCCTAGTTGCTAGCTCAGAAGCCACAGTGGTCAAATACACCTTTCCCGCCAAAATAAACCAATAGCCAAAAGGCACCAAAAGTTATCCAAATGACCTGGAACCAAGTGGGAACTGATCAGAGGATAGAGAGAGACATTTTGGAGCTATAAAAGAGGAAGGAGAAGGAGAGAATAAGAGTAGTTAGTTTTTAATTTTTCCATGTATGTCGTTTTTAAGATAAATGATTTAGTTTAAGTTTTTAAATGTAATCTTTTGCTTCTTTGTTCTAAATATCCTTGTAATCAGCTTTTAAGTCTCAATTTAAGGTTTCATTTATCTTTCATGTTCTTATGCTTACTGTTGAAAATTTCAAACTCATGTCCTTGAATTCAAGCTTCCCATAGCTTATGTTTAAGTTCAAACAAGCTTAGTTAAGCTTTTTATAGCTTTTGATAAGTTTATAAATCATTTTCAAACAAAATTGTTATATGGTCAACAAAAGTCAAACTAGGCCAAGCATTGGACATGGTGATGAAATGGGGTTGATGCAGTGGTGAAATTGGGTTGGAATAGTCCCATTTAGTGTAGTATTGGGTTTGGTTTTAGTTTGCAAATCAGTTGGTCATCTGTAAGTGAGTATTCCACTTTTCATTTTCAAGTCTAAATTGCATAGTATGCTTGTACCTATATCTGTGGTTAACATTGGTCCTTGCCTGTTTATTTGAAGTTAAGTAGTTAAATTAGAGTGAGTTTGATCATTAATGTTAGTTAGTTCAGTGTTTAGGTTAGTTTTTTATTACAAATCAGTAGGATATAGAGTGTTTGGAATTGCTGCTAGAACTGAGTTTTAGGTCTGTTTATTGGATTAGGATTATTGATCCAGGTCTATTGAGTTCATTTAGACTCATTTGAGTTAATTACTGGTGCCTGCAAACACTGAAAGTCAACATTACAAAAAATCATTCTCAACTGCTTATCTGTTGTGTTTTTGGAAATCAAAATTCTTGTTTTGTGTTTGAATATCATAGATATAGATTGCAGTAACTTCATTTCATCAAGTAACATCATATTCAGTTGAGAAATTGGAATTAAAGTTCAAGTTAGTCAAAGTTTCAGTTTTGTTAAAAAAGTCAAAACCATGAAAACCTGTTTTCAGCTCAACTAGGAGGATTTTTCATTCACTCAGTTTTGGGCCAAATCATGTAAATCTTGTGGTTTTAAAAACTTCCTCTGGTCTAAATTCTTATGGCCATTTTAATAGATTTTTGTAATTTTTTCTATAAGCTCAAACTGGCTTGTCAAATAGGGCTTATATGCCCAGTGCAGGGCACTGATCTGCACAGGTTTTGTGCAGATCTTGCAGCTCTTGCACAGAGCTTATCATAGCTCCTCTAGGTCTGAAATTTAGTTTACAAGCTCTCACCCAGGTCTTCTTTAGGATCCAGCTTTTGTTTTCTAGTTCTTAGCTTATTTGACAGCTTATTCATAGGCTGCAAGTAGGCACCCTCTAACTGCTTTTAGCTTATTAGCTCATTTCATCAAATCTGTACAACTTGCAATCCAGTGGTTAGGGCTTGTTGATTTGTGTTGAATTTGGTCACTTTTAGTATATTTAGGCTTCTGTTTTGGTTTGGTGCTTATTGGTCTCCATTTGCTTGTTGAAAGTGCTTATTTTTAAGCACATTCCACATCAGTTTCATGTTCCTCCACATAACTCCATGTTTTTCCATTTTTCCTAGCTTCATAATATCATTTTAGACTTTTCCTGAAATTTTCATAATTTTCCAACACTGTTTGCTATTTTTCTTAATTAAAAACAGTTTTTAGGTAATTTTAAATAGCTTTTAATACAAATAATTCAGAAAAAGTTCAAAAAAATAATTTTTCAATTTTTTTAAGTTAAGATAAATATAAAAAGCCAAAAAAATATTTTTCCATATTTTTCTTAGTTAAATTTGTATTTTTAAGTAATTTAATTAGTTTTTAATAGTTTAAAATTCATAGAAAATAGAAAAATAATCAGAAAAATACAAAAATAGTTTTGAAAATTCTATTTTGATATTTTAGATTTTTCTAAGTCTTAATTTTATTTTTCTAGCTTTATTTCATATTTTCTTGTATTTTAGGTAATTATTAAATAGTAAAAATAGTTTTTAATTAGTAATAATTAATTAAATAGTTATAAAAATAATTTTCCTTTTCTATAAAATTTCTTTTATCATTAGGTTTGTAAAAATATCATTTTCATATTTTTAGGGTTAATATTGTGTAAGTTTCACATTTTCAGTTGTACGTAACGTAGTTTTTAATTCAGTTTTATAAAAACATAAAAACAAAAACATCATTTTAAATATAGTGATAGCGTTTATTTAACATTTTTTTTTATCTTTTTAACTTTCTTTAATTTGCATTTAAGCCCCTGTAGTTTATGGGCTTTTCCTTAGTTATAATCATATTCAAATCTCTTTTCCCGTTCAAATCTCTCGATCACTACACGTTTGGCTATTCTCGCACAGCTCGTTGGGACTTAACGACCTGGGGAAACACTATACTCTCCTGATCTTCATTGCATTCGTGCTTGAGCAGTTTTAAGCTGATTACGGTCTGCCATTCACAAGTGGCAGGCTTGAGTGATTTAGCTTGACTGTTTGGCACGCATCAAATTTTGGCGCCGCTGCCGGGGAGCAGTGCTAATAGTCTTACGTTTAGCAGATTAGTGATTTGACATCACTCCTTGTTTATACCATCTATATAATCCAAAAACCCAAAAAGATTTTCATTCTTAGTTTTTACATCATGTTTTTCAAAAATACCAAAAATATTCCTCTTTACCCTCCTACCCTTTTTGATTCTTTATCCCTTTACCCTCTATCCATTTGATTCTAAACTTCTATTCTCATGGAATCTCTCGACTACGACGAATTCTGGGACGAAGCTAAAAAGCTTCAGACTTTATCACAAATGTCAAGAATTCGTGTTGTTCGTAATGATCCATTAATTCTGCGTAGGGAAATAGAACGAGAAACCGGGTTGACAAAGGACCAGGTACTTCCCTCTAATAAAGGAAGTGCTAAATACGTCCAACCTACGGTTATCCAAAGATCTAATCCCTCAATTGCTCCTAAGCCGTCTAGAATTGATTCTAAACTTTCACGGTTTACGGTTAAAAGCAAACATGCAGAATTCAGACCGGTGACTCGCAAGAATGACTTGCCTAATCTTCACGTTTCTCAAGAACCAGAACCGGAGACCATAACGGAAGTGGTGGAAATTGCTAGCTCTCAGAGCACACCATTTGTCCCACCTCCAGATTTTTCAAAATGTTCTTCGAGTCTTAATAGTCATTCGGATCACCATGTTGGTTTTGTTGATCCTTTGAATAAACCGATTCCTTCTCATAACTCTCAAATAGAATCGTTTATTCCTTGTGTCGGTTGTGGTGAGCCTCTTTATGGTTCACCCTGTCGTTGGTGTACGTGTGTGCAATGTGGTAATGATATCCGTAACGGGAGTTGTTTGTTTTGTGGTTCGAGGAATTCATTTGATTATGATCCTAATCAGAACTCATTTAACGACCCCTCAAATTTTTCCAATTACCCACCACAGCCCGACTTATCTTCATATAACCAACATGACTGCTGTGAATTTTGTGGAGGTCCTCACCAAGGATTTGAGTGTCAATCCGGAAACACGTTTGTTTATGAACAGTTTTCTGGTGATGCTCAGAACTTTGGTTATGACCAATATCCATATGATTCACCAGTCCAGACTCAGCAGTTCTACTGTTGTGAGAACTGTGGAGGTCCCCATTTCAGCTCTGATTGTCAAACAGGGAATTCATATCCTTGTAACAATTACGACTATCCATATCACGACCAACCTCCACAGTGCCAAATGAATCCAACTCCTCAGCAAGCCCAACATGACACTTTTCTAGAGCTTCTGGAGTCAGCGAAAAGAACTGAGGAGTTGTGTAAAACAGCATTTCAAAATGCTCCCAGTATTTCTTGTGTATATTGTGGGGGTCCTCATGATGATTATCAATGTCAACCTTCCGGTTTTGACAAATCTCCACTCCCACAATGTCCTGTCATTCAAAATTCACATGAGAAATCCATGGAAGAATTGCTAGCTGAAGAGCAGGCTGCTAAAATAAATTCCCAAATTGCCTTTGAAAAATCTGTTAAGGAATCAATTGCAAAAGAAAAAGCAGCCAGATCTAGCTCTCAGTTTCGTTTTATTCCTGATGACAGTGATGATGAAGATACACTTGATTCATCAAGTTCATCAGATGATATCCCAGCAGTTGAGATCCCATCTCAAACAACTGCTATCACACCCGAAGCTCCCACTCACTCTCTGAACATGGGGGGACGAGCATCTTGACACTGTTCCTGAAAAGGAATCGGACGAATTCATAAAGTCTAGTGTTGAGAACCTTGTCCCAATCCCGAGAGAGTCACAGGGAACTTCTGATCATGTGTGTGATTCTATTTCCCCTCTTGAGTGTTCAAAAGATCATTTTGAAACTTTCTCCGATGTTAGCGACGATTGTACTTCTCATGGAAACATCGAGTATGTAGAGGCGTCACTCCCACAGTCTGATGCTGATCATCATCTTGAGGAGTTCACCAATGAACTTACTCACATCAATCCACTCTTTGATTTCGAAGCCGATCTGGGAGAGACTGAAAGTCTCATTGGTAATGATCGTTCACTCACTTCTTATCCCAACAGTCCAATTGAGAATGTTAATCACATTGTTCCTGAAACATTCAAAACTACTTTCACTAATCCTCTATTTGAATTCGACTCTGAATTCACTTTAATTTCTGAGAATCCACTCTTTGATACTCAGATTGAGGATAGTGATGAGTCTACAGTGGAACAAGAATCCACAGATTTACATCTTGTGATTGATTCTCTTCACGAGGAGTTCGCCGGTGAACTCACTCATATCATATCTCCGCCGAAGTATGATAACTCCCAATTTGATCATGACACACCCGAGATTTGTCTTGATCACATAACCTTAAATGATGAGATTCATAATCCTGAAATTATGGATCCTCCTATGGATGAAGATGAGTTAGTCATGATGTTTATCATGATTTTCTTTCTCTTCTTCACCTATCCCGTGGCTTCTCCTGTTCTTCACTCCTACGGGAATGAAGACATTATCTTTGACCCTGGCATTTCCATGTGCCATTTGTGAGCCGGGTCTGTCTGTGTATATCTCATCGGTGTGGAACTTTCACGCGCTTCAAATGTTTGTCCAAACATCTTGAATGAAAGTCCGATGGAGATTGTCTCTTCCACTTACTTCCCCATGAACCAATTAATTCGGGGTCGAGTCAAACTAGCGACTCGGTAATCAAAAACAGTAGTTAAACATGGGTTTTCACCCGTGTGTACCACCCTAGTGTGGGGGAGATGCCCCACATGTTGTATATAGATCTAAAAAATAAATGAAAATTGTAAATATTAAAAAAAGAGAATAATTGTTGTGTTTCAACACTTAGCTAGTAATGTTATCTTTTTACGTTCTAAGTTTCGGCATAACAGCCGGTACTTTGAATATTGAGGACAATATTCATTTCTAAGTGTGGGGGGGAAATTCTGGCGAATTTTGATCATAAATGTACCCTTTTAGTCCCTTTTTCCCCCAAAATGGCCAAATTTAAAAAAAAAATTAGTGGAAGTACTATGTACTAAACACAACAAATGGTAATCAGTCCACCATGTCTAACCCACATAAGGACTGGCTAATCCAGGAGCAAACGGGTCTTGGTAAAGATATCTCAAATCCGTTGACGGCTTGCAATTTGCCCAAAATTGTATGGTATTCAGCTCACCATATCCTTAAAAGTGAAGAGTTGGCTAGCCCGCAAGTTTATGGCTTGTGGTAAAGGCAGTGGAAAAACCATAATTGGTAATCGACTCACCAAAGATAATATTGATAATTTATCTAAGAGTTGGCTAGTCCAGAGCAAACGGCTTCTGGTAAAGACAAATCAAATCCGTTGAAAGCTGATGATTTGCTCAAAATCATTTGGTTATCGGTGTACCAAGGTTCTTACTTGAACTGAAACATTTGGCTACTCCAGAAGTAATGGCTTTTGGTAAAGAGATAAAATCCATTAATTTTTCTCAAAACATTGCTAGGGACTAGCAATATCTTAGTGTGGGGGATTGATGAGTGTCTAAATACTCATCATTTTTGTACCATTTAAACTGCAAAAACATCTGAAAACACTCAGAAATGCATCAAAATGATAAAAATATCACAAATAAGTGTTTTATGTGTTTTAAATGCAAAAATATCAAAATCTGGTGAAAAACGTATAAAGTTTGCATAATTGGCAGTTTTAGTCCCCCAAGTTTCAAAAGTTGTCAAAAACAGTCCCTGGTAAAACAAAATAAAGAAAAATGTTATTCAAGGTCCCTGAAATATTTTAAATTGTCAAAAATGGTCCTTGAATAAATCTTTTGTCAAATGGCAGAAAAGGTCCCTGAACTTTCATAAAATGTCAAGTTTGGTCCCTGGAAATTTGAAAATGTCAAAACTAGTCCTTGTACTATTGGAACTTGTTAGTTTTGGTCCTTGTAACATCTTTGGAGAAATTAAAGAAATGGTCCTTCAAGAAATCAGATTTGCAATACAAGTCCTTGTCATTTATACAAACCTTACCTTGTCAAAATACCTTTTGACCCCCTGCCACTTACACTTTTTGACCCCTTGACCCTTCCTGTTTTTGACCCCCTGGTCAAACCACCCAGTCAAACATAACCTTTCCCTCCCACACTGGTTTTCTTCCCCACTTGGCCTGACTCCTCTGCAACCATCTCTCCCATCACCCTCACCTTATCCCAACACCTCTCCCACCTCATCATCACCCCTACAAGTCCACCCCCCCCCCCTAGTTGCTAGCTCAGAAGCCACAGTGGTCAAATACACCTTTCCCGCCAAAACCAACCAATAGCCAAAAGGCACCAAAAGTTATCCAAATGACCTGGAACCAAGTGGGAACTGATCAGAGGATAGAGAGAGACATTTTGGAGCTATAAAAGAGGAAGGAGAATGAGAGAATAAGAGTAGTTAGTTTTTAATTTTTCCATGTATGTCGTTTTTAAGATAAATGATTTAGTTTAAGTTTTTAAATGTAATCTTTTGCTTCTTTGTTCTAAAATCAAGTTGTTTTATCCTTGTAATCAACTTTTAAGTCTCAATTTAAGGTTTCATTTATCTTTCATGTTCTTATGCTTACTGTTGAAAATTTCAAACTCATGTCCTTGAATTCAAGCTTCCCATAGCTTATGTTTAAGTTCAAACAAGCTTAGTTAAGCTTTTTATAGCTTTTGATAAGTTTATAAATCATTTTCAAACAAAATTGTTATATGGTCAACAAAAGTCAAACTAGGCCAAGCATTGGACATGGTGATGAAATGGGGTTGATGCAGTGGTGAAATTGGGTTGGAATAGTCCCATTTAGTGTAGTATTGGGTTTGGTTTTAGTTTGCAAATCAGTTGGTCATCTGTAAGTGAGTATTCCACTTTTCATTTTCAAGTCTAAATTGCATAGTATGCTTGTACCTATATCTGTGGTTAACATTGGTCCTTGCCTGTTTATTTGAAGTTAAGTAGTTAAATTAGAGTGAGTTTGATCATTAATGTTAGTTAGTTCAGTGTTTAGGTTAGTTTTTTATTACAAATCAGTAGGATATAGAGTGTTTGGAATTGCTGCTAGAACTGAGTTTTAGGTCTGTTTATTGGATTAGGATTATTGATCCAGGTCTATTGAGTTCATTTAGACTCATTTGAGTTAATTACTGGTGCCTGCAAACACTGAAAGTCAACATTACAAAAAATCATTCTCAACTGCTTATCTGTTGTGTTTTTGGAAATCAAAATTCTTGTTTTGTGTTTGAATATCATAGATATAGATTGCAGTAACTTCATTTCATCAAGTAACATCATATTCAGTTGAGAAATTGGAATTAAAGTTCAAGTTAGTCAAAGTTTCAGTTTTGTTAAAAAAAGTCAAAACCATGAAAACCTGTTTTCAGCTCAACTAGGAGGATTTTTCATTCACTCAGTTTTGGGCCAAATCATGTAAATCTTGTGGTTTTAAAAACTTCCTCTGGTCTAAATTCTTATGGCCATTTTAATAGATTTTTGTAATTTTTTCTATAAGCTCAAACTGGCTTGTCAAATAGGGCTTATATGCCCTGTGCAGGGCACTGATCTGCACAGGTTTTGTGCAGATCTTGCAGCTCTTGCACAGAGCTTATCATAGCTCCTCTAGGTCTGAAATTTAGTTTACAAGCTCTCACCCAGGTCTTCTTTAGGATCCAGCTTTTGTTTTCTAGTTCTTAGCTTATTTGACAGCTTATCCATAGGCTGCAAGTAGGCACCCTCTAACTGCTTTTAGCTTATTAGCTCATTTCATCAAATCTGTACAACTTGCAATCCAGTGGTTAGGGCTTGTTGATTTGTGTTGCATTTGGTCACTTTTAGTATATTTAGGCTTCTGTTTTGGTTTGGTGCTTATTGGTCTCCATTTGCTTGTTGAAAGTGCTTATTTTTAAGCACATTCCACATCAGTTTCATATTCCTCCACATAACTCCATGTTTTTCCATTTTTCCTAGCTTCATAATATCATTTTAGACTTTTCCTGAAATTTTCATAATTTTCCAACACTGTTTGCTATTTTTCTTAATTAAAAACAGTTTTTAGGTAATTTTAAATAGCTTTTAATACAAATAATTCAGAAAAAGTTCAAAAAAATAATTTTTCAATTTTCTTAAGTTAAGATAAATATAAAAAGCCAAAAAAATATTTTTCCATATTTTTCTTAGTTAAATTTGTATTTTTAAGTAATTTAATTAGTTTTTAATAGTTTAAAATTCATAGAAAATAGAAAAATAATCAGAAAAATACAAAAATAGTTTTGAAAATTCTATTTTGATATTTTAGATTTTTCTAAGTCTTAATTTTATTTTTCTAGCTTTATTTCATATTTTCTTGTATTTTAGGTAATTATTAAATAGTAAAAATAGTTTTTAATTAGTAATAATTAATTAAATAGTTATAAAAATAATTTTCCTTTTCTATAAAATTTCTTTTATCATTAGGTTTGTAAAAATATCATTTTCATATTTTTAGGGTTAATATTGTGTAAGTTTCACATTTTCAGTTGTACGTAACGTAGTTTTTAATTCAGTTTTATAAAAACATAAAAACAAAAACATCATTTTAAATATAGTGATAGCGTTTATTTAACATTTTTTTATATTTTTAACTTTCTTTAATTTGCATTTAAGCCCCTGTAGTTTATGGGCTTTTCCTTAGTTATAATCATATTCAAATCTCTTTTCCCGTTCAAATCTCTCGATCACTACACGTTTGGCTATTCTCGCACAGCTCGTTGGGACTTAACGACCTGGGGAAACACTATACTCTCCTGATCTTCATTGCATTCGTGCTTGAGCAGTTTTAAGCTGATTACGGTCTGTCATTCACAAGTGGCAGGCTTGAGTGATTTAGCTTGACTGTTTGGCACGCATCAATACGCGCCACCTCAGCAGGTGTTGAAGCACAGCTGATTCGTTGTGAAGTGAGTGGTGAAAACAAACACAATATCAACGTATATCAAAATATCCGTAAAATTCGACAAATCGACCCTTTAAGAAAAAGGTCAACGTGCCAAACCTCACGGGTGTGATAAAAGTGATACCGGGAAGTGATTTCCCCGGGTCGTGTCCCAACGAGGTGTGAAATTGACGGGATCGTTGAGTTTCGTGATTACGGACTTGAATTGGTTTAACAAATTTGGATTTTGATTTCGCTAATCTACAAATTAAAGAACGGAAATGAAAATAAAGCATGTAAAACAAAGAAAACACTAAATAAACTACGACTAAGCCTAAGAAATGATAAAACTAAGTTACACTAAGTCCTAGGGTGCTAAAACGCAAAAACGTAAAAACGGGAAAACAACCCGAGCCATAAACGTACAAATTGTGAAATTTAAGGGCTACGGGCGTGAAATCAATTTTCCTACGATCTATTCGACTAAAAATAATTTTAGGAAAAAGCGGAATATTTTTTTGACTTTTAAATTAATTTCTACGAATTAAAAACGATTTAACACTAATTAAATGATAAAAAATACTAAACTGCTATAGAAAAATCTGAAAATTAACAGAAAACTACTTTAGGTGTTGCAGATTCTAAAAAAAATAAGAAAACGTGGTGGTGCTTTGGAAAATAAGCACGAAATAAGCCAAAAAAGCTTATGCTTAAAACTGCCAAGTGTCTTTAAGAAGTTAATTATGCAAGATTTTAATGAGACAAGTCCCAAGGGCGCCTGTTAAGTGTGTTGTGTGTGAGCTGAGTGGCTTGGGTTCGAGTCCCACCACTGTCAGTTTTTGCCAAACATTTCTTTTTTCAACTTTTCTTTTTGAAGCTTGAAGAACTTATCAAAGTGAAGAATTTTTATGAAAACAACTTTTCAGAAAAGCTTGAAATAAGCAGTTTAGACTGCTAATTTGTAGCAGTACACACTAGCACAAAACAAACACCCCTATTATGCTAAAAACCAAACACTCTCATCAGAAGTTGTAAACACAAATTAAGCATAACAAGTATTAAAGATTCAACTGTAAATCACAAATTAGCCAAAAACCCTTTTAAAACTGGTGCATATAGATGTTAAGACAGCTTATTGGGGTACTGTTTTGGACAGCTACTGAAACAAACACCCTTTAAAGCTTTTGAGCACTCAAAAAGTGACACCCAAACACCCTCTAAAAGTACTAATAAGTAAGCAATAAGCACTCTAATTAAGGGACAAGCAATCTATCTCAGCAATGACTCTAAATAACAGAACTAAGCTATGCTAGGGGGGGGGGGAAATCAGTTGGCAAAAAATCCTATTCTAAGGAGATCCTAAGCTTATGACTAAACATTAACTCTTAAAGTTTGCAAATAACCACTAAATGGGCAAGAAAACTAAGCTCCTAATAAGCAACATTTAAGCTAAAATCAAACTATTATGCTAGAATATAACTTATAAGCAGTTAACAACACTTGCAAAGTTCAAATGAAAAAAAACAATATGTGACCTGTTTGTGCAGCAGGCTGCAACAGCCTTGGGGGCCTGTTTGGGCTTATTTATAAGCTAAATCATGGATCTCCAAACAAAAGACAAGCTGCAAAAGCATAGTTAGCATGGTGGGGTATCAAAATAAACCAAGTGGGGTACAAAACGAAGCTTATAACAGCTTCAAAATAAGCCAAGTTCAGCTATCTGTTGCTGTTTTGGCTGCTGGTACACTAAATGGGACAGATTTGGAGTGCAAATTCAACCAAGTTATAGATATCTTTGGTGCATAAAACTGAGCATGAACTAAGTTTGGAACATGATAACTTAAGAAAAACAAAATTTACTGATTTTGATTAACAATTTACTGATTTTGATTAACAATTGCACTTAAAAAATAAGCCCAAGAACAGCAGCCTAGGCTGCTGTTCTGTCCAGGTACAGAGATGAGAAAAAAATGAATTTGAGCTTCAACATGATTTCCACAAAGCTGTTTCAAAATGAACTTAACTTGCACAAATTGACTAATGACACTAAAAGGAGTTTGACTTCAAATAAGCTTAAACCAAACACCCTATTATGAGGTGTTAAAGCTTAAAACTGGTTTTTTAAAAAAAACTGAAACTTGGTTTTTCTTTGTAAAACTAACTTAACACCTTAAAAGAGAACTTGTGACTGAGAAGATAATAAGCAATAAGCTAATAAGCAGTCAAGTGCTTATTAGCCAAATAAGCAGTAAAAAAAAAATTGTAAACAAAAACTTTTCATTAACTAAAAAGGTAAATTACATTACTGAATTTTAAACTAAAAAACTATTTTAAAACTAAAACCCTACTGCCTTTTTAAAGGCTTACAAACACTACTATTTATACTAAGTCCCAATGGTCTTCAAGTCTGTGAGCTTTGTGCTTTCTTGAACTAAATCCAGCCGTTGATTAAGTAGGTACACAAGAGATCAATCTTGACCATCCACTGTGTCTTTTAAAGCTTGGATTGCCACAGTGGCAAGTCTTGGGGGAAGGGCAGTGGGTTTGGGAAAAGGTGATGTTGGGTAAAAGGGGCACAGCAGGTTGAGTGTTTGGGGAGGTGGGATACCTGGGAAGCAGAGAAAGGGAGGTCTTGGTTTTCTAGGGTTCTGGGTTTGGTGGTCTCCTTGGGCGGGAAATGGAAGAAGGAAGACAGAGGGGATGGGTAGGATATATATGTTGACCGGGTGGGTTGACCGGGTCAAGAGTTGGGTTGGACTTGGTTATAATTGGGCCTAGTTTAGTTATTTTGGATTTAGGATATAATATGAAACATGTAATACTTTTAAGGACCAAAAGTGTAACATCCGAAAATCCAAGGACCACTCATGTATTTCTGAAAATGTAATCCAAGGACCAATCTTGTGAATCTTAAATAAACCAAGGGTCATTTTTGCCAAAACTGAAAGTCCAAGGATTAAATTTGACAATTTTAAAAATCCAGGGGTCAAAACTATAATTTCTCAAACTTTTGAAATTTTTCACCAAAGGACTAATTATGACTTATGATTTCAAAAGGACCTTTGGTGACTTTTCTTTTTAAATTACGTGCTCAGGGACTATTTCTGTCAATTTTTTGAAAGACGGGGGACTGAAACTGCCAATTATGCAAACTTTGTTCGTTTTTCATCTGTTTTGCATCTGAAACATATAAAACACAATTTTGAGATATTTTTAGTATTTTGATGCATTTCGGAGTGTTTTTAGATGTTTTGCAGCTCAGATTTGACCTAAAATGATGAGTGAATACGCACTCATCAATTCCCCCACACTAAAACATTGCTAGTCCCTAGCAATCTTTTGAGAAAACTTAATGGATTTGAGTCTCTTTACCAAAAGCCATTACTTCTGGAGTAGCCAAATGTTTCAGTTCAAGTAAGAACCATGGTACACCGATAACCATGTGATTTTGAGCAAACCACCAGCTTTCAACGGATTTGATTTTGTCTTTACCAGAAGCCGTACCCTTCTGGACTAGCCAACTCTTAGATAAATTATCAATATTATCTTTGGTGAGCTGATTACCAATTATGGATTTCCAACTGCCTTTACCACAAGCCATAACCTTGCGGGCTAGCCAACTCTTCACTTTTTAGGATATGGTGAGTTGAGAACCATACAATTTTGGGCAAATTGCAAGCCATATAAACGGATTTGAGAAATCTTTACCAAGAGCCGTTTGCTCCTGGATTAGCCAATCCTTTTGTCTTACAGACATGGCGGACTGATAACCAAATGAGTAAGTGCAAAACACTTACTCCAAAAAAAAATTTTGGCCAAAAACGGGGGAATTGGGTGGATAATACATGATAAAATTCGTGAGAATTCCCCCCCACACTAGAAATGAATATTGCCCTCAATATTCAAATTACCGGCGGTTATGCCGAAACAAAGAACGTAAAAGGGAAATACTACGGCCATTATTTGAAAGGATTTTTTTTTTTTTTTTTTTAACTTATATATAACATGTGGGGCAACTCCCCCACACTAGGGTGGTACACACGGGTGAAAACCCATGTTAAGCTACTGTTTTTGATTACCGAGTCGCTAGCTTCACTCGACCCCGAATTCATTGGTCCTTGGGGAAGCAAGTGGAAGAGAAAATCTCCATCGAACTTTCATTCAAGATGTTTGGACAAACATTTGAAGCACGTGAAAGTTTCACAACGATGAGATATATTCCCGGCTCAAGAGAATGAGAAATGCCGGGATCAAAGATGGTATCTTCACTCCCGTAGGAGTTAAGACATGGAGAAAAAATAGGAGGAGAAGGCAAAGTGTCAATTGCTTGACAACGGGTAGGATAGGTGGGCAAAAGATTAGATTGATGAACATTGACGGAATGTTCAGAAATCTTATCCACCGCAAGAGAAGTCACAACATCCGTGTTGGACTTAAGAAATATCCGAGAGTGAACTCCCTTGAAAGGTAAGATACCGGGTTTGAAAACTTTGTCCTCGGAGAGGAATGAAACGCAAGTATCAACCACGGTAAAATCCTCAAGAGTGGATGAGTTACTCATGGAGGAAAGGGGGTGTGGAGCATTTTGCTCAAAAAGCACGTCCTCAATTCTCGGCGGATGAGGATCGATGTGAGCGAGTTCACCGGCGAACTCCTCATGGAAAAGTCTACTCCTTTCGAAAGGAGGAGGCAATTCAAATGTGGATGACTCATACTCAGGAAGAGAAATATGAAAAGTGGGAATGCCACTACTCTCCTTTTCAGTATGATCATCATCAAAGCGGAATACATCGAATTCCGGAAGAGAATCATTGGAAAAAGCCTCAAGCTCAGAAAATGGTTCGGGCTTTTCCAAGATAGAGTCACTATCCTTAATGGGAATAGGATCTGAAGCTGGTTTAGCACAAAATGATTCGATCTTAGAAACGAGGAGATTTACATTGAACAATTTTTCACGAAGTATCTCGTCCTCAATTTCCAGATCATCAGAATCTCTCACTTCCTCTAAGCTAACTAGCTCAGAAGGTAACTCCTCGACATAATCGATGTCTCCATAAGATAAAGAATCGTCAAACGAAGTACAATCGTTTTCAGAATCGGAGAACATCTCGACATGATCGTTTGGAATGTCAAGAGGAGGAGAGGAATCATCATGAAGAGGCTTATCAAACATATTACCGGAGATAACCTCGGATTCACTTGGGGTTGGGATAAGGTTCTCAACACAAGACGGTTCTGTTTCCAGAATAGTGCTAAGATTTTCGTCCCCCATTAAAAGGTTATCCGAAGGTTCTACGGTAGATAAGGTCGGAGAGTGGACATGTGCGGTACTTTGTGGGCTTGAGGTATGCACCTTGTCCTTTATCATCTCCCAATCCTCCTCATCCTCGTCATCGAGACGGCAAGCTTCGTTAAAGAGGAGAAGCTTTTGAGCTGCTCGCTCATCGGCTAGTAATCTTTCGTTGCGAGCAGCTTGTTCCTCGGAAAGTTCTTCAAGATATATACGAGGAAATTGATCAATGACGGGAAACTGTGGGGGTTGGATGTTGTCAAATTCGGAAGTCCACGATTGACATTGATAATCATCATGAGGACCCCCATACTTAGCACAATGAGGGTATTGGGGAGAGAAATTTTGAAATGACGTTTGATCATTGAAATGATGAAAATACGGTTCTTGTTCGTATGAATTTTGTGGAGGGTAATTGAAATTGTTTTGAGGATAACTGAAAGATTCCGGGTTAGAATCATAAGCAAATGAATTCTCAGCGCAAATCGAACAACATCCATTGACAAGATAGTTTCCACACCACTCGCACATACATTTGTAACAACGAAAACCTTGTGGTAACAAGTCTCCACAACCGTAGCAATAATTTTGATCAAACAAAGGTATTTCGGGCTCAGAAATAGGAATCGAGGGTTCAACAACATCACAAAATGGAGGTAGGTTATTTCCCGAAGTTGAATCTTGACGAAGTTCAATTAAGAAGTTTTGAATCATGTCATTTCTGACCCTAAAGAAATCGTCGGTAAAACGTTCAGAAGATTCCGGAGGTGGGACAAGTGGTGTGCTCTTAGAGCTAGCAATTTCCACCACTTCCGTTATGATCTCCGGTGTTTGAACGGGTTCATCGTAATCAATTTTAATTCTCGACCTTTTTTCATCGGCTTGAATTTGCTCGATTAGATTACGGGCTCTAACTTCAAAGAAAGTATCCTCGTAACCCTCGGTAGGTGCTTGAGGTAACTCCGACGTTTGAACGGGTTCGGGTTGTGGCGGGTGGTCGAAATAACTTTGAAAAGACTTTTTGATGGATAATTTGCACAAATTGCAAAATTCGCTTGAACTAGGCCTTCCACACCGCGCACACACACACTTGTGACCATGATGTTGATGATTGTCGACATAAGAATTAAACATATAGAGGGTTAAAGAGATAGAATTAAACGGTTTTGAGGTTAAAGAAGAGTAGAATCAAACAGTACTAGCGGGTAAGAGAAATAGAATCATACGAATAAGAGGAATGAGAAGAATATTTTTGGATTTTCAAAAACGGTAACTTCACGAGGAAGGTTCTTCAAGTCACTAATCGCAAAAATCACGATATTGTCGCAACACACCTCCCCGGCAGCGGCGCCAAAATTTGATTCGTTGTGAAGTGAGTGGTGAAAACAAACACAATATCAACGTATATCAAAATATCCGTAAAATTCGACAAATCGACCCTTTAAGAAAAAGGTCAACGTGCCAAACCTCACGGGTGTGATAAAAGTGATACCGGGAAGTGATTTCCCCGGGTCGTGTCCCAACGAGGTGTGAAATTGACGGGATCGTTGAGTTTCGTGATTACGGACTTGAATTGGTTTAACAAATTTGGATTTTGATTTCGCTAATCTACAAATTAAAGAACGGAAATGAAAATAAAGCATGTAAAACAAAGAAAACACTAAATAAACTACGACTAAGCCTAAGAAATGATAAAACTAAGTTACACTAAGTCCTAGGGTGCTAAAACGCAAAAACGTAAAAACGGGAAAACAACCCGAGCCATAAACGTACAAATTGTGAAATTTAAGGGCTACGGGCGTGAAATCAATTTTCCTACGATCTATTCGACTAAAAATAATTTTAGGAAAAAGCGGAATATTTTTTTGACTTTTAAATTAATTTCTACGAATTAAAAACGATTTAACACTAATTAAATGATAAAAAATACTAAACTGCTATAGAAAAATCTGAAAATTAACAGAAAACTACTTTAGGTGTTGCAGATTCTAAAAAAAATAAGAAAACGTGGTGGTGCTTTGGAAAATAAGCACGAAATAAGCCAAAAAAGCTTATGCTTAAAACTGCCAAGTGTCTTTAAGAAGTTAATTATGCAAGATTTTAATGAGACAAGTCCCAAGGGCGCCTGTTAAGTGTGTTGTGTGTGAGCTGAGTGGCTTGGGTTCGAGTCCCACCACTGTCAGTTTTTGCCAAACATTTCTTTTTTCAACTTTTCTTTTTGAAGCTTGAAGAACTTATCAAAGTGAAGAATTTTTATGAAAACAACTTTTCAGAAAAGCTTGAAATAAGCAGTTTAGACTGCTTATTTGTAGCAGTACACACTAGCACAAAACAAACACCCCTATTATGCTAAAAACCAAACACTCTCATCAGAAGTTGTAAACACAAATTAAGCATAACAAGTATTAAAGATTCAACTGTAAATCACAAATTAGCCAAAAACCCTTTTAAAACTGGTGCATATAGATGTTAAGACAGCTTATTGGGGTACTGTTTTGGACAGCTACTGAAACAAACACCCTTTAAAGCTTTTGAGCACTCAAAAAGTGACACCCAAACACCCTCTAAAAGTACTAATAAGTAAGCAATAAGCACTCTAATTAAGGGACAAGCAATCTATCTCAGCAATGACTCTAAATAACAGAACTAAGCTATGCTAGGGGGGGGGAAATCAGTTGGCAAAAAATCCTATTCTAAGGAGATCCTAAGCTTATGACTAAACATTAACTCCTAAAGTTTGCAAATAACCACTAAATGGGCAAGAAAACTAAGCTCCTAATAAGCAACATTTAAGCTAAAATCAAACTATTATGCTAGAATATAACTTATAAGCAGTTAACAACACTTGCAAAGTTCAAATGAAAAAAAACAATATGTGACCTGTTTGTGCAGCAGGCTGCAACAGCCTTGGGGGCCTGTTTGGGCTTATTTATAAGCTAAATCATGGATCTCCAAACAAAAGACAAGCTGCAAAAGCATAGTTAGCATGGTGGGGTATCAAAATAAACCAAGTGGGGTACAAAACGAAGCTTATAACAGCTTCAAAATAAGCCAAGTTCAGCTATCTGTTGCTGTTTTGGCTGCTGGTACACTAAATGGGACAGATTTGGAGTGCAAATTCAACCAAGTTATAGATATCTTTGGTGCATAAAACTGAGCATGAACTAAGTTTGGAACATGATAACTTAAGAAAAACAAAATTTACTGATTTTGATTAACAATTGCACTTAAAAAATAAGCCCAAGAACAGCAGCCTAGGCTGCTGTTCTGTCCAGGTACAGAGATGAGAAAAAAATGAATTTGAGCTTCAACATGATTTCCACAAAGCTGTTTCAAAATGAACTTAACTTGCACAAATTGACTAATGACACTAAAAGGAGTTTGACTTCAAATAAGCTTAAACCAAACACCCTATTATGAGGTGTTAAAGCTTAAAACTGGTTTTTTAAAAAAAACTGAAACTTGGTTTTTCTTTGTAAAACTAACTTAACACCTTAAAAGAGAACTTGTGACTGAGAAGATAATAAGCAATAAGCTAATAAGCAGTCAAGTGCTTATTAGCCAAATAAGCAGTAAAAAAAAAATTGTAAACAAAAACTTTTCATTAACTAAAAAGGTAAATTACATTACTGAATTTTAAACTAAAAAACTATTTTAAAACTAAAACCCTACTGCCTTTTTAAAGGCTTACAAACACTACTATTTATACTAAGTCCCAATGGTCTTCAAGTCTGTGAGCTTTGTGCTTTCTTGAACTAAATCCAGCCGTTGATTAAGTAGGTACACAAGAGATCAATCTTGACCATCCACTGTGTCTTTTAAAGCTTGGATTGCCACAGTGGCAAGTCTTGGGGGAAGGGCAATGGGTTTGGGAAAAGGTGATGTTGGGTAAAAGGGGCACAGCAGGTTGAGTGTTTGGGGAGGTGGGATACCTGGGAAGCAGAGAAAGGGAGGTCTTGGTTTTCTAGGGTTCTGGGTTTGGTGGTCTCCTTGGGCGGGAAATGGAAGAAGGAAGACAGAGGGGATGGGTAGGATATATATGTTGACCGGGTGGGTTGACCGGGTCAAGAGTTGGGTTGGACTTGGTTATAATTGGGCCTAGTTTAGTTATTTTGGATTTAGGATATAATATGAAACATGTAATACTTTTAAGGACCAAAAGTGTAACATCCGAAAATCCAAGGACCACTCATGTATTTCTGAAAATGTAATCCAAGGACCAATCTTGTGAATCTTAAATAAACCAAGGTTCATTTTTGCCAAAACTGAAAGTCCAAGGATTAAATTTGACAATTTTAAAAATCCAGGGGTCAAAACTGTAATTTCTCAAACTTTTGAAATTTTTCACCAAAGGACTAATTATGACTTATGATTTCAAAAGGACCTTTGGTGACTTTTCTTTTTAAATTACGTGCTCAGGGACTATTTCTGTCAATTTTTTGAAAGACGGGGGACTGAAACTGCCAATTATGCAAACTTTGTTCGTTTTTCATCTGTTTTGCATCTGAAACATATAAAACACAATTTTGAGATATTTTTAGTATTTTGATGCATTTCGGAGTGTTTTTAGATGTTTTGCAGCTCAGATTTGACCTAAAATGATGAGTGAATACGCACTCATCAACAGCCTTCGCTGCTCAAACCATTGGAATTTTGCATATTGAATCTCTTCAATATTTTGTCAATGTAAGCACTTTGGCTAAAACCAATTAGCCGCCTTGATCTATCCCTGTAGATCTTGATTCCGAGTATGTATGATGCTTCCCCTAAGTCCTTCATCGAGAAACATTTACCAAGATAGGCTTTCACCTCATTTAGACTTGGTATATGATTTCCCATGATTAATATGTCATCGACATACAGAACAAGGAAAGTAACATGACTCCCACTAGCTTTGTGATATACACATGGCTCATCAAGATTCTGAGTAAATCCAAAACTTTTGATTTCTCCATCAAATCTTTTATTCCATTGCCTTGATGCTTGCTTCAGTCCAAAAATGGACATTTTAAGCTTGCATACACGGTTAGGAAATAATGGATTCACAAACCCCTCAGGCTGTGCCATATAGATGTCTTCATCTAGACGACCATTCAGAAAAGCGGTTTTGACATCCATTTGCCAAATCTCATAGTCATAGTGTGCAGCTATAGCTATGAGAATCCTAATAGCTCTTATGTCCGCTACAGGAGAGAATGTCTCCTCGTAGTCAATGCCATTGGTTTGAGTAAAACCTTTAGCCACTAGACGAGCCTTGTAGGTGTGTACATTGCCATCCATGTCAGTTTTCTTTTTGAAGATCCACTTACTTCCAACGACTTTAGCATTGGGAGGAAGGTCAACTTCAATCCAGACATCATTATCTTTCATGGATTGCATTTCCCCATTCATAGCAATCTGCCATTTATCCTTTTCAGGATCAGCCATGCCAGCCTTATAGTTGGTAGCTTCATTAAGATCCCCAACTATATTTTCCTCCACCTCTACGTTAAGACATAGACGGTCAGGTGCACGTATAGTCCTTTCAGACCTACAAATGGGAACAACTTCAGGAGGAGCGCCTAAGCTTTCAGGCTCTTCTTGAAGTTGGCTAGTATTTTCAGAAGGTGTTGTATCTTCTTGATCATATTCCAGATCATATACTCTCCCACTGAGTTCTTGAGATATGAGATTCCTTTCAAGGAAATCTCCATACCTAGCCACTATGACTTTGTTCTCAGCTGGGTAGTAAAAGTAGTAACCCATAGTTTCCTTAGGGTATCCTACAAAGATACACTTAACAGATCTGGCTTGGAGCTTATCTGGTGAGTCACGTTTAACAAACGTCTCACATCCCCAGACCTTTAAGTAAGAAAAGTTGGGAGCTTTTCCTGTCCATATTTCATATGGAGTTTTAACAACCTTCTTCGTTGGAACCATATTCAAAATGCGAATAGCAGTTTCAAGGGCATAATCCCAAAAAGTAAAAGGAAGAGTCGTAAGTTCAAACATTGATCGTACCATGTCAAGTAAAGTACGATTTCTCCTTTCAGATACACCATTTTGTTGTGGAGTATAAGGAGATGTGAGTTGCTGGATAATTCCACACTCAGCTAAGTAATCTTTGAACTCTTGACTTATATACTCACCACCTCTATTGGATCGAAGAGCTTTAATCTTCTTACCGAGTTGTAATTCTACTTCACATTTGAAAACCTTAAATTTTTCAAAGACTTCATGTTTATGTTTAAGTAAATAAACATAACCATAACGACTGAAATCATCCGTAAAGGTTAAGAAGTAGGAAGCACCACGTTTTGACATATGTCTAAGTGGATCACACACATCAGTGTGTATCAATCCAAGTAGATCAGAAGCCCTTTCCACTTGTGGTGAAAAAGGTTTCCTTGTCATCTTCCCAGCTATGCAAGACTCGCATTTGTCAAATGATTCATCATCGACCGTTTGTAAAAACCCATCGTGTTGCAGCTTTTCCATGCGTTTCTTGCCTATATGGGCAAGGCGACAATGCCAAAGATAAGAAGAGTCACAGTTCGACTTGCTCTTATTGCTAATGCTATACAACGAATTATTCTCATTGGATACACAACCATCCATATCAATTTCAAACACACCAAGCATATGAATTGCATTAAAGTAAAAAACATTATTTAAAGAAACTGAAATTCCATAACTGGTAAAAGTGTGCACAAAACCAATATCTTTTAACAAAGAAACTAAAATAACACCCCTAACAATGGATGGTGCATAATGACAATTATTTAGTTCCAAAATTAAGCCCGAAGGCAACACTAAATCAAAAGTCCCTATGGCTTCGACAACTGCACGCTTTCCATTTCCAACGTACAAGTATCTCTCTCCACATGTCAGCTTCCTTGCTCCTCTAAGTCCCTGCGATGTATTACAGATGTGATTACCACATCCTGTATCATATATCCAGGAATTTTGCTTATGAGGAAAAGAAAATAATTCAAATATAAAAATACCTGATGAGCTAGGCACCATCTTATATTTATTCTGAAGACACTCATTCAGATAAACTAGACAGTTCCGCTTCCAGTGACCTGGTGAGTTGCAGTGGTGGCAAGTTAAATCCTTCTTAGGATTCTCCTTTTTCTTTGCAGGGTTCTTCTTAGGAGCTGGTGGGATGACAACTTGTTTCCCCTTTCCTTTTCCTTTCCCTTTCTTATCTGCTTGTGGCTTTGGCTTATTCACCCTACCACCCTGTATTGCTAGTACAGCAGGTGTAGGAGCCTTCTTTGGCAATCTCTTCTCGAAGTCTACAAGCATTGCATGTAACTCATTCACTGTCTTCCGCGTACAATGCATGTTAAAAATTCGGACAAAATCACCAAATCGTTCCTGATTAAGGGAGTGATTGATGAGGCCGACACATACATCATTCGAGTGACCACAGCCGAGCTTCTCCAATTGGTCCAAGTGATGTTTCATCTCAAGGACGTGGTCGGAGACAGATTTGCCAACCTCATGCTTGCAGCTGTGAACCTTTTCAATTAGTTCATACAGTTCAGCTGCGGGTGGCTTCTCAAACATACGTTTGAGTTCATCTAGCATGCTCATAGGCGGATAATGCTCAAATTGTTTTTGTAATTGAGCAGACATCCCCGAAAGCATAAGACACGCCACATCATTGTGCTTCTCATATGCAACACGATACTCCTCTTGTTCAAGAGCAGTAGTCGTATCGAGAGGAGCATCAGGCAGAGGTGTAGTCAAAATATCAAGTCTTTTGGCAACACGAAGGATGATCCTAAGTGCATGATGCCAATCATTGAAATTAGGGCCAGTCAACTTGTCTCTTCCAATCATATCTTTGAAAGCAGAACTCATTAAGCTCATAGAGTTATCAGGTTGATGAGCCATCTACAGAAAAAGTTCAAAAAACCATAATTAGTATTTTGATAATTTTCCTTTTCAATAAACAATTAAATACCCAAGGTTCATATTCATATAACCAATTAATTATTATTGAAAACTAGGATCCAAATTGTCATAATCTCATCACGTCAGTTGATCTGCTAGTAATGAACCTTATACAAAGTGGTAGAGCTTTTGCTCAATTGCCAATATCAATTGCAATTCCTAGATTTATGAGATTTACATATAGCCAATTTTAATTGCCATGTAAACATGTTTTATCCCATCTTATGCCTTGAGTTGCCAGTTCTCACCGCCTAACTCAATTAAGTTGTCCAACTTAAGAAACTGCAAAATCGTCCCTGCCCGTTCTTACGACACGTGGACATTTTACCCTTTGATTACGATCTAAGTCACGTTCTCACGCAAATAAAAGGTAATCTTAGGTGTTTCCGTTTCGCTGGATGGCATATAACTTAAATTAAAGGGTAATAATTTTTGATGTCAAATCAAATATGTACAAAGATGTCATGCATTCAGCTTCATAACATAGGTTTTATTAAAACATTTATATATCTTGTTTTAATGTATAAGGTTTTCATCATCAAACTTTAATTGAGGTATTGGATAACCAATTAAAGAATCACCTTAATTACCACTATATCCTACTACTGCATGAGTCATAAGACCCAAGTTATTCGGATAATTACCACAAAAGTGGTGCGTAGAAAATAAAGTAATTCACCCTTAAGATTTTATGCACACATATAGGAATACTTGGTAGCTCCATTAAGACGCACAAACGAGCGGAGAATCAGGTCAGCACGAAGCATATTAAAAACCCTCATCTTTAGGGCGTCACAATTTAATGCGTACCCTCCTTGTACCCATCACACAGTTTGTCATTAATGGGTGAGCCATTCTAACTATTTTGTGCAAAAAATCAATCAATTAAACGATTATGATTACTATGCTTAAAAATACATGTTTCACCATTGTTTAGGTCTGTTAATTTTTCTTGTAAAAATACCCTTGTTACACATAACAAACAAGCAAGTATTTAAAAAATAAACAAATAAACAATGAATGCATAACAAATAATAAGTCATGCATATCAAATAGCCACATGCAAACCTTTTTGATAAATCCTATTAATAATCAATTATAGATCTGTCAATATGTATATATTTAATTAAGACTTTCACCCGTTTTCATCTATGTACAAGGTGAGCCACATGCATCGATTCATTGATAGCGTAAGTCAAAATTAAACACATACCACATAGCACATAATTGATTAAATTAATAATGATTGAGGTCTTCCCCAATTTTAGATCTATCATAATATTTAGTGTATATCACTTAATCAAGAAAGACATCCAATAAAAGCATATCCATGATAAAACATGCAGATAATTATCATGGATATAAATCACACTTAACAATTAATGCAATTAAACAGAGTTACGCAATACACATAAAATTGCATGCATCATAGGGTTTCTAATCCAATTAAAACTTAAGTTTACAAAACCCTAATTAGGGCACAACCCCCCCCCCCAAAAAAAATTAGGGTTTAGGTTTTGCAAACCCTAGATCTACGCATACAAGTAATAACACAATCATGTTTATTTTATTTATGTGTTTCAATAACTAATTACTTGTTATACAAGGCTCGTGATGCCACTGTTAAGTTTATAATACATGAATACAATAAAACTATGTAGACACCACAGAGTACACAGCGGAAGACTTAAGATCATAACAAATAAATAATTAACTGAAAGTATGCATAACGTACCTCTTGCAAATGTCAGATCTCTTGAACAAAACAGAAGAAGTGGTTTAAAGAGTTGTCCCTTACCGTTTTACAACTCAAACCAATTAGGTGTAAGAATAGTGTCTTACTACCACAGTTTTGTACACACGAATTAACCAACGAATCAAGCGATTGCTAGATCTAACACAAGTCCTTGTTTTATGAAAAAACAAAACCAAAACACCCTAAGGAGGGGGGTTCGGCCGAATAGGAGCAAGAGAGGAAGATGAGAGATCTAGGGTTAATTCAATGCACAAAGTAATGAGAAACCCTAAACCCTAGCCTCTGTATATATAGTGGATACAAATCTTTGGGAACAAGTTAGGGTTTGAGCTTGTGAAGCCCCCCTATGGCCGGCCACTCTAGAGCCCCAAAGGGATACCCGAATCTTTTCCATATTAAGATTTTACACTGCAAGTCCTTCTCTTTACAGTTAACGGTCGTTAGTTATTTTCCGTTAAATACTTAACGATCGTTAGACGGACTTTATGTGCAATAATTAATCGTAAACATTAACATTAATTATTTAACTTTAATTCTCATTCGCTAATGTGTGCAATAATATGATCACGAGTTTGAATCCAGACATTTACGTATTTATAAATATATACATTTCCAACACATAAGTAGTGATATTTGGATGAAAGACGGGAATACCATTTTCGTGTGTTAAAACAAACGAATCCATCCTGGAAGTTAATTAACTACGATCGATTTTCTTCTTTTTAGGGTTAGTTGGGGTTTGTGTTTCTTCGATTTATAATGCATATTAATCAAATATTTATACTATATAAACTAACCCTAATGGACTCTAACATCATATTAGATTTGGGTCATATTTATCTCTACTAATTATAAGAGTTTATATTAAAATCTTGAAACTTAAAATTAAATGCTTAAAATTGAGAAAAATGGACTGTCTAAGTTATCTTTTAATACCTCTTAATTAATAATCCTTAATCTCTGCTAAAATTGGTCTCGTTGAATTTTATTCAAGACTTGTTCATACATGCACCTAAAAACTAACACACTCCATAATTACGTACAACTAACACAATTAAAAAAAAATCAAAATTTAATGCTCATTCACATGTATAGTTTAGATAAAACAATTTATGATAATTTAGGTTTTCAAATACTCGCAAAAGAGAGCACTTGTCAACTTTATTTAATTAGGTTAAAACTCATAAGTATCATGAAATTCTTAAATATGGTTTAATTCTTAAACTTTTATCATTTTTTGTCTTTAACCCATGAATTTTTTTTCCGTAATAATTATAAATTAAACTCGTAAGTTTTGCATCAACGGTCAAACCAGAATCATGATTTCACAAGTATAATTATTTGCTGCTATACACTACCACTTTACGCGAGTATTTATCTAAATCTAGTCATGTAACATATGTATATATATGAACTCCGTATATATATGACCAAGTAAACTTACTTCAAGGAAATTTGCATGCCAGTTGACATTTTTTATGGTTTTAGCTATCCATACATACTACATTTTTATAATAGCCCTTTTTGAGAATCAAGCTGATAATGATACATAAATTAAAATAATTAAACTGATTATTAATTAAACTCGCGACAATGAGAGAACGAAGATGAGGGCACGTTTATGGTTGGTTTACCAGAGACAAGAGTTGAAAAAACAATTAAGACAACACAATGATCATGCATGATTGCGAACCATGATATGATCCCTTCATGCACGTGTTTAATACAATGACGTCTTACAGCCTGGCTCTCACCCATAAGATCTTGTGGTGTTTGCTAAACCTCCAACAACAAGTTTCATGAAATTCATTAATCCCACGTATTATACTCGTATAAGTTTATAACATATACCTAACACGTTTGTTTGAACAACTAAAACTAAATAAACTATTAAAACAAGACGAACGTATCATAAGATCAAGTACACCCGTTATGAAAGTAGATAAACGATTCCATTCGCTAGCTAGGTAACTAGGTTATATTTGTTGGATTGACTTGCATTACATTACAAAATATATATAGATAACAAATATTAGAATGTAGAAATCCATTTGTCATGGCATATATAGTTTCAAATCAAACGTAAGATTGGTAGCTAAACATCGCCTAACGTGCTGATCGAACACATTTGGATAGATGAACATCTTAGAAAACAAATTAGTACGTGCATCACGGAGGTCGGAGTATGCCGTAACATATATTAATGCACCTTCCATTAGGTTTTTGTTTTTAGACCATTCATCTCAATATGATGCCCCGGCTGTTCGATCATCATTTCTATTAATATGTTTATTTTGCATGCACTACTACAATCGGAGGTTTTAGCCACGAGGTCTTTAGCTACGAGGCTTTAGCCAAGATTTTTTCGTGGCAAAAGGTGTATAGCCACAACATCTTGACTTTTAGCCACGATTTTTGATTGTATTCTTGTAGTGATGCCTGTCCAATCTTTACATTAAATATCATTTTCCTATTTACATATAATAGCTAGGATGCAAATACATAGACTGTACGTTTATATGTTGACAATAATTAAATGAAACCGCCCGTAGCTGGTAAAATTAAATTCACGTGAAATTTACTCTTATACAAAGTGAAAGTGAAAATGAAATGGAACAACATATTAATTGTGAAAATATCTTGTTTAGATTCCAATAAATTAGGCAAACTCAATCAATGCAATGTCACATGGTATGCACACATGCATGTGCCTTTTCGGGCAAATAAACATAAAAATGTCGCATTCAAGATGATATAATTTATGAAAAAACAAAAGAGAATTTACATCATTAGAATTATATGGTTATGATTCAATTATATTTGAGTGATTAGCGATAGAACTCTTGCAATTCTTTGTTTGAGAGCAAAACACTGTGTAACTAGAATCCGTTTTGTATATGGAGTGTATAATTCGAAGTATCAAAAGCATTTTAATCATGCAATTGCTTACTTAACTTCACAAAATTAGATGCATACTAGAACCGGGAAACGAGAGTTTGACCCATAGTCACATAAATCGCGGTACGCTCCGGTACGGGAACGAGATCGGAAACGCAGATCGCCACTATCTAAAATTCGATACGCTAGAGGGTAGGCTCATTCTGGATCGCATCGGTACCGATGTACCATATAACATGGTAGGTAATATGTAATAATATTAGTTTCCCCTATATATATGAATGAATTTGAAATTGAAAATAATAAAGAAACATATTAATAGAAGAGGAATACTACATCCACTCAAATTTTACACAAAAAAATCCACACAAATGATGTGGTTATGTGTGATTGGGCTAATCAAAATGAAGAAAGAGAAATTGTATCAAAAGTCACCAATCATACATAGCCACATCATTGTGTGGATTTTTTTGTATAAAATTTGAGTGGATGTAGCATTCCTCTTAATAGAATTTGGGATGTGAAATTAATCATCATTAATGCTAAAAGTGTGAAATAAGTTGCTAATACATAGAATCGAGGCGTCTGGAACAAAAAACGTTTCATGTTTCCTCTTTCCCGCCCATCTGATGGTAGGGCCTGATCCATTCGTATCCTTTATGGGCTAATTCAATCATTTACTAACTTAAATGAGTCTCGAATCTAAAAATTACAAAAGATTGCCTAAATTACGACTTCAGCCCTTGCAGTTATATTACCCGTGCCCCCTATACTTTTAAAACATTTACACCTTGTTTTAAACTTTCATATATATACAATAATACTAGGGTTCATTCTCATTTGACTTATAACAAAAAAACCCTAGCTGCTATCTACCTCCCGCCCTTGCTTAGCCGCCACCTACCATCTCAACTACCACCCACCACCACAGCGTCTCCACCACCGTGTATTGCCACTACCACCACCATCACCATTTGAATACAAGAAGTAAAACGCGTTCCTAAATCCGATTTAAAGCCCGATTGGATCTATTTGACCATCGACATGGAACGACGTTGACTACTATCTAAAAAGGCGAATCGATTGGCGAATTGAATGCGATTCGGTGGGCGTTTAGCACACGTTTCGAACCCGTTTGAGAACGGGCGATCCAGATTGCAAAATGTGGGCCTTTGAGCGATTTCTGTGACTATGGTTTGACCTAATCAACTAAAAAATCAAAATTTAAAACACTGGTTTCCGCTGATACCATGATTTAGTGACACCATCATGCGACATGGCAATTGTATCAAAATTTTTGGCCTTTATGAAATATTACATCTGTCTTTAAACTTGGTGTAGTGTTCTAGCCAAGGAGAGACTTGAGATTTCGGAAAGGTGCTTCACAATTTTTTTTTTCCTACCATGATCACTAAAATTTACACCATAATTTTTTTAACCAAGTTAAAGTTGTATTATAAATAAAATAACACAAATATCGAGGGTTGAATATACTAACAAACAACACTTTTTGAAAATAATTACACTTCGTGTTCTAAAATTGGGTGTGGTATGTGCCACACTCGGTATTCATGTAGGTCCATCCATGGTTCTAGCGGTGATCAATATCACCATCACTAGCTAAGATGTACATCACATTTTCACTCTACCACCAACGCTACCACCAACAAGTGTAGTAAGACAACCAACAATAGCATCACCATCCAAACGTATCTCACTTATACACAAATATAACAAACAAAACCAACATCACACACACAACTAACATACAAGGGGTTGATTAAATGACTGACTCCTCCTTTATCGCAATGAAAGACGCATGAGTGAGGGTGGAGGGTTTTAGGAAGGAAGTGTCTTAGGTGCTGTTTGGTTGAAGCAATTTAAAGGAATTTGGGGTCATTTGAAATTAAAATCTCTTGTCATGCGTGTTTGGTTGACCCACCACCACATATTAAAATACCGTACAGTAGCTAACAGTAGGCAATTTTAAATTCTTTGAAGGAGTGAGAGATTTCAAATTCCCATATTTATCTACCCTTTTATTCATGACAAAACTTTATCTTTTCTGCTACTCCTAATTTCTTCTTCTTCTTGTGTAACTTCACTTGCAGATTTTATTTTATTTCTTATTTTTATTTTATTATTATTATTATAATTTTATTTTTTCAATTTCATCTATAATAAAAGTTTGTTATTACCCTTTTTTTTTGTATCCCTATATTCTTTCTTCATGTCCTTTTGCTTTCACAGATCTACTCATCATCAATCTTTAGTTTCAATCCATGAAATTCATATTCTTTTTCTCCCTTTACTCTTCATATCCCCATTCTCTCTTCATTTTGGGAAAAAAAACGATTTAGTAGTTATTTAACAATTTATTTACCAATTTTGTGCAAAAAACAAGTTTTTGTAGGATTTGATTTTGACGTAATCAATTTAATCACTAGATCTAGCAGAAGATAGTGGTGTAAAAATCTGCACATGGTTATTCAAGAGTCATGTGTTCTATGATAAAAGGGATAATAATGATATTGATTATATTGATTACTTGAATAAAATTTCACCAACCAAACAGAAAAGGGGATGTCAATTTCCGAAATTTGATTACCTATATTTTCAAATTCCATGGAATTTAAAATCTCATAATTTAGATTTCCCTGAACCAAACACCCCCTTAGGAGTTAAGATCAATATAGATCTTATATTTGTCCTAGATCCAATGAACTAATTTTAGCCATTCATTTTTCATCAAAACTAATAAAAAAAACTATTTTTCACTTAAAATAAAAAAATAAAAAAATCTCATATCTTGCAAACGGTAAAACTTCAAGCTACGAAAAATACACCATCGCGAGGAGAATTAAATTATCTTTCTACAGATATGCATTTCTATATACTTTCGATAGACTTCTTCTTCTTCTTTTTTTTCTTTCTTTTTTTCTCTTTTTTTTTTTTTTTTTTTTATAAATTTCCTATGAGAAAAATTACATGTGATTTGTAAAAATCACATGTGACTCATTTTAAAAATCACATGTGATTTTTTAGGCGGAAATTTTGAAAAAAAATATTAGTTGAAAGTATATAGAAGTGCATGTCTATAAAAAGATAATTTTAATTCTCGTCGCGATGGTATAATTTTTTTGCATAATGATTAAAGGTTTGCGATATATTTATTTTTTAAAACTAGGTGAAAGTTTTTTTTAATCAAAAAAATAAATAAGCATAACTGATTCATTAAATCTTTTATTATTATTATATAAAAGAATTACATCATTTCGGAGTGATTTTATCAATTCACTCTTATTAAAAAAAACAATTGGGCCAATAAGAGAGCTCGATTTCGCCACGTAAGCAAAATCGTGTTAAGTAATTGGTTAATAAAAGTTAAAATTAAATTGATTTTGGTCAAACTTTAATAAATTTGGTGAATAAATTTGGTTGATAAAAAAAACACATAAAAATATAAGTGTCAAATTTGTGAAAACAAAAACTTAAAAAAAGATGAGGTAATTAATAAAACTTTAGTGGTTGAATTTTTAAAAATTATATAGAGTTAAGTGTAATATTATAAGCCTCCATGTTTTTTAATAACTTTGAATTATAAACAATACATCATTATACTTTATACCCTTTATACTTTATATCTTAAAAAATACAATGTATATGTTGTTTTAAAATAACAACATATAAATTTACATAAGATTATAAGTATCATTTTTTTTATTATATACGTTCAATAAGGACTCATTTATTTCATTTTAAAAGTTTAACTTATGTGGACACGAGTTTACATTTTAAATACGGCTAAATTACTGAAAACGGAAATATAATTATCAAATTCTAAGCACGGGTTACTTTAATATAAAAATAAATATACGCGATTGTACTTATAACTATGACTCATGTAATTCTTATTTATTTATATAAGGAAATCTAGAAAAACATTTTTAAAAAACTTTAAGAAGTATACTTTAACTTTATTAACGCTCATTATGTGTTATTAAACTTGCATCATGTGTACAACATAATATCAGTAGTGAAATTTAAATAAGAACATCAACATCTTTGTCAGCTAAATAAAATTAAATCTTGAGTTACATAACAGAAATGTTTACAAATATTTTGCCAAATTTTAATGGATATTAATGTATAATGAAAAACTCGTATTAGTTTTACTACTTATATCACAATTTTCATGGGCAAATTCTTATATGTGTATATACTGAATTAAAATGTTAAAATAAATTTGAAATGTATAACTATATAATTATATGCAATTACGTTTAAAGAAACAATATTCAGTATTAATACAAAATAATTTTTTTTGTCAAAACCCCGTACATACACATGTATTATAGCTAATATATGATAAAGAAGTGAGATCAATGACAAACAAGGAAAAATAAAAAAGAACAAATAATCAAATCCTAGCATTCCATTTTAATTTCATCAAACGGTAGAGATAAAACCAAGAATAACAAAGAAATGGCAAAATAGTCAATCTAACTCCTTTAATAAAAAACCAACTTTTCACCCTTTTTTAAAAAATAACATATCTTGGAAACGGTAAATCTTCAAGCTACAAAAAATATACCATCGTGACGAGAAATAAATCATCTTTCTATAGATATGCGCTTTTATATACTTTCGACGAACTTTTTTTTTCAAAATTTTCGTCCAGACAAATCACACGTGATTCGTAAAAAAATCACATGTGATTCTGGTTTTTGTTGTGATTCGTGTGTAAATCACATGTGATTCTGTTTAAAAAAAATCACATGTGATTTTAGCCGAGTCAGAAACACAATTTACAAAAAAAAATCGCATGTGATTTTACAAGTCACATTCAATCTTTAGAGTAATAAATCACATGTGATCTTTAATTTCAAATCAACTTATTCCTTCATTTTATAAAACAAATTTCTGAAATCACGTGTGATTATGTTATTTATTTTTTTGCTATGTTATGAAAAAATGTAAATTACGTGAGATTCAGTTTTAATCTAAAAATGAGTAAATCACATGTGATTTACTTTCAAAAAATAATTTAAGGTAAAATCACATGTGATTTGCGGTAAATCACATGTAATTTATGGTAAATCACATGTGATTTAAGGTAAAATCACATGTGATTTGCACAAAATCTCATGTGATGCTTTGATGGGTCACATTGAAAAAGTTAAAATCTTATAAAAATAAACTACAATCTTTTTCAAATACTAAACCTATTTTAAAAATCCACATCCACAAAAGTGAAACACATGACAATAACTTTTTACAAAATATAAGGTAAACAAAAGATTTGGAAATGTAATGGTAAAACCAAGTAAAAAGTAACCAAGTCACCGGCCATGGCCCCTATGTGGCTACGTATATCTACACTAAAAAGTAGTACTCCGTATAAGAAAGTTAACTAAAAGACCAATAGGACAAAACATTACTGTTCATCATCTTGAACCTCACTATCTTTCATTTTTTCTTCTTTTTATTCAAAAACACAACTCGAGAGAGTATATGCACGTTTTTTTTCTTTCACTTTCTTGATCTATTTCTCAGTTTCTTGATCTATTTTTTTCAGTTCCTTGATCTATTTTTATTTTCTTTTCTTTTTATTCCACCTATGCAAAAACACAACTCGAGAAAGTAAATAACACATAATTTCGTGTGATTTTCTGGTGAGTCACCGTAACTAAACCACCACCACGTCATCGATGTACATTGTAGATTTGTGGATTCTCGAGAATCCCCGTCACCAAACCACAAAAAAATCAAAATATTTAGTAAAGATTCGGTTATTATTGGGTTTGAAAAAGATTAAATGTGATGAAGATGAATGTATGATGAGAGAGAATTGTGTGTGTTTTATGAGAGAGAACCGGAGAGTTAGGTGAATGAGAAGAGAAGGTGAGAGAGTGAGTAGAGAGTGTGTCTGAGTGAATGAAAGTGTGTAGACCAACCTACCCCTAGGTGAAATTAAATGATGTGAGATCCAACCGTTGGATGCATAAAAGATCAATGGCTCAGATTGAGCAATTTGTTCTTTATCTTTTTTTTTTGTTCTGTATTGAACTTTTGTCATATGATAAATATAAGATCTATATTGATCTTTTCTCATCTCTTAGAGCACTCCCAACGATTAACGCCGGACCCGGCGTTATCCGGCGTTAATCGTTGCACTCCCCACGTTAAAACGACGTTAAAGTCCCTAAGTTATTCGGGCAACAAGCGTTGATGGCTAAAAAAAATAAAATAAAATAAAATCTTTTTCATTTTACCCCCCCCCCCCCTGACGGCTACTAGCCGTTGGGGTTTAAAAAATTTTCATTTTACCCCCCCCCCCCCCCCCCCCCCCGCGCGTTTCAAACGGCTAGTTTAATAACAAAAATAAAATAAAATAGAATAAAAATTCAAAAACATTTTTTTACCACTATAAATACCCAACTACAACACCAATTTTTTTCACACTTCCATAATTCAAATTCACAATTTATATACTTCCTCTCACACTTTCATAATTCAAATCCAAGTTCGTTCACAATGGATCCGAATCAATTTAATGAATTTCCTCAGCAATGGTCAGACGTTGATGACGAAACTGACTTCGAATTTATGGCGTCAGCGTACGAGTATCAGCAACAGTTGGAACAAGAAGAAGCATCTCAACCTCCTACTCGTGCTCGTACCCATATATATCGTGAACGTAAGATTGCAGAAGAACGTCTGCTTAACGACTATTTTGTTGAAGGTTGTAAGTATTAAAACCGGAATTTTCGTAGAAGATTTCGTATGAGCCGGAAACTATTCGTGCAAATAGTCGAAGGTATTGAATCTTATACTTCCGAAAATATTCCAGATCATTTTAATTACTTTAGGCAAACACCCGATACTACGGGTCGAATGAGTTTAAGTGTTCTAATGAAGTGTACGTCTGCCATACGCCAATTGGCTTACGGCACCACACCCGATTCATTTGATGAATACTTGCAAATGGGTGCGAGTACTTCAAAAGATTGTCTTAATAATTTTAACAAATGCATTATTGATTTGTTTATGCCGGAGTATTTAAGAAAACCAACATGGGCCGACATTCAAAAAATTTATCAACAACATGAAGAATGTCATGGTTTTCCGGGAATGCTTGGTAGCATTGACTGCATGCACTGAGAATGGAAAAATTGTCCAGTGGCTTGACAAGGGCAATTTGGTAGAGGTGATAAAAAATACCCAACAATTATGCTTCAAGCTGTTACTTCTCAAGATTTATGGATTTGGCATGCATTTTTTGGGATGGCGGAGGCGAATAATGATATTAATGTTTTAGACCAGTCTCCGTTATTCAACGAGATTCTTTCTGACAATGCCTCAAGAGCACCTTATATGGTCAATGGAACTAGGTATGAACATGGGTATTACTTGGCTGACGGAATTTATCCACAGTGGGCAACTTCGTCAAATCCTTCTCGGCAACAACTGACGAAAAACATACGTACTTTAAAAGGAAACAAGAAAGTGCCCGAAAGGATATTGAACGTGCTTTTGGTGTGCTTCAAGGCCGTTGGGGTATACTACAACAACCGGCACGTCAACTGGAAATTGTCACTATACGTAGAATCATGTATTCTTGCATTATTTTGCATAACATGATTATAAAAGATCAAAAATTTGCATTACGTGATTATAACGAAGTGTGGGTGGATCCGTCAGCACGTTTGAGGCAACGAAGATGGGTCGAAAGATGTGATACTCACCGTCGTAAGGCAAAAGAAATACACGACCGACAAACGCATACCCAACTCCAACAGGACCTTATGGAGCATGTTTGGCAGACGAATCTTGAACGACAACAACAACAACAAGAGAGCGTCGATGATGAATAAGTATTTGCTATGTTTTGTTATTTTTTTTTCGTTGTAATTTTTTTTAGTTATTTTATATTTGGCATTGTAATATCTTTAAGTAAAGGTTATGTTTTTTAATAAATGAAGTGTTTGTTTTAGTTTAGGGGTTGAAATTGAAAATATCAAATATTAAACCTTAACTTGGGATGTTATGATTGTGGGTGTTTTTTGGGTGAGGTAAGATGAAATGTTAAAACTGATGTGACGCTGACATAACAGATGTTAAAGAATAACTCATGTCATTATTGGGAGTGCTCTTAGAAGGTCATCAATGCGAGAGTGAAATTCCTCTTACAGCTAAAGTAAAGAAACAAACTAATTAGAAAGTCTTTGAAATACAGAAACAAAAAACTAAATTAGAAGAATTCGTTTAAGTTGGGCCGAATGGGCTAGCAAAATAAGCAAACATTTATATTGGGCCCATCTATGAGCTATTACTTTTCCGGGTCAAATTATTCGGGTACCCGATCATCAGTTACATTGTTGTTCAAGAAAACCCTCCAAAAGAAATAGACTTGATCTCAGTTTGTTTAAATTTAAACAATCAACTCCTAAGGATTGTGTTTTGGATTCACAAAGGTATGATTTTAAATTTAAATGCCAATAAACTTAATCTCAGTTTGTGTTTAAGCTATTATTATTAGGAATTAAGTGAATTTCGATCCTAATATTTCTTAGGGCTTTGTTTTTTTTATTACCTCAATTTATGTGTGTAAGCTACTAAATGTTTATTCACTCACCTTGAAACAAATACTATATACTTTATCAAATTTTAGGTTTTCGACATAATTTCGGTGGTTAGGCTATGCGCACAGGGTCGGTCGAAGGTCGGTTGAGGTCGGTCCTCCTTTTGTGGAGGTGGAGGTCGTGTTCGGTTGGGGAGAAAAGAGACCCAAACTCGGTTGGCCAAACAACCGAGTATAACACACACTTTACCTTCTTTTTTTTTTCAAAACTTTACTACTTTTACAACATTATAAATACCAACCTCAAACACATTTTTAAACACACAATTTCAAACACAATTCAAACAACTTCTCTTCAATAATCATCATGTCACAAAGAAAAACTCCCAACTCAAAAACCCGACGATCCCGACTTCCCCAAAATTCCCCGAACTTGAATTTCTCACCGGATCCACCGTTTCAATTAACCGGTTTAATACCACCCGGTTTTAATTATCAAACACGACTACCACAACCCAACCTTAATCAAAACCCATTTTACGTCAATCGTCCATATTTCCCACCGGGTCGTCCGAGTATCAATCAAAACCAAGCACCAAGCGGTTCGTCATATCATCCTAACATGAATTTCTCACAATCTTCTCAACATAATCAATCGTTTTCACCGCTTCATGCTGTTAATCTTGATATGGATTATGAGCATTTTATGGAATTCCCTCCTGCTCAATGCTTCACGTCTCAACAATACCCGACTCAAGATGCTTCGATGGGACAAGGTTCGGGGCACGGTTCATACCCGACTCAAGATGCTTCGATGGGACAAGGTTCGGGGCACGGTTCATACCACGGTTCTATTCGTGTTGAAGACGATGTCGAAGAGACGTCACCCGTCAAATCAAAGAAGGTTACAAAACGGGCTACAAAGGGGAAGGGCAAGGGCAAGAATGTTGCAACCGCACCCGTCGTACCATGGACAAAAGCGGAAGAAGTCGCGCTTTGTAGAGCTTGGGTACATGTGTCAGAAAATTCGGAAAGAGGGAACTCTATCAACCGGAGTGGGTTTTGGGATGAGGTGATAGCGTACTTTGAAAATGAAACTGGTTCAACAAGAACCTACGACTCCATAACGACCAAATGGAAGGGTAGGATTCGTTCTAGGGTTGGTTTCTTTTGTGCAATTATGGATAATATCAAGGATAATCACGGAAGCGGTGAGAATGACGAAGACGACTATGAAAAGGCTTGTAACGAATACCGTGTGCTTCACAAGCATGAGTTTACATTGAAGGAGTGTTGGAAAATTTTGAGAGGGCATTCTGCTTGGAAAACTGTTGAGATGCCTAATTTCACCAAGACTAGTCGGAAGAAATCCAGGACTTCGGAAACCACCTCGGGGTCAACAAAAGGTCCTTTTCATCCCCAAGAGGTGGATGATTCTGAAGAAGAAGAGACTCGAGAATCACGACCAAAAGGTCGTGACGCAGCCAAGAAGAAATCACACGAGGCACCCGCTTCATTTGTTACTAATATGGCCGAGAACTTTTTCAAGATCAAAAAGTCAAATAAGGAAAAAACCAAGAATATGGAAGCGGAATACATAAAGTTGAAGCAGAAAGAGATGGAGCTTGCAGAGGCAAGGGCAAGGCGAGCCGAAGAGTTAAAAAGGGAGAAACTTGAGCTCCAACGTCAGCAGCTTGCAATGGCAGCACAATCAACCCGGACGCAAGATTTAATTTTCTACAACACACCTCTCGACCCAAATATGCCCGCACGACAACTACAAGAACTTGAACAACTTAAGGCCGCAATCAAAGAACGTTACACCTTAGATTATTAAGTTGCAGTTTTTAATAAGTATTGTAACGTCTACGTTTTATTAGTTTAAGTTTTTAATTATTGTTGTAATGTTAAGTATCTATACTACATTATAAAGCATTTGGGACTTCCTATAAAAGGAAGTCTTAAAATTTTAAGACCAAAAACATTACTATAAAGGGAAAAATAGAAAATTAATGTAAAATCTAAAAATTTAAGTCTCATTAAATCATATGTAATTGCCTCCAATAATGATACATTTTAATGAAATTATTTATAATAAAAGTTCATTAAACTTATAACCACTAATTTAATGCTAAAATGTGAAAAATAAAAGTGTTAACCATTTACACTATTAATAATTTAAATGTTCTACTTTTAAAAACATATCTCTACTAATTTATAATATTTGAGACATGCTAAATAAATAAGTTAAAAATGAAAAACATTTGCTCGCCACAAAATTAGTCACCGGGTACCCGCCGCCGCATTGCACGGGTACCCCTCTAGTTTTTATTAATGAAGTTTAATTTTGTTTTTAAAAATATTTGAATTAAAAAAAAAAAAAAAAAAAAAAAAAAAAATCTCATGTCACCACTGTGGCAACTAGGTCGTCGGAGAGAGAAAGCTGATGTGTCACCGACGAACTAGGTCGCCATTGTGCATAGCCTTAGTTCCATACACCGAGTATTAGCGTTATTATTTTATGGAACGATGAAATTTGTTCCGAAAAATGTTAATGACAATTTTTTTGCAATGTTGGGCGCTTCTGCGTAAGTGCCTACTTGATACTGACTACCACAATTATTCGATCCACTTAATGCTGTTACTTGGGTACATTGGCCATTCATGTTTTCCTTACTCATACCTCGCAAATGAATATGATCAGCACCTTGCAAGTTTTAACTTTTCTATGTTATTTGTAATAAATAAATACAAAATTGTTTCCATAATACCATAAAATTATGTACATTACAAGGTGTTGGCTAATTCCATGGCCAAACATGCAAGTATTTGCCATGGAAACAAAATAACTAAACAAGAATTAAATCGTTAGCCAACGAAAACGAAGAAATTAATTAACAATAATTAAAACCCCGATTGGTACGCGTGTCAAATGACCTTAGGTTTAAAACCCACTGATATTAGGACCTTCTTAACATCATTTTCTCATAGAAAATTAAGCCATAGGGGCTGATTTGAAATCGTTTCACAAATCGATCAAATAACGCGTTTTAGGCCATTTTTCACGTACCCGATAAGTATACCAATTAAAATATGCGTAACAAATGGCTATGAGATCAAAAATCACAGATCATAATACCCCTTATGGGTCGTTCATATGTGAAAAGATTGAGCCCTAGGGGCTGTTTTAAACATGGTTTCAAAAATCATCAAAAAAACACCCGATTTGGTCATTTTTACGCATACCCGATAATCATATGGCACATATGATGGCTCGTGATACCACTATAGGTGATGATCAATTATAATAAACATATTAATACAAATAAATGCAGTGGAAAACATCACCAACAACGGATCCATATAGCCATATGATCAATCGATAAATAAACATAACAATTAGTATACCTTTGAAGCGTGATTCACGTTTCACCAACAACACCAACACCACAATTAGATGTATGAAACCAAAAGATCAATAAGGTTGCTCTTTTCTTATGTGTGAAACACACTACACATCCACAATCACCACCCGATGCTAGTCTAAACCCCGTAACACGTGATCTAGCCTTTAACTACTCTAGAATAAGGTTAGATGGGATCAAAAACACAAAACCCTAATATAAGGGTGGGTTATTTCGTGGTATATGGCTAGAGGAAGAGGGAGAGAAAGTAGGTATGTGATTAAAATGTAATTACCACCCTTAATGACCAAATCAATGAGTAGTTATCAACATTTAACTTACACTTAGGCCCCTGACTTTTCTCCCTTGTTCCTTTCTCACCTAGGCTTGCCATGGGGGCCCTAAATAGGATTTCCCATTTGTTGGTCTAATCCAATAAACTAAGTACTAGCTTAGTTATTAGTAGCCCGTTATTGATCCCGAGTTACGAAGGTTAAATATAACGTAAATACGATCGATACGGTATATTAAATGGTGTCTATGTGTATAAGTGTGTGACCCCATAGGCTCACATATGTCTAGCCATATAATTATTCATTATGACACAAGCATACTCCAACAACGAATTCATAAACGCACGTCGTTTTTTCTTTTCCTCCTCCTCCAACTTCAACATGTCAGGTTCTTCCAACCACAACCTATTAGCCTCTTCCAGCCTTAAGATGTTGGCCTCAATATTCTTCTTCTCTTCTTCCAACTGTAACCTTTCTTCCTCTGCCAACGCCAATCTCAATTCCTCTAAAAGGAGATACTCCTGGAACATACTAACGCTGATTACATGTGTATATAAAGGCCATACAACTAAATGCGAAGAAGAAATATTAACCTGAGCAACGTCCACGTCAGATTCCGGCAAGTCGATCAATTTGAGATAAATGCTGTTAAGTGAATCGGAAAAGGCAGTCCTTGTGTTTGGAAAATGTGACTCAAAATCATGTCTTGTACAAAAAATGCATGAAATTTCTAAAATTAAACAATGGCAGCGAGAAATAACTATAGATTAGTTGAAAAGTATACCCGAAGACCGGCAGTTCTGTCATGTGCAAGAACCTGTGAAGGTTTAAGTGTTATAAAATTCCGGCAGGTCATGTTATAAAAAAGTGAGTCTACTATTCTTATATTATAATGAATATAAAGAGAACCTGACTAATACACTCAAGTTTAAAAACTTGGATATTCAGACCGGCAATTACATGATCCTTAAGGTTTTTTGTTATGGAACTACTTCCACTCTTGCATTGTTTTGAATTTACTTTCAAACCAGTATTCGCACGTTGCTGTGACTTTTCCAGCCCCGAAAAGTAGGTATCGACAAGGCTGTGTTGGGTCCTGACCGGCGCTCTGGGAACGTAGTCATTGAAAAAATCTTGGCTATCTATCCACCATGCAGATTGGAACTCATGTATAGTAGGTCTCAAATCAGTAATTGTAGTTGAATCCTAAAGTTCAGTAATGGTACCAAAAAACAATATATGGTTTAGTTAATTACTTTAATTAATATAAAGTCTTTGGAGTCATACATTACAAATGTGGCCTCGTTAGTTTGGCCTGCTAATGAAATGCTCTACCGGTGGTACCTACTGCTAGTACAATCTGAACTACTGCTACTGGATTGTAAATACTGCTAGTTGTTGTTAGGATCATCTCATTCTGCCATCAAATGGTAAACTACTGCTAGTGTATCAATTACACAATGGTTGCCACATACGACTACTGCTGCCAGTTTTATGACCACTGGAGTTATTTGTGACTGCTGCTTATGTTTTTAGATTGTAGTGATAAAAGGAAAAAACACAGCCAGAAACAGATAAGGATGCAACATTTGCTTATAAAGAGTTGAATAACTAAAGTTTGCATACGATGTCGTGCAAAAAAAAATACTGCTTATCATTCACAAACAATACATATTGAGATAAGACACCATTTTGTAAGGGATTTGTAATTAAAATCATAAACTGCAAGATTGTAGTGCAAAGAATGTTTCCACTGCTAGATTGCTTGAAAAAACTATTACTTGTGGGCAATCACTGCTAGTTAGTTTCTGATGATTGTGGATACTATATGGGCTGTTTTGTAACTTTCTGGTGATAACATATTTATTCCCCAAATCACTGCCGATCATTTAATTGGACTTTCAAACATTCTCAATTGGAGCTAACCAAAAACCCTAATCACGCACAACACTTAATTTCAACAATCCCACATCCCACGAACCCTAACCTTACAATGCCGACTGAATTTTCGACTACCCAAAAACTGATTGCTTACTTAGTTAAGAATGAACACTCTGAAGGCTTCCATGATATGATAGATTTCATCAAACACAGCCCCATTCATTATGCATTGACTGTTGCACCTGTTATTCTGAAAGAGTATATTCATCAATTTTGGTGGACTACAGAGCTTAAAGAGAGGAATGGAGTAAAGGTTATTAGGGCAGTGGTTGATGAACAGGATATTCTTGTTACAGAGGAGTTGATCAGGACTGTGTTGAAGTTTCAGGATGCTGAAGGAGTGGTTAATATGTCAAATGAGGAGATTTTTGATGGTTTGGTGCATTGGTAGATTTGGATTTGGACAGTGGAGACAATGGGGATGGTTATTTGGTGGCTGACATGGAAGGTAAAGAAGCAGTACTAGATGATTCTTTAAAGGCTGCAGATGAAGAAAAGGAGAAGGAAGTAGTGCAGGCAATCACTGCCAATGTTGCTGCATCCGCTGCTAGTATTGAAGTAACCACTGCTGCAACAACTGCTGGTACTATTCTAGCCACTGCAAGTTCAGACGTTTCAAGTGCAGAGGCAACCACTGCTACAATTATAAGCACCACAATAACACCAGCACCAAAACCAAAAAAGGTTGATAATGAGATTGCCATACAATTGCTCAACCTAAAGCAACCTCACCCTCTCCCTGCACCCAAACCTATTGTAACACCCCCAATTTCGTGATACGCAGCGGAATTCAAACTGGGTGTTACTTCATGGCACAACAGTCATAACAATAGAAAACGTACTCTAATGGAGTCGTTTTAAAAGATTTATCATTCGATTTATATAAATATCAGAGTTTACAAAAATGAGGTCCCAGTTGGTTCCATTGTTTACAAAATACATTAAATGAGTTTTTGAATGATACTAAAATTTATAGCCTTCTTGATCTAGTCCTTGCTCTTCCGTGCCAGCTTCCGACATTATGGACCTGAAATACATGCTTAAAACTGTCAACACAAAGGTTGAGTGAATTCATAGAGTTTGTTTGATGGTTGAACACATTATGTTTGTAGTGTGAGTTATAAATTCACACCAATGGTTTGAAAACCAAAACAGTTATTATTAGACTAAGCATCATGCAATCAAGGCGTTAACGTGTTCCAAAATTAATTGGAGAAAATGTCGGTGCGTGCCCTATCAGGTAAAATTGCCGTTTTTACCAATGTTACTCAAATATAGTGCGTTTGTTTGCCTTTAATGGGGCCAACACAAACGAGATTCGTCAATCCCAATAGATCTATTCACAATATTCGCGCCCACTCTCACATAGTGATTAATGATTCATGATTAAGGGACTTAAGTTTGGCAAATGCGGAAACTTAGTGCTAATAACAATCAGATAAGTATATAGTTTGAAAGCAATGTGTTCGGTTTAAAATAAAGCATGTATCTTCCCCAAGGGTTTGTAAAACAATTAAGTAATAGAAAGTGGGGCTATGAACTCACGGTAATCAGTAAAAGTTTAAAGTACTTATAAAAGTAAATGAAAATAGTTGAGCATGTATTTCCCCCAAAGAGTTTGTAAAACAAGTATTAAAAGAGTAGGGGTTATGACTCACCTCAGAGTAAATGATATCAAATGTATAATGAGAATGATGGATATGTCGTGAGAACTTCTACGTGCAACCTAAAAATGAAATGTTGCGACTTAGGTTTGGAATAATGTTTATGAAAACATAAACCATCCTATATATATATTCCTATGTTGATCACGATGTAGTACATGGTTTATGTATATGACGTTTATAGAAATGGTCTAGTTGTGAAAACGTGTATAGTTTATATATATCGTACTACCGTTCGGGCCATCATAATTCAGAGGTCATGTAGTAAACGTTCGAGGAGCTAGGACACTTTAAATCGTAAATCCAGCAACTCGTCGATACGTTTTACTCAAATGAAACCCCTCACATGAAGCTCCCTAGTTTTGTAGCACTTAGTAGATAAAACATAATTTTTATTTATATATCATAAGTGTCATATGGTTTGTAAACACAAGTTACAAGGTTGTTTGGTTTTGATTAGGAATCATAATGGTTATTACAAATATCATCATAATTTATATCACAAGTGTTTAAAGAAAAGCTTACAAGTTTCTAAATTGTAAAGTTGGTTATTACAAATATCGTCATAATTTATATCACAAGTGTTTAAAGAAAAGCTTACAAGTTTCTAAATTGTAAAGTTGGTTATTACAAGTTCTCGTCGTTTCATATATATGATTACCTTAGTTAACGATCTTGGGTAAACAAGCCTTGAGGCTTTAGCCATGGCCTTGCCGTGACTTTGGTCTTGACTACCATGGTCTTGAGACTCAACTTTGGTCTTAGCCGTAGCCGTGGTCTTGGTTTATGGCCATTAGGCCTCTTGGTTTGCTTTTAGTTGTGACAAAAGTATAGTTATGAGACTATATTTACGGCAGTTTCTGTTTTTGAAAGATTTATGGCCTGTTTAAGCGTTTTCAAGGTCCGAGCTTCTTTGTTATTGAAGGAAAACGCCGTTCCGGACAACTTTCGTGTTTTAATTTTTTTATGATTCGGACCAGAAGTATGACTTTCAAAATGGCAGAACCCTTAACAGTTTCAAAATGGCAGTTTTGGCGTTTTGGTTTCGCTAACTTCTTTTGCCTATAACTTTTGACTCGTTTGTCCGTTTCGGGTGGTTCAAGTTGCTATGTTTACCTTTTTATCTTGTCTACCATATTATGTAAGTTATAAAGTCCTTATGTTATTGTTTTTAATGGTCTCATACGTGTATAATATGACTAGTTTACTAGTTTGTTACTTTTATGACAATATATGAATTAAAACAAGTGATTGAGTATATGTACATCATGAATCAACATAGTAACTATTATATGGCATGAAATAGTTAAGATTATGAATAATAAAGATGAGATGATGGTGGTGATAAGTTGCTTACAACTTTTGGCTTTCAATAAGAAATGTGTAACTTAGTAAGGATAGGACATTGATTGATCGCTTAAGACTTTGGATTGAGCTAGCTTTCCACACCTTGGCACCCTTGAAAACATGAAGAGTTAGTGATGAAGTAATAAGTGACTTGAATGGATTTAAACTCAAGAAGATCACTTAAACTTGCTAGAGATTTGATGTAGTAGCTTGATCTTTGGAACTTTTATGCATAAACTTGGAGTTTATGGATCAAATGATGGAAGATATGGATATTTTAGAGTATGAACGACCCAATTCAGTTTGTGGAGGTCTTTGGGATGTATATCACTTGCTATTTATAGGAGGGTAAGTTTGGTTAACCATATATTGGGTTAAATATTAACCATGGTTAGGTTTAGGACACTTGTAATGATCTTAATGAACCAAGGTTAGGATGATGTCACCAATATGATGACTCCCCCCCTAAGTTCTGTCATGGAAGAGATAAGATGACTTATGTGGTTAGTTTTGATCTTATCTTGGTTACGGAGTGAGTTTTGGTTCCGTTAATCGCTAACCGAATCCATAAAACGTAAAACCGGGTATCGTAAAAATACGAAATTTGTAGGAATGATGAAACTCATCATTATACTCCATATAAAAATATAAAATGGGTGATAAGTCTCATTGGGTGTAAAAATGCTGCTTAAAGCTGGAAATACGGGTAAAAAACGCGTAATTCGCAGTTTATCCGAAAAGAACGAAATTTCAGGGAAACGACCGTGAATTTATTTTGAGTAGACTAAAATTAGTCTAAAAGTGATATGAGATGTCAAACTTTGGTTTTCGTCAAATGCGAGATAACTTAACAGTTATTTGTGAAGTTTAAAAGTTACGCGATTTAAGCAAAAACGTAGAACGTACAAGGTTAATTTCTTTATGGTCAAAGGAGGAGGGAAATATGTTTGACTTTTCCAAAAAATGTAAAAGTTTCAAAAACATATTAGAAACACAGTGCAGGAATCGTTAAGTCTGGATGTAAGTAGAATTGTTTAAAACGTAAGTTTAGTTTTGTTCTGCGCTGGGCTTATTTGGTAATATTAAAAATAATAAATCTTAAAAATTCTCAAATTAATCATGAGTGATCTAAAAATTTATCTGATGCGAGGAAAATTGTCAGAGTTAATTTTCGTTATACGTGTGATGTTTAAACGGTGGACCGTCTAAAACGAAACTTTAAAACGATGTTTACTTAATAATTTTTGCGAAAATGATCTAACGATGGTCGAACTCTCAGGTTATTACTAAAATAATTTATCTTACGAGAATGTGGATTAAAAATTTTACGAGATGAATAGTGAATCTGAATAGTAAAAGTGAATAGTAAATTCTCGAAAATAAAAAGTAACCTAAAAATGCGGGTGGTTACACCTATTGCCAAGAGTCTAAAGATTGGTGAAGCTGTGCATAAAGGTGTAGTTATTGAACCTGATATTGGAAAGGGTAAAGGGATTGCAGAGCCAACATTGAAGTTTGAAAGTAGAGAGGAGCAGATAACTTATAATGGAGAATTTTCTAAAAGATTATATATGGAACTAAATGCTAAAGAAATTTCTAAAGAAAAGGAAAGGGCAACGCATGAAGAAGCCTCTGAACAAGCTGTAGAAGATTGGAAAAAGGAACAGATGTATTATCAAGCTTCTGAGAAAATGCAGACAGAGATGACTATGGATGTATGGGGTCAGTTAGACATAGGTACAACGTCTAAGATGCTGGTTGAGAAAGCGAGGAAGATGAAACAGGACAGGGAATTTAAAGATTATCATGCAAAGAAGAACAAACCACCAACAAAGCAACAGAAAAGAAGTCAGATGATAAAGTTTATCAAACACATGGATGATATGAAAACTGTAAATTTGAAAAGTTGTTCTTATGAGAAACTTGAGGAGTTGTATAAGATTTACATAAGAAGGTGTGATAACTTCATCCCCATGAATTCTCAGAAAGAAGTTGAGATGCTAAGGAATAGACAAAAGAGAACATGATATGTGATAGAGGAGTCAAGCTCAAAAAGACAGAAGGTGGATGATAAAGAGAGATTGGTTCAATATATTGTGGTAAGTGATAAAGTGGCTGAAGATCCTATTAATCCTACACCTGTAAAATCTATACACCCTATCATAGATGGGAGGATTGTCTCAGTGGATGAAAGAGAGATTATTGAGCTTACTAGACAAGATGGAAAGAAAAGTCGGTACTATACTTTTGGGAATATGTTATTCTTTTTTACTACAAATGATTTGGAGCAGCTGTGGAAGGTAATGTCTTTTAGATGTGGAAAGCTTGGACCAACAGGAACCGTGTCTAGGTCTATGTGGACTGCATTGAAGTGCATGTTTGAGCCCAATCCAGAAGATAAATGTTGGGAAGCTTGTGTGGTTGAAGAATGGATGTTGTATGCTTATCCAAGAGTACACGTTGTTAAGACTTCATAAGAGAAAATCTACATGCTGGTTGACAGAGATTACCCTTTAATGAAGACTGTAGCCAAAGCGATGTTGGAAGTTAAGCTTAATCTGCAGTGTACAAAATCAACTCATCCAATTGTTCATCCACTGCTGAGAAAGATTGAGAAGATTTCTGATTATGAAATTCCTTTGGCCATAAAAGGCAAGCCTCAAGGTAGAATGAAAAGGAAGGCAGACAGATCAAAAGCATTTGATGAAGAATCTGAGTCTGATAAGGTATTGTGGGCTTAGATAGGTGGAAATGGAACATCTAATTTTCTGTGTATGTTTACTTTTTTACCTATAAACAATAAATAAATAACAACAAAGTTTAACAGGCTTACGTTTGAAAAAAGGTTCGAACGATCAGTTCTTTTAAAGATGGTCTTCCTGGACCAGCCAAGTGCTCTTGGTATCACATTTGGATGTTTAATCCACCAAGCATTAGATTTTTCAAACGACTCAAGGATCCACACCTATGAGAATTTAAAATAAATAAATAAATAAATAAAAAATAAATAAATATAGAAATGAGTAAAAATGTTATGTTGGAAAATGGATACCTGAAACCCAAACACAAATCCAGACAGTGTATATGTTGGACAATGCTTTGGATCTTTCTTCAATCTTAAAAGGTGGTCATCCGTGTGCTTATCAAATACATTATGAAGTTGGTCGTATAAATGAGTCCAAATATGCTCACCCCAGGGAAAAGCATTCCAATCATCTAGATTATCAACTAACCTCATCAGTGTATCATCCACCTCACATGTCAACAAACGACCCATAAAGATCACCTCTAAGGCTAACAAAAGACAAAGACGTACATCGTCTTCATCAGATATCTGTCGAAACCGCTCTTCATCCTCGATAACACCAATAACATCTAAGTTGGTTAGAATATAGCCTTGCTTGTCAGGAAATACCCTGTTACGAAAATTTAGAGAACCAGATGTATACAACCCAAAGCTTACAGATCCAAACCGCAGGCCGGTCATTAGACAAAACTCACGACGACCAAAATGTAAAGCATGCCCATCAATGTAAAAAATGAAGGGCATATCATAGTGAGAATCGTCAACTTTATGTTGTTTCCTTAGCATATAATCTATGATGTTCGTTTCATGTTCACAAAACAAGAGATCAATCTAGCTTCCAAAGCAGGTATTCCTAAACAAGATGCGGCGTTTTGCGTCTAACTTTTGCTTTATCAACCAAAAGTAGTTCAGTTTACTCGTAATGATTAACTTAGTTTCATAGTCCTAAAAAGGGTCAACAAAAACAAAAAATTAATTCTGACCATAGAAGGAATGTATACCAACGTCGTAAACAATTGCGTAGACGATGCATATAAACCACTCCTTATTAGTCTACAGACTGCCACTAAAATTTTAAATGAACCAAGTTATGTTACATACATAACTAACGACATCTAACGTATTATACCCTACATAATTACGAATCAAACAAACATAAAAAAGGAGCAATGGATTATAAAATTGAATTAACACCTATCTAACATAGGTATTAATCAAATAACAACTACGATTTATTATAACATAGAACAAATTGGAAATAAATCATATGTAATAAACAACGAGAAAAATATTTACGTACCATATTTGGCCATATTTTTGAAAAAAACTTGATCAATCAAATGTGGTTTGCAATCAACCCTGTAGCTTTCTAGATGGTGACATAACTGACGATACAAGGAAGAGAGGGACTGAGGAAGAAGAGGGTTTGATTTGTGAGAACAAGTAAGTAAGAATGTTTTTATGCGAGAAGAAAAAACAGAGAAAAACGGTAGCTGTGAATGGTTTTGTGCAAGTGGGTATTTGATTTTGAATAGAATTGTAATGTACTGTTACTATTCAAAAGTGTACTTTCTGTGTAATGTGAAATGACGAAACAACCCTTATTAAAATATACGGTTGCCCAGCGCACTTTAGTTGCCCAAAAAACAATACCTTACACATACGGGACACTTGTCACGATGTCGCTGAGTTGTCCAATGACAGCGGTTACCCTCGGTCCATTTTCAAATATAAAAAAAAAATGGTCTGAAAAGTGATTAGCCTCAAGGCGCCGGGGGCATTTGCGTCATTTTCCCTTTTTATAATATCCCTTTTTGAGAATCAAGCTGATAATGATACATATAGATTAAAATAATTAAACTGATTATTAAACTAGTGACAACTAGCGGGTTAACCCGCGCGTTGCGACGGGAGTGCGTTGCCCTCGATCATTTTATTCATGGGAATGAATTTGCTAAAGTTTTTTTTTTTTTTTTGGTGCGCACTGTTCATGAACGGGTTACTGTTCATGGGCCAATGCCTTTTAGTATATACGAGCGCGTTAACCCGCGCGTTGCGACGGGAGTGCGTTGCCCTCGATCATTTTATTCACGGGAATGAATTTGCTAAAGTTTTTTTTTTTTTTTTTTTTTGTACTGTTCATGCACGGGGGTACTGTTCATGCATGAACAGTAAAGTGCATGAACAGTATTTTTTAATCACATTCACCAAATGAGTTTTAGTATATATAATAATGAGAGAACGAAGATGAGGGCACGTTTACGGTTGGTTTACCAGAGACAAGAGTTGAAAAAACAATTAAGACAACACAATGATCATGCATGATTGCGAACCATGATATGATCCCTTCATGCACGTGTTTAATACAATGACGTCTTACAGCCTGGCTCTCACCCATAAGATCTTGTGGTTCTTGCTAAACCTCCAACAACAAGTTTCATGAAATTCATTAATCCCACGTATTATACTGGGGAAATTCTCTAAATGCCCCAGTTGCCCAACTTTATTACCCCAAAAGCCCCACTTTTTTTTAACTTCTCAAAATGCCCCATGGGCAACTCTCCCAACTGAATATTTGGGCAACTCTATCAAATACGTGACATGTGTCCCATTTTTTTGGGCAACCTTGTACTTATCTAGTACAAGTGTACTAAAGTTGCAGTTGGGCAACTTTGACTTTTAATATTTGGCAACTGACAATTTTTGTCTTTTAGCCAAAAAGTAATACTTTTTTTTATTATTAAAAAGTACACAAATATTGGGCAACTGGGTCCCACAAGGTTGTACTTTGGGCAACTTATGATGTATTAAGTGTTGAATGTATAAAAAAGGTATAAGTAGTTTAACCTTTATACATCCCTTTATACATTTATACATTTATACAGATAAACTTCCTCAACACACTTCTTATTTGAATCCACCACATCGCCACCACACAGTTCCTCAACACAATCTTCCTCAACACAATTCTCAGCAAGAGCGAACACCGTGTCCGATCACATTGGCAGTACATCGGCACTACACTGTCCGATCTAATGTCTATCAGAAAAACTTTTAGGGCTAGGGTAAGTAATTTTACGTATTTTCATCTATTGATTTATGGTTTTCTTAATTTATGTTTTCGCTAGTTTAGGGTTTCGATAATTTATGGTTTCGCTAATTTAGGGTTAACTTTGACGTAATTGTTCTTGTTTGATTTTGGGTTTCGATATTTTAGGGTTAACTTATTGGGTGATTAATTGTTTCTGTAAGATAACTTGTAACCTATTGGGTGATTCATTGTTCTTGTGGTTTTAGTGATTTGTTGCTACTTATTAAGTTTGACAAACCACTGTAAGATAAGTGGTAGTAAGTGAATAAAGCACTCTAATGATGGTGCAAACTGGTTGGGTTAACGAAACAAAATACACAGAAAATTAAATTGCGACACAACTAAATATAATCCGGGTGATCCCAAGTTTGAGAGTTGTTAGAGTCGTAACCATCGTCGTAAAGATACTCAGAGCAACCTTCAAATCTGCGCTCATCCCACTCTGCATACAATGCATTGAATTCTCTGTCCCGAGCAGCTTCCTCCATCTCTAACAGCACTTCTTCATCTTGGAGCATAAGTCGCTCCCTTTCGGCTTCCATCTCTAACAGCACTTCTTCATCTTGGAGCATAAGTCGCTCCCTTTCGGCTTCCATCTCTAACAGCACTTGTCTCTCTGCTATCTCCCATTCTTCTTCCTCTTTAATAGCAGCCTCCTCCATTTCTATTAAAAGTTGTTGTTCATCAATTTGTTGGCCAAAGTCTTTTTGTTCCGGAAACTGTTGCCTGAAGTCTTTTTGTTGCGGAAACAGTTCCGGAAATTGTTGGCTGAAGTCTTTTGTAGACATTATTGATAGAATTTTGTAACCTATTTAGCAACACCACTTGAATTTAAATTCACACATATAAGGTGGGTAAGTTTGAAAATTTATTACCCTGAATATGTCAATAAATGTGGTGCAGGTGGAACCTCTCCCATATACTTGACATGGGCCCACATTGTAGTTACTTACCTGATTTATTGGGCAACGTTTGCTTATTTATTGCCAATGCTTATTTATTGGGCCCACATTGTAGTTACTTGAGAAGGAAGGTTTGAAATGTATTTTGTATTTAGTACATGCAAGAGGCTGTGATGATGATTATCTTATTTGATATGCAAATGATATGATTTACCGTATGTTGGCATGGCAATTTTAATACATTATTTTGCAGCCACGGCGGTTATATCCTGATGTTTTTGTGTTTACAGATCTGAGCCTATGGCAACACATTATGTATATATGCTGTTAATTGGTAAGAGGCTGTGATGAGAAGTATCTTATTAAATCATGCAAATGATGCGATAGTCCGTTTCATGGCGCGGCAATTCTATACTATTGCAGCCATGACGGTTGTATCCTGATGTTATGTAATCTATTGATTTATACAGATCTGAGCCTCCGTATTATGTTACGAAACTAACACATGAATGATCAAAGATGGATCTACGGCACTACTGTTTGCAGCCATGGCGGTTATATCTTAGATGGAGGCACGTTAATCAAATGCTGATAGTTTGTTTACTTACAATTCAGCTTTGTTGATTGAATGGCATGTCAGACCTGGGATAATTTGTGTGAATCATAAATCAACCTAGATCTGACATGCTATTCAATCACCAAACCTGGATTGCACGTGAACAAACAAGTATATGGAGGACTTTTAGACCAATGTCAAAGCCGACTGTTGCCCATGGTCCATTTAGGGAAGTTAATTTTTTCATATGTTGATATGATCACTTTATATTATCTTTATATTTTGTTACTGATTATGAGGGTAGAATGGTTGTTCAAAAGGGTTTAGCTTACTCTCAGAGTTCATAACTGTGTGGGTGTTTTTAGTGTGTAATTTTTGGTGTGAAACTCTGTGTGTGTGTGTCAGAAAGAGAGGTCAGAAATGATAAGAAAAGAGATTTCAAGGTCATGGTAAGGATAGTGGTGGAATGGTGGCGAGAGATATGAAAGGGTTTGTGAGGGTGCCTCATTAACCCCATTTCACTCTGCACTATTCTAGCAGTATCATTACAAAACCTTTAATCTGTCTTCTTATCATATCTGCTCTCTCTCTCTCTGACACACATATAGAGTTTGACACCAAAAATTACACACTAACATCACATACACAGTTATGAACTCTGAGAGGAAGCTAAACCCTTTTGCACCACCTTTCTAGCCTTAAATATTCAGCCCTAAGCCCTCAGATAGCTTTTTATTAAAAATTAGTTTATATATGTAAAGTAAGAATGTGGCCAGACGCAACTTCATACATTCAAATTGACTTTTCTAAATGATCACGATAGTGTGTAATGTTCATGACACGCCACACTTCATGATTATCCAACAGAAATGCTTTTCTAGAATCCACGAATTGTAGAAAGGTAATTGTTTGAAGTAGTTGGTTTAGTTTTGGACATATCTGACCCTTGTTAATGCATATTACATTGCACACTCGCTTTGGAAGTTTATATGAGTCTGATATACTTCTTATATACTATTGCTAGGTTTTTAAAAGTTTAAATAGTTGTGTATTATTGGGCCATTGTTTATTTGGTGTGAGTATGATAGTAATGTTTCATTTGTTAAATATGATCGCAGTATTAGGAAGTAAGTATTAGGAAGTCAGTATAATTATTGTTAACTGTTTTTTATGTTTTTATTTTATTTCTTAGGAATACGAAGCCAATGTCATTGTAAGGAGCAAATTGAAATACTTTCCAATAATTAAAGAAAAGCTGAATCATACTAGAAAGAAATTGTTTAGGACAACCTGTTTTGGAGGGTGGTTGGATATGTTCTTCTTTGACCATGAACCACATATGTTAGATTATGTTTTACAAAAACAGGGTTTCGTGGATAAAACAAGCTATGACATGCCCCTTATATATACTGTTGATGGTCGTTGTCTACATTTTGGTCGACCGGAGTTTTCTCTGATAACAGGCTTTCGTTTTGGGACAGCAAGTTTTGATTTATATAGTTCAGGGGATTTAACATTTAAGTTGAGGGTATTTCCAAAAAAATTAGGGGTAAAACTTTCCAACTTAGATCTTGTTGGTGTTATTGAGGATGAAGAGTTGTTCGGTAAATTAACTGATGAAGACGCAGTCCGTGTGTGTCTATTGTTATCGTTAGAGGTTATTTTTATGGGTCGCTTATTGGTTGAAGAGGTGGATGATTCACTCCTTCGTTTGGTCGAAGACCTAGAAGCATGGAATTCCTTTCCATGGGGGGAGCACATTTGGAGGCACTTGTATGACCAGATACTAGACGTTGTATCAAACCACAAGTGGGAACACCTAAAGGGTCTGGAAAGAGACCGGAAGTATGTTCCCACATACACGGTTGGTGGATTTGTTTGGGCATTCAAGGTTAATCCTATTTATATTATATTTTCTTAGTATTATTATTGAACCCAATGTATGAGAGTAATGCATCTTTATTATTGTAGATATGGATTCTTGAGTCGTTTGAAAGAAGCAGTCGTTGGTGGAATAAAGTCCCAGATGTCATACCAAGGGCAGTAGCGTGGTCAAGGAAAGTAATGTTTACAAGATCGCATTATGGATTGCTATTTGGCAAGGTAAAACACATGCATTAGACGAGCACCAGTCGGACTGGTATATGCAATTTAATTTTCTTGTTGTTGATGATGTTATTTAGGACTCGAAGATAATTTATGATCTTAAACCAACATTAGACGAGCACCAGTCGGAGTGGTATAGTCAATTTACGGAATTTTACCTGCACTACATACCAAGGAGTCTTCCAACAAAATTACCGCATGATTACGATGTGTATCTACAGAAGTTGGCTGCTTCACGGAAACGTGGTAGGACAGAAAAAAAGTATTTACCGATTGTGTCTAGGGTACAGACCAGTAGTCTTCTTACAGAAATCAGCCTCAAGGATTGTGTCATTCAAGAGTTGAATTCTCGTGTTTTCAAACTCGAGGCTATTATTCAGGTAATTTGCTAGTCAATGTTAAATAATAATTATACGTTTATATTAGAATTATTCTTAAGGATAATACCCTTTATTACTTTGTAGGTCCTTGCAAGTGAAAGAACTTGCGGATTTCGGGTACGCCAGTTCATCCAAGTATTATCTTTATTTCTTTGAAAGAACTATCCGTTTTTTTTACAATGCACTTTATTTCGCTTACAGGATAAATTGGACTTTACTACATCCTTTTCCCACCTCAGCTATGAGTTTCGAGAGCAACTAAATCGTGAATTCCACGAATTGGTTGACTCTCTTATTTCTAGCATTCGTTCAGAGCCGGCAGATTGTGATGATGAGGATGATGTAGTTCTGGTAATGTGATATCCAAATGTACACTTTTGCCATACTGTATTAAATGTATTTTAAATGCATCACCTGTTACTCAGGAGTATCTGTTGGAAGAGGAATTAAGGTTGAGGAAAGAAGAGGAAGAACGGTGGAGGATGGAAGAACAAAAGATGATGGAAAAGGATTTTCTAATGGCTATGATAGAGGAGAAGAATCGCAGGTTGCAAAAGGCAAAGTTGTTGAAGATTGAGAAGGAAAAGAAAAAGAGGTCTATAGCTTTCTATAATTCAGACCATTGGAAAAGAGCCAAGGCAGACATAACACCTGACATGAGGAGTAAAAAAGATGGCGCTGAGTCGTCGTATTACTGGTCAAAAAGATTTGTGGAATCTGAAAATAATCGAACACATGGGTGCCGGGATCCAGATATGACTGCACAGTTAAAAAATGTTAAACCTTGGGTTGAGGTATTAAAAACAACTTTTAATATATATTTTTTTTAAAACTGTTTTTAATTTACGTTTGTGTAGGTTCTTTCCCGAAGGAACAAGGCTATCGACAAAGTACATCTTACTGATGACTACGACGAATTTCTTGGAAAGCAGGGGCCCCTTCGATGTATGTTTCCTTGGTCCAAAGAAGTTCGTGTGGATCGGAGATTTTGGGAATCCTTAGTGTGTTTAGACCCTCCTAAGAAAGGTTGGCTTATGGACGAGGTAACAGTCACACATATCTTTCACCCCGATGGTATATTCATTTGATATTGTTGGTTTTATACCCTAATCAATTTTTATTGTTGATTTATAGCACATAGAGTTGTGGGTGGAATACATGTTGCATTTCAGGCCCGATGGCGCTGATTGGGCTATGGTAACTGCATACTTTGTTCAGCTGCTATTACAAGACTCCATCCCCATTTGGTATGTTAATGGGGAAAAGTACAAACACCAATGGGCTGATGTTGAACAGGTAATAGTTGTGTTCATTGCTTTATACATATATTGTTATGTGTTTTGTAAAACTGGCCTTTTGTGTTATACGGCAGGTTTATATGCCTATAAATGAAAAGGAAAAACATTGGTTTCTGGCTCGATTCCATATTAGGACGGGGGTTGTAACATTTTACGACAGTGGCTATAAGCCTGAAGTAGAGTGGCGTCCTTGGTACAAGAAGATGCGTGCATGTTTACAGGTACCATTGCTTATAAGTCCTTAATTGATAAATGTTTGTCAACACAACAAAGTTAACAAACTAGTTATTGACTAACAAACTAGTTATTCACTAAGTTGCCTATCAGACTTTAAAAAGGAACAACATTTTTGTAACTAGTACTTACAAACAAACTAGTTCTTGACTAAGTTGCCCATGCGTCATAGTTGCCCAACTATAATTAATTATGTAACATACACTTTCAAGTGTTTATGAACCAGTCCCTTGTACTTGATCATTAATTTCATGGTAGTATTAAGCACAAGTCAACTCTTTAAACTGGAACTTAACTGTTTAACCATTTAATACATGTACTATTTCTTAAATGCATATCTTATGGGTTGGTCCCTAGATATGAATGCTCTAATTGTTCTATTATTTATAATACTCTTACAGTTTAATAGTTGCCCATCCCCATTTCTTGTGAAACTTGCCCATCTTAACTGATCTCACAGTTGCCCAAAAAAATTTCACGATGTCTGACAACATTCCACTTGAAGTTCAAATGGACATAGTTAACAGGCTCTCAGTGAGGTGTGTGGCTCAATGCCGCAGTGTCTGCAAGGCTTGGAAGTCTTGCATAGACAACATGCATTTCACCGTCCGTTTTGGTGTTCGAATCACTCCACCAGTTTCATACGTTTTGATGTACAAGCAGAGGTTTAAAGGCTACGTGGGTTTGGTAAATCAACATTTTTACTTGCACCCTATGTCCTCAAACATTTCATTTTCTGACGTCACACCAATTGGCTGGTCACATGGAGTTTGGGGTTTTACCTATGGACCAATTGTCCGTGATACCATGGCGGTCGTTTGGAATCCTTCCATCAACCGATCAGTCGCCACGTTTGTCCCCTATCTTTTGACATCACAGGAGTATGAAAAACGCTTTATCGCTTTTGGGATTCGTCCTGACAATTTTGATCCGACCTTCCTAAAAATTTCATACCCATTCAATCAAACACAGCCATGCACTGTTTTAATTTTCACCTTCTCCTCTAAACAATGGACGGTGTTAGATCAGCATTGCTTGCTTCCGAACACAATCAGAATCAAAAAAGCAAGTCAAGCTAATGTTGGGGGTTACATTTATTGGTGTGGTTATCAGCGGTTGTATGCTAACGATGGTAGCACATTCCGCAGCTATTTGATTGTGTCTTTTGACTTGCTCACCAACCGTTTCCAAGTCCTGGACATACCTGCTGAATTAATAGGCAACCTTCCTTTACCGTTCTATGTTTCAAACATACGAGACAGTCTGGTCGTTTCGGGAAACATTCAAGGGGATGTCAGTTCTGTTTTCTCTATATGGGTTTTATCGGTTGGGGGTGGTAGGATTGCATCTGCTACACAGCTTCTTAGCATTACCACCCCAATAGCACTCAAATTAATCGGTTTTGACGACAACGACGACCCTGTAATTGAAATTGGAAACCAGGAAGGATTTAACGCAAGCATTGTACTATACAAGCTTGCTACTGGGAACTTTCAGCACTTGGGCATTGAGGGGGATGTTGGGTCCTTTACGTTCAAACCGTTACGTGAATCACTTATTTTGCAGACTCATCGTGATATGGCGGTTTATTAGGATGTCTTGTTTCCTTGTAGTTTGGTGTAGTTTATTTTTTTAGTGTTTGCCGTAGGTTCAGTGTGTCAGATGCAAACATTTAAGTTGTTATGTATTGTGCTAACTTGGTATGTAAATTAACAAAATATGTATGGATGTATAAATTTAAGTTGTTATGTATTGTGTTAAGTTGGTATGTAAAGTAACAAAATATGTTTCGATGTATATACAGGCTGGACTACCAATTGTTCTAGACAAAGCCAGTGTCTTCCATAAGAAAGGTATAAATCCGACAACATATGCAATTACCTTCAAGAATGCACCCAACGTTCCAGATCAGGGGACTCTGTTTGGTGATTGTGGTATCTGGGTATGCATATTCTTATACAGACTGTCACATGGGAAGTCATTAGCCGTCGATAACCCTGTACAGGCTGCCCTTGCATATCGTGAGCATATGTCTAATTTTTTTTTTAAAACACAGAGTATGTGTTTGGTAGACATGTTGTTGTCAATGTTGGTTGTAATTGTAACTTTTTGTAACAAGGGATGAATTTTGTATTCGGGTATGTAGTAGCTAAACTGATGTACCAACTACTTTAATTAATGTGAACTCCAAACAGGGATGTATTATTTTGTTAATATCGTTGTCATTAAAAGTGTTCGCATCGTTGGGTTTTTTGTATCGAGCTCTATGTAAAGAATGTATCGGAGGGAATGGTTCGCATTTCGGCAGATAAGTGCCCTTTTCATGGTGGCCTTTTATTACAACTTATTAATTTTATTTTTAAGTTATTTTTAAATAATGAAAAGCATTTCGGCAGATAAGTGCCCTTTACAAGCGTATGTTGCTGTATCCCCTACCTGTTCAGAAGAAACAACTGCTGCAAAGTTAAAGAATTTAGTCGATGAAAAGATACTCATTTTGCAAGATAAGTGCCCTTTTCATGGATGTATTATTTAGGTTAAGTACTTACTAATTATCTTGTTAACATATTTTTAAATGAAATACTCATCAGTGCCTTGATCCTTCTACCCGTGGTTTCAAGAATGCTTATATCCGTGGTTCCACTGACAGTGGAGAGGAAACCACGGCTAGTGTAGAAGAAACCACGGTTTGTTCACAAGAAACCACGGCTAGTTTACAAGAAACCACGGCTAGTTGATAAGAAACCACGGCTAATTCAGAAGAAACCACGGCTACTTCAGTAGAAACCACGGCTAGTGGAGAAGAAACCACGGCTAGTTTAACACACACCAGCAACATAGAACACAATGAAAACACACACCAGCAACACATATTTGGTGATTACGGGGTCTTTGTCTGCATGTTTCTTTCACAGGTTATTAAACCACCCTGATTATATTTGCTATTACTAGTTTTGCCAGTAATAGCCTTACCACATAAGTTTTGATTAAGATACGCATGACACAGACCACTAAGATTAACATAAACATAAATTTTCATGAAACATAGGATTACATGACAACTACCTATGTTACAAACACTCGTGTTAGGCATCCTGAGCCCGCAACACTTTTATTGGAAAACACACAAGCCAACACTGACATACACCATTGCATCATCGTCCCTACCATGGCAACAAATCCTTAATCTTATCTGTGAAAAGGTCAATATCCCGACCCCTTAGTTCGAACTCGCTAGCCAGAACCTTCAGCTCCATCAGTTTGATGTAATCTTTCCTTTGAAGTTCATTTGAAAACTCTGCCATTTTCTTAGGTAGAAACTGTGCAGCTGCAGTCTGCAACTCTTCCACAAATTCACCCCTTTCACGATTCATCAGATCCACCTTCATGAAAACCCTGTTAATATCCGCCGCCAGCTGCCAATACTCGACCGATGCCCTCCGACAGTACAAGATGAACATATCCTCCCATTGATAAGAATTTGACGCTTCACGTAACTCATTCAACCTAAATTGTCCTGCCATGGCTTATTTTTTTACTTTGATCCAAATATTAACCAAAACTTGAATCATGAATAGATGTATATGCATGCTTAAATAGCATAATCAATGACAAAAGATCCAAAAAATAATCACATGCAAAGCCTTAATGAAAGGCTGGGAATTAACCAAGGTAGAAAACAAATAAACAAGCATATTTCAGTTTGACCAACTTTATGAGTTCTGATACTGTCATTTGTTTTTATCTTAGTTTTTAAACAAGCATAATCAATGAAACTGTTTTGAGTCACTATTATAGTCAAAAATCAGCCCTGTCATCATGACTGCATTTTGTATCACCAACTTTGGTATAGATTCTGTCAGCTTTAGCACAAATAATTGAGATGTTCTATTGTAATTCAGCTTTAGCATAAAAAATATGAAACTGGTAGTTGGCTAATATGAAAAGTAGTAGTTGGCTAATATGAAAAGTAGTAGTTGGCTAATATGAAAAGAGGAGAAATTGTAGGTGGTTTTGCCCTGGTCTTTTGCATTGACTAACCTTTCACAATTATTTACCATGATAAAATACAAATACTTGGTTAATACAAACACAACGTTTTATTCATGACAAAATACAAATACTTGTTTAAAACTACACAACCATGTGCAGTAGTGTTTAACTTTAAGCCTACAATTTCATTAGCTAAATAAAGAGAACATTGTACTAGTAATTATCCATGTTATTGAAATCATCCAAGTGATATGTATTTGATGATTCAGGGAGTGAGTTTAGGTTTATGCCAGAATTATCTACGTAACCCTCCCAACCAATGTTACTTGCTTCACCAGCCCAACGTACGGCATCCCAATCCAGGTAAATTCTCCCATTTTGAAAATACTCGTCGTCCGCTTGCGATTGTGGGTCATCTTTCAAATGAAAATGAGTACCTGACGTACGTTTACCCGTTCCTTGTTCAGGTGCCATATCTTGCATAACTTCTTTACCATTGTCTGTCCTGCTATTTGTTTTTTTCTGACTACAAATATAACCTATCTTGTCAGAATACTAATAAACATTATTAGATGCCCATTTTGAATGAACTATCTAGGTTACCTGTTTTCTGCGCAATGGTTCCATGCAGTCTGCACGGGTATGCCCTACGGTACCACACCTCCCACATTTTCTAACTTTTGGCTCCTCATTTTTTGATGGGAAGCGATCTTTGTTTTTAGGTCTTCCTGCCTGCCTCTTATCCATCAACGGCGGTTTAACCTTTTGCAAGTTACCCGGATCATGCCATTCTGACTCTATTTCCAAAGGATACACCATTTCATGATATGTGCCTTTCAGTGCAGTTTTTGTAAACCATGTTTCCGCCCATTTGTTACAGTTAGTCAATTTTTCTTCTCTACACACGGCACACACATGACCACATGGTAGTCCCGAAAGTTGCCATTTCCTGCACGTTATTCGTAATCAAAAACCATACACGAATAAACAACAATTACCGCAATTGACAACCTGTATATTGCAGGTACCTGCAACTGCATTCATTCTTTACGAAATCAACAATATGACTATGACGATTGTCTATAACTTGGTACACAGCACACATGGCAATGCCTCTTACTTCCCAATTCGCACTCTTCCACATTCTATGCTCAACCTTCCTAGATGCCCACTTTGTAAGTTCAAATTCCGGTGCGTCTGCAAAATAAGCGTACATCATGTAACATTTATCGAACAAGTAAATGTGAGACGGCGAAGATATATACCGTAGTATTTTTCGCGACGTTCGAAATACCAATCTTGTAGAAGACGTCTGTAGTACTCCAAGAGCATAGTTATTGGTACCTTTCGGACGTGCCTTGTTAATGAATTTATTGACTCCGCACTGTTTGACGTCAAATAATTGTATCTTTTTCCACTGCAGTATGCTCTTGACCACTTTTCGAACCCGGCGTTTTCAAGTTTTTTGACGGCTTCTGATTTTTTGGAACGAAGCTCTGCAATTGCATTATCAAAATCTTCAGTCGTATAGCTTTTGCACACCTTCCAGTACAAAGCCTTATGCTTTTTATGGGTGATATTGCAATTCATCATCAAGTGACGACAACAATAACCATGAAAGCAATTTGGAAACACTGTGTCACACGCTTTTGTTATTGAATGATGCCTGTCTGAAATAATCGCCAGATTAGGCACTTCACCAATGCATTCTTTCAACCACCCCAAAAACAATGTCCAGGCTTCAGCTGTCTCACCCTGTGCGACCCCGGTAGCGATTGGAATAATCTGATTATTACCGTCCATACCAACAGCAAGCATGTTGGTTCCGAGATACTTCCCTTTCAGATGCGCAGCATCAATTATAATCAATGGCCTGTGTTATCAGAAGAATCAATGGTATCTCAGCAGTGAGTTCCTCTGTGTTATCAGAAGAATCACTTGGATCCACTACACCGTCATCTTCAGAAGAAGAGAGAAATGGGGATGTCAAAGGGCGAGGGTCATGTGGAGGTGTCCAGAACTGGAGAAAATCACTGGATGATGAAGATGATGGAGAAGAGGTTGGATTTAGAACCTCTGGTGAAGTATTCATGGTCAATTTTTGTTGATTGTGTTTGTGATGAAACTAGGGTTCATAATGGTATTTGGGGGTAAAATGGTGTGAGAGAAGTATGCATTGGGAAGATTTTATAGACGGGTTAAAGGTTTACTGTAAGTTAATGCGAGTTGTTGGCACAGTAATTCTAGAATCTTACCGAAGATATCCAAGTCTTGGGTTGGTTTCTACTGAAGCGCATAACTTCAGCAGATTGGATATATGTTTCTGCTGAAGTGTTAAAATTGCGTGAGGTGAGACAAGCTGTACACGTAAGCAAGGGTCAACAAAAACTATCAATACTTTTGACTATTTCTATACACCTTTGATGAGTCTCTAAATACTCATCATTTTTGTACCATTTAAACTGCAAAATCATCTGAAAACGCTCAGAAACACATCAAAATGATCAAAATATCACAAATCAGTGTTTTATGTGTTTTAAATGCAAAAATATCAAAATCAGATGAAAAACGTATCAAATTTGCAAAAATTGCAGTTTTAGTCCCCCAAGTTTCAAAAGTTGTCAAAAACAGTCCCTGAGCACAAAATTTCAAAAGAAAAGTCACCAAAGGTCCTTTTAAAATCATAAGTTGTCAAATTTAGTCCTTTGGTGAAAAATGTTAAAAGTTTGAGAAAATTACAAGTTTAGTCCTTCAAGTTTCAATATTGGCAGAAATGGCCCCTGGAAATTTGCAAAATGACAGATTTGGTCCTTGTACTTTTGAAGCTTGTCAGTATTAGTCCCTTGGAGCATCTTTGATTAGTTGGCAGTAATGGTCCTTGCAATTTTCAGATTTACACAAATGGTCCTTGTCTTATTAAAACTCTTTAATCCTTTTTGACCCTTTCATCAATTTGGACCCCTGTCACTATGCAAATTGAACCCCCCTATTATTAAACACTGCCTGGTCAATCCTTGGTTTGACTAAACCCTTTTGGCGCCAACCTTCATCTTCCCCACTTGTAGCCTGCTATTCCCCTGCTACACTCTACCTTCCCTCACCTTATCCCTTCACCTGTCTCCCCCCACCTCCACACAACTCCAAACACATTAAATGCACCTCCATTCCCTACCACTCAACCTAAACTGCTCATATCTCATTTCCCGCCAAAAATAACAATTTGGCCAAATCTCACAAAAGTCACCCTACAGCTCTGGAATGAGGTGGGATCCACTCAGAAAAGTAAAAGAAAGAAAATGGGTATAAAAGAGAGAGATTGGAAGCAAGCAAGGAGTAGCTAGTTTTTTTAAGTTTTTCCTTTAAAATGTCGTTTTTAAATTAATGTTGTAGTTTAATTAAATTGTTGTAATTTCTGGTATCTGTATTTCCTTTAAGTTAAAAACAACTTTGTATTGTACCTTTGAGCATAAATTCAAGTTTCCATATAAGTTTCAACATTTATGGTTTACTGTTGAGTATCTCAGTTTCAAACTCTTGTTTATAAGCTCCTACAGGAATCTTTTTAAGTTTAAACAAGCTTCTTTAAGCTTATTTTAGCTTCTGGTAAGCTTGTAATCAGTTTCAAGTAATTTCCAAATTTAAGTCAACAAAAGTCAACAGGAGCTCAAAAATGGCAATGGTGATGATTATGGTTGTTGCAGAGGGTGAATATGGGTTAAAATAGATTAGGCCAGAGTAGGAATGGGTTTGGTATTGGTCTGTGCATCAGTTGGAGTTCATGTGAGTGGTTTCTCTTTTTCAAAATTTCAAGTTATTTGCATTTTATGGTCATTTATGTATCTGTGGTTATAAACTGTTAAAACTAGTTTAGATAGTTGCAATTAGGTTATATAAACTCATTTTGATCATTTTAACTAGTATGCTCAGTTGTTATCTTGATTTAAGTTTGTATATCAGTTTTAAAGGGGTGTTTGGATTTGCTCTTAAAACAGTTTTAGAGGCTTGATCAGTGGTTTAAGTTTGTTGCTCTATGTTTGTTTAGTTGTCTTGCACTCCATTCTGTCTCACTTTTGTTCTTGTAACCACTGAAAGTCAAAAATCTCTTTTAACTGTCATAACAGTTTACTGTTGAAATTTTTACAAGTTCATAAGTTCATTTTGTGTTTAAAGTTCATAGGTCTAGCTTGCATCAGTGTTATTTCACCTTATTACTTCCATTTCAGTCCATAAATCAAGATCAAAGCTCAAAAAGGTCAACATTTCAGTTTCTTCAAAAGTCAAAAAGTTGTAAAATTCAGTTTTGAGCCAGAATAGAAAGATTTTTAATGAGCTCATTTCTTAATCATTTTTAATGAAACTTGTTGTTTTTAAAAGCCCTACTGCTCTAGTTTCTTATGGTAATTTTAGCTTATTTTTGTGATTTTCCTACAAGCTTCAAAAGAGCTTGTCTTTTAGATCAAAACTGCCCTGCTCCAACATGCAGCTTATGCTGAGTTTTTCTCAAATCTTTGAAAGGTTGCATAGAGTTCATTAGAGCTTACTTTGGCCTGAAACTTGGTTTACAAGATCTCACCCAGGTCTTGTATAGGTTCCAGTTGTTGGTTTCTAGTCTCTAGCTTATTTGGTAGCTTTTTTATAAGCTGCAAGTAGCAACCCCTTCACTGTTTTTAAGCTTATATCTCAGCACCTCAAATCTGTTCTAGCTTGTATCCAGAGGTCATGGGGTGTTGTTTTTAATTGCTTTAGGGTTATTTTAGCTTGTTCAACCTTCCATATCAGTTTGGTGGCTTTTGAACTCCATTTGCTTATGTAAGTGCTTATTTCAATAAGCACTTACTCATCAGTTTCAGATTCTGCCAAACAACCTCCTGTTTTTATATTTTTCTTATATTCCTTACTTTATTTTAAGCATTTCCTGAATTTTTCAGATTTTTCCTAGCTTGTTTAGTATTTTTCTGCATTTTATTTAGTTTTTAAGTATTTTTAAATAGCTTTTAATACAAAAAATTAAGAAAAAGTTCCAAAAAATAATTTTTCATTTTTCTTAAGTTTAGATAAATATAAAAAGCTTAAAAAGTATTTTTCCCTATTTTTCTCCTTTTATTTGGTATTTTTAATAATTTAAATTAGTTTTAAATAGTTTTTAATTAATAATAAATATATAAAAAGTCTAAAAAATATATTTTCAGTTTTAAAATTAGTTTTATCATATTTTAGATTTTTCTAAGTTATAATTTCATTTTTCTAGGTTAATTTTGTATTTTCTTCTATTTTAGTGTATTTTAAATACTTAATAAATAGTTTTTAATTAATAATAATTATATAAATAGTTGTAAAAATAATTTTCTTTTTCTATAAATTTTCTTTTATCATTAGGATTGTAAAAATATATTTTTCATATTTTTAGGACTTTTATTTCTCAGATTTCACGTTTTATTTTGTACGTTTACGTTATTTTTATTTAAACGTAAGTTTTAACGTTTTAGGTTTTAAACGTTCATCACTTTAAATATAGTGATAGCGTTTATTTAATATCTTTTATCTTTTTAATCTTTTTAATTTGCATTTAAGTCGCTTTTATTTGTTATCTTTTTCAGTAGTGTAATATTCAATCTAATCCTTTCTGATCACTATCATTAGTGATCATTCTACCGTCTGAATCAGTGTTGCACACACCATTGAGTCTCCGTGGGACTTAACGACCCGGGAATCCACTGTATTCTCTGATCTTAATTGTATTTGTGTCTGAGCAGTTTTTTAGTCTTTTAGACTTGACTGTTTAGCACGATCAAATTTTGGCGCCGCTGCCGGGGAGGCTTTAGCGTGTGTTTAGCCATTTTCAGACCCATTCTTGTGCATATCCATCTTTTGTAAAAAGTTTTTTGTAAAGTTTTCAAAACTCCAAAAAGTTCATTAACACTTTTTCTGAAGTGTTAAAAACGCCAAAAATATTTTCATTCTTTGTTTTTATAGCCTGTTTTTCAAAAAATCCAAAAATATCCATCTTTTATCCTCCAATCTGTTTAATTCTACATTTCTCTATCCTCAAACCTGTTTAATTCTCCATTCTCTCACCCTCTAATCCGTTTAATTCTTCATCTCTTATCCCTCTTATCCGTTTAATTCTCTATGTCATGGTATTTGACATGTTCCTGGTGTGGAGGTCCATTTAACGGTGGAAATTGTCAGCAATGTACCAATGTGGGTTTCGGAGACAAGTTTGTCAGTAATCCCGATCCCATTTCATATAATGAAACACCTGATTTTTCCTACCTACCTCCACAGCCCCATTACGAATCCTACTCATGCGAGTTTTGTGGGAATGATTCTCATTACGGTTTTGATTGTCCACCACAGGTTCCGCTTGTCTATGAGCCGGAACCATGTTACAATCAGAACTTTGGTGAAAGTTATTCTCCCAATTATCTCTGTTGTGAGAATTGCGGGGGTCCTCATGCGACTTTTGAATGTCAGCCGGTGAATCAAAATTTTCAAAATTCCAATTCTCCCGGTTTTGACAATTTCCAACCCCCGCAGTATTCCATCAGTCATCAGACTTCTGAGCCTTCACAGCATTTCACTGATCACGAGGAGTGTTATCTTCCACAAAGTTCTGAAGAAATACGCATTCTAAAGAAACTACAAATGAAAAGAATGGTGTGTAAGCTTCAGCAGATGAATATCAGAATCAGATATGATGACGATGATGATGAGGATAGTATTCAAATGAGGGAATACTATGATTGTGACGAGGAGAGTGTTATTCCTTGGAAAGATATAATTTCTCAACTCCCTCAGTCTATTGCTATCACACCTATCTTACCTTTTATTACTTCCAAAGACTCTCTCATAATGGGGGACGAGCCTTCTAGCACTATTCCAGAAATGGAACCGTCTAGTGTTGAGAGCCTTGTCCCAATCCCAAGTGAGTCCGAGGTTATCTCCGGTAATATGTGTGATGAGCCTCTTGATGATGATTCTTCTCCTCCTCTTGACATTCCATATGATCATGTCGAGATGTTCTCCGATTCTGATAACGATTGTACTTCGTTTGACGATTCTTTATCCTATGGAGACATCGATTATGTCGAGGAGCTACCTTCTGAGTTAGTTAGCTTAGAAGAAGTGAGAGATTCTGATGATCTGGAAATTGAGGACGAGATACTTCGTGAACAATTGTTCAATATAAATCTCCTCGTTTCTAAGATCGAATCATTTTGTGCTAAGTCAGCTTCATCTCCTATCCCCGTTGTGGATAGTGACTCTACATTGGACAAGCCCGAGCTTGAGGCTTTTTCCAATGATTCTCTTCATGAAGAGTTCTCCGGTGAACTCTTTCATGACATATCTCCTCCGGAATATGATCATTTCCATTTTGATCTTGAGGATGATATTGGCTCGGAGGAAGGTGTACTCTATCATAAGAGTTTGCTTGTTGATGATACTACCTTCACCCTTCCTCCCGATACGTCTACATTTGAGGATGAAGAATGGATCCTAATTGTTATAAACATCTTCCTTCCATTCCTCACTTATGATGTGTCTTCCTCTCTTCTTCACTCCTTCGGGAGTGAGGATACTATCTTTGACCCCGGCATTTTCATGTACCATCTGTGAGCCGGGTCAGTCTCTGTTTCTCTATATCTCATCGGTGTGGAACTTTCACATGCTTCAAATGTTTGTCCAAACATCTTGATGAAAGTCCGATGGAGATTGTTTCTTCCACTTTGCTTCCCCATGAACCAATGAATTCGGGGTCGAGTCAAGCTAGCGACTCGGAAATCAAAAACAGTAGCACGCACCATATGGGTTTTCACCCATATTTCTGTCTTCTCACCCCTTTCTACCACCTAAGTGTGGGGGAGTGCCCCACATGCTATATATATAAGTTTCTAAAAAAAAAAAAAAAAAAAAAAAAAAAAAAAAAAAAAAACCCTTTCTAAATAATGGCCGTAGTATTTCCCTATAACGTTCTTTGTTTCGGCATAACCGTCGGTACTTTGAATATTGAGGGCAATATTCATTTCTAAGTGTGGGGGGGAATTCTCGCGAATTTCATATGTATTATCCGCCCAATTCCCCCGTTTTTGGCCAAAATTTTTTTTGGAGTAAGTGTTTTACACTTTCTCATTTGGTTATCAGTCCGCCATGTCTGTAAGACAAAAGGATTGGCTAATCCAGGAGCAAACGGCTCTTGGTAAAGATATATCAAATCCGTTTATATGGCTTGCAATTTGCCCAAAATTGTATGGTTTCTCAGCTCCCCATCATCCTCAAAAGATAATGAGTTGGCTAGCCCGCAAGGTTATGGCTTGTGGTAAAGGCAGTGGAAAAACCATAATTGGTAATCAGCTCACCAAAGATAATATTGATAATTTATCTAAGAGTTGGCTAGTCCAGAAGGGTACGGCTTCTGGTAAAGACAAAATCAAATCCGTTGAAAGCTTGTGGTTTGCTCAAAATCACATGGTTATCAGTGTACCATGGTTCTTACTTGAACTGAAACATTTGGCTACTCCAGAAGTGATGGCTTTTGGTAAAGAGTTTAAAATCCATTATGTTTTCTCAAATCATTGCTAGGGACTAGCAATATCTCAGTGTGGGGGATTGATGAGTCTCTAAATACTCATCATTTTTGTACCATTTAAACTGCAAAATCATCTGAAAACGCTCAGAAACACATCAAAATGATCAAAATATCACAAATCAGTGTTTTATGTGTTTTAAATGCAAAAATATCAAAATCAGATGAAAAACGTATCAAATTTGCAAAAATTGCAGTTTTAGTCCCCCAAGTTTCAAAAGTTGTCAAAAACAGTCCCTGAGCACAAAATTTCAAAAGAAAAGTCACCAAAGGTCCTTTTAAAATCATAAGTTGTCAAATTTAGTCCTTTGGTGAAAAATGTTAAAAGTTTGAGAAAATTACAAGTTTAGTCCTTCAAGTTTCAATATTGGCAGAAATGGCCCCTGGAAATTTGCAAAATGACAGATTTGGTCCCTGTACTTTTGAAGCTTGTCAGTATTAGTCCCTTGGAGCATCTTTGATGAGTTGGCAGTAATGGTCCTTGCAATTTTCAGATTTACACAAATGGTCCTTGTCTTATTAAAACTCTTTAATCCTTTTTGACCCTTTCATCAATTTGGACCCCTGTCACTATGCAAATTGAACCCCCCTATTATTAAACACTGCCTGGTCAATCCTTGGTTTGACTAAACCCTTTTGGCGCCAACCTTCATCTTCCCCACTTGTAGCCTGCTATTCCCCTGCTACACTCTACCTTCCCTCACCTTATCCCTTCACCTGTCTCCCCCCACCTCCACACAACTCCAAACACATTAAATGCACCTCCATTCCCTACCACTCAACCTAAACTGCTCATATCTCATTTCCCGCCAAAAATAACAATTTGGCCAAATCTCACAAAAGTCACCCTACAGCTCTGGAATGAGGTGGGATCCACTCAGAAAAGTAAAAGAAAGAAAATGGGTATAAAAGAGAGAGATTGGAAGCAAGCAAGGAGTAGCTAGTTTTTTTAAGTTTTTCCTTTAAAATGTCGTTTTTAAATTAATGTTGTAGTTTAATTAAATTGTTGTAATTTCTGGTATCTGTATTTCTTTTAAGTTAAAAACAACTTTGTATTGTACCTTTGAGCATAAATTCAAGTTTCCATATAAGTTTCAACATTTATGGTTTACTGTTGAGTATCTCAGTTTCAAACTCTTGTTTATAAGCTCCTACAGGAATCTTTTTAAGTTTAAACAAGCTTCTTTAAGCTTATTTTAGCTTCTGGTAAGCTTGTAATCAGTTTCAAGTAATTTCCAAATTTAAGTCAACAAAAGTCAACAGGAGCTCAAAAATGGCAATGGTGATGATTATGGTTGTTGCAGAGGGTGAATATGGGTTAAAATAGATTAGGCCAGAGTAGGAATGGGTTTGGTATTGGTCTGTGCATCAGTTGGAGTTCATGTGAGTGGTTTCTCTTTTTCAAAATTTCAAGTTATTTGCATTTTATGGTCATTTATGTATCTGTGGTTATAAACTGTTAAAACTAGTTTAGATAGTTGCAATTAGGTTATATAAACTCATTTTGATCATTTTAACTAGTATGCTCAGTTGTTATCTTGATTTAAGTTTGTATATCAGTTTTAAAGGGGTGTTTGGATTTGCTCTTAAAACAGTTTTAGAGGCTTGATCAGTGGTTTAAGTTTGTTGCTCTATGTTTGTTTAGTTGTCTTGCACTCCATTCTGTCTCACTTTTGTTCTTGTAACCACTGAAAGTCAAAAATCTCTTTTAACTGTCATAACAGTTTACTGTTGAAATTTTTACAAGTTCATAAGTTCATTTTGTGTTTAAAGTTCATAGGTCTAGCTTGCATCAGTGTTATTTCACCTTATTACTTCCATTTCAGTCCATAAATCAAGATCAAAGCTCAAAAAGGTCAACATTTCAGTTTCTTCAAAAGTCAAAAAGTTGTAAAATTCAGTTTTGAGCCAGAATAGAAAGATTTTTAATGAGCTCATTTCTTAATCATTTTTAATGAAACTTGTTGTTTTTAAAAGCCCTACTGCTCTAGTTTCTTATGGTAATTTTAGCTTATTTTTGTGATTTTCCTACAAGCTTCAAAAGAGCTTGTCTTTTAGATCAAAACTGCCCTGCTCCAACATGCAGCTTATGCTGAGTTTTTCTCAAATCTTTGAAAGGTTGCATAGAGTTCATTAGAGCTTACTTTGGCCTGAAACTTGGTTTACAAGATCTCACCCAGGTCTTGTATAGGTTCCAGTTGTTGGTTTCTAGTCTCTAGCTTATTTGGTAGCTTTTTTATAAGCTGCAAGTAGCAACCCCTTCACTGTTTTTAAGCTTATATCTCAGCACCTCAAATCTGTTCTAGCTTGTATCCAGAGGTCATGGGGTGTTGTTTTTAATTGCTTTAGGGTTATTTTAGCTTGTTCAACCTTCCATATCAGTTTGGTGGCTTTTGAACTCCATTTGCTTATGTAAGTGCTTATTTCAATAAGCACTTACTCATCAGTTTCAGATTCTGCCAAACAACCTCCTGTTTTTATATTTTTCTTATATTCCTTACTTTATTTTAAGCATTTCCTGAATTTTTCAGATTTTTCCTAGCTTGTTTAGTATTTTTCTGCATTTTATTTAGTTTTTAAGTATTTTTAAATAGCTTTTAATACAAAAAATTAAGAAAAAGTTCCAAAAAATAATTTTTCATTTTTCTTAAGTTTAGATAAATATAAAAAGCTTAAAAAGTATTTTTCCCTATTTTTCTCCTTTTATTTGGTATTTTTAATAATTTAAATTAGTTTTAAATAGTTTTTAATTAATAATAAATATATAAAAAGTCTAAAAAATATATTTTCAGTTTTAAAATTAGTTTTATCATATTTTAGATTTTTCTAAGTTATAATTTCATTTTTCTAGGTTAATTTTGTATTTTCTTCTATTTTAGTGTATTTTAAATACTTAATAAATAGTTTTTAATTAATAATAATTATATAAATAGTTGTAAAAATAATTTTCTTTTTCTATAAATTTTCTTTTATCATTAGGATTGTAAAAATGTATTTTTCATATTTTTAGGACTTTTATTTCTCAGATTTCACGTTTTATTTTGTACGTTTACGTTATTTTTATTTAAACGTAAGTTTTAACGTTTTAGGTTTTAAACGTTCATCACTTTAAATATAGTGATAGCGTTTATTTAATATCTTTTATCTTTTTAATCTTTTTAATTTGCATTTAAGTCGCTTTTATTTGTTATCTTTTTCAGTAGTGTAATATTCAATCTAATCCTTTCTGATCACTATCATTAGTGATCATTCTACCGTCTGAATCAGTGTTGCACACACCATTGAGTCTCCGTGGGACTTAACGACCCGGGAATCCACTGTATTCTCTGATCTTAATTGTATTTGTGTCTGAGCAGTTTTTTAGTCTTTTAGACTTGACTGTTTAGCACGATCAACCTTCTACCCAACACTGTCTCTCACTTCCACTTCAAAATATCCCACTTCCCTCTTCTAATACAAACAAAACCCTCAAAGATACAAGAATCATAACCCTAAAAATATCAATTCATCAAATGGCTCTTCAATTCAAGAAGGATCACAACAAAGTTGCGTTCTTGGGAAATGCAAAAGGTGATGAGCTGTATGTGCCTATGGTGGATTTCTTGAAAAGAACAAAGATTCACTATGCCCTAAAGCATTCTCCCAACCACATTTATGAAACGTTGGTCAAACAATTTTGGGCTTCTGCTTCCACACGGAGTGAAAAGGAGATTACGGCCATGATTGACGGAACAGAGTATGTAGTCACAGAGGAGCTGATAAGGACGAAGCTTCGCTTGGATGATGCTGATGGGGTATTTCACTCCAGTACTGAGGATATACTCACAGGGCTGAGAGCTATTGGGTATCAAGGTACTAGGACTGACATATGGTTGAAGAAGCACTTTTGCCCCAAGTGGAGGTTCTTGGTTCACACGTTGCTTCAGTGCTTTAGCAACAAATCTGGGGCATGGGATCAATTCTCTTCACAATTGGCATACGGTATAGTGTGTCTTTCACAAGGGTTAACTTATAATTTTTCAAAGTTTATTTTTGATAATTTGGTTGAAAATATCAATAGGAAACAACATAAGTTTTTAATGTACCCTAGATTCTTACAAATAATTATAGACACCTCTACCCAAACCCAAGGCTTTTATGAAGTAGGAGCTCTTACAGCCAAACTCTTTGCCTCTATGAGAACTAACTTTGAGGGGGCACATTATCCATTGACAGAGGCTATGTTGCCTCAAGACAATATCGCTGCTGTTGAGGAGAATGTTGCTAACATTGATGAGGGCCCCTCCTTTTCTGCTGAAGCTTCTCATGTTGCACAAGACCAGCCTCCACCAACACCGACTCTGGCACATTGTCCTAGTCCACCACAAGCACAAGATCCTCTTGATGATTTTGAGTCTGACATAAACAGATTCACCACACTTAGTCCTCCAAGGATACCTATTGATGAGATACCTATTGATGAGGTACCTCCCATTACCACGGAGCAATCTGCTGGTGGAGAGGACCCTATTACTCTCTCATCTGTCTATGCTCTTGTTAACAGGTATGCAGCTGAGGTATCTAGTCTGAAAAAGGAGCTTGCAGAGACCAAGTCTTCTCTTGGTAGTAAGATTGACGAACTGCAATATAAAGTTAAGGAATTAGAGGACAAACTAGAAAAGACCAACAAAAGGAAGCTTGTGGTTTCTTCTGAAGAGGAAGAGGAAGAACATCGTTATGAGTCTCTTGATATGTTAGCTGATGTATCTATCAATGATCCTTCATCAGCAGTTGCAGAATCTCCAAAGAAGAAGGAGTCTGTTCTTTATCAAAGGAGAAAGAAATCGTACTTGAATAAAGCATCTACTGAAGTCTCCAAGGATCCAGAGCTTGTCAAAGCTGCAGCTGCTGATACCCCAATGGAGGATGTTGCAACGAAACTTGGTCAATCTTCAGTCATACAAAGACGATCAGTGTCCTCTACTGCTGAAGTACACTCACAACATGTTTCTTCTGAAGAAGACTTGGGTGCTTCTAATGAAATTCCTGTTATCAATATTGCTGATGATGCTTGTGCTAAGGAGCCTTCATCTCACACTTCGTACTTCAAAAGGATTGCTGGGAATGAAGTTGCACCAAAGACCAAAAGACCAAAGTTTGTTGAGATAGTGGATAATATTGATGCTATTCCACCAAAGAGGATCTCCCAGCTGGTTACATCTGAAGAAATTCCTCAAGCCAATCCTTCATCTGACAAGGTGACTTCTGCTGAACCATCTTTGGTTTCTGCTGAAGCTCCTACAGAATTTGCTAGCTCATCTGACAAGGCTAGATCTGCTGAACCAGTAGCCATTTCTTCTGAAGCACCTATTGTACCAGGTCCCACTCCTACTGTCGCATCTGTTGGCTTAGAAGATGATGAACCATCTTTAGGTATCTATAAGACTGGTAGGAGAAAGAAGAGGATGGCCAAAGTAACTCCCTTGGATCTTGAGGATGATGAGTCAACCTTTATCAAAGAAGGGTCTTCATCTGATTTTCCTGATGGAGATCCAAATGTGCTGGTCAATTGGACATTGATAAACAAAGAACTCAATGTCATGCATCGAATGGATAAATCTTCAATGGAGTTCACCTTTTTGAAGGAAATACTTCATTTGGTAGACAGGGCAGACTTGCTTTCTCTGTACACTCTTGTCACCTCCCATTACTGCAACAATGCACCACAAGGTTCTGGGATGTTCTTATTAGGAGATCTTCATGTCCTGTTTAGCTCTCAATCTCCTAATGATATAGGACACGTCATATGGCAGAACTCACATTTATGGCAGGTTGAGTCCTGGAGATTCTATCCTCTGCCTCGTGTGCATCTAGTTGAAACGAAGGGTGGAATCACAGTCTGCATGTTCGCTGAGAGAATTTATCCATTGTCCAAAAGACTTATGGAGAAGATGCTGACTAACAAGCTGGAAATTCCTCCAAATCCAGTGGGGAATGAAATACCACAAGCTGAACAACTGGTTAGACTGATTAAGACTCAGCTCCTTCAAGAACAAGCTGCATCATCGTGTTCTTAGTTTTTATAGCTTGTATTTACATTCCGCTAAAGAATACGAGTTGTAGAGATTTTCTATTAGTTTGGTTGTATTTACATCATCGTGTTATTAGTTATTATAGCTTGTATTATAGCTTGTATTTACATTAGACGTTCAACGGATGAGTCGATATGTTATGGTTACGCATTAGACGTTCAACGGATGAGTCGATATGTTGTGATTACACATTAGACGTTCAACGGATGAGTCGTTTACCTATGGTTACACATTACACGTTCAACATATATATTTGGAAATTATTCATTAATTTATAAAACTGCATCAACCTATGCAGTCATGTTTACTTTCCATTCATACAATCATCTAATAAGGACTACTATCAAATGGGTATAAGGTGTTAGTTGTTGTGTAGTAAATGAAGTCATTGAATATTTGTCTTGTTGTTTAGCACTTACTATAAGTGGGTAGATGGTTGTGGGCATTCCTAAAGAATGCTGTTTGGGCAACCCACGGGTAGTATGTTTCTAACCACCCCTGTGTTTGGGCAACTCAAGGGGCTGTTATGTAACATGTTGATCTATTAGTATATAATCCCCAAATCACTGCGCTATCAAATTATTCATCTTTAAACACTTGAAATTGGCGCATATCACAAACCCTAACAACTCCCAAACTGATAATTAAACGTGGTTTACATCCAAAGGACACAAATGCCGACAGAATATCCCACCACACACAACGTCGTTGCATACCTAACCGAGAACAATCATACTGAAGGGTTCCATGAGATGATTGCTTTTCTCAAACACACACCAATTCACTATGCAATAAGTGTACAACCTATCATTGTTCAAGAATACATTAATCAATTTTGGTTGAAGGCAAAAATTCAAAAACGAGTTGGACCCGAGGTTATTAGGAGTCTTGTTGATAAGAACGAGATAATAGTCAACGAGGATGTGATTAGGGATGTTTTGAAGCTGGATGATGCTGATGGGGTTGTCAATTTGTCTGATGATGAAATTTTTCAGGGGTTGCAAAGATTGGGTTATGAGAAAAATGTGGAAAGAATTAAGTATCATAAAGGTATGTTCTCACCCCAATGGAAGTTTTTAATACATACTTTGCTTCTGTGTCTAAGCAACAAGACCACTGGGTTTGATGAGTTTCCATCAAAAATAGCAACTGCTGTCATATGTTTATCACAGGGGAGGGTGTTTAACTGGTCTAGGTTGATCTTTGAGGGGTTAATAAAGAACATTAAAGAAAAGGGTAAATACTACTTATATCCTAGGTTTGTTCAATTAATAGTCGAGAAACAGATCACGGCACCCATTCATCATAAAAAGGAGTATGAGGTACATCATATGTCTCCTAGGGTGTTTACACACTTGAGAAAAAAAAATGACAAGTTCTCAGGAAAGATTACACCTTTATTCCCTAATATGCTTAACCTGCCAGACATTCCTGAAAATGAGGAGGTGCTTGAATCCCAACCCAACCAAAGCAATGATGCTCAACCCAATCCGACAACGTCTGAACATACTGCTGCACCAACAGGATCCACTGCTAAACCATTACCTTTACCTGTATCACAAAACACCCAAACCAATGATGCTGCTCCCACTGCTACCACTGAACCTCAACCCAATGCCACCGTATCAGATCCCACGGGTGAGAATATTATAGAAGTAGTTAATGAATTGAAGGCTAAATGTACACAAATGGAAAATACAATAAGAAGGTTGAAGCACAGGGTTTATGTGTTGGAGAGAGTAAGAAGACCAAGGTTTGGTGCATCTAATAGAGTAATGAAGATGACTAAGAAAGGCAGGTCCTCGAAGGGGAGGAGCAAAAGCATTTGTTCAGGGGAGGAGGTAAACATGGATGTTGACCTTAATGACAGCACTGATGCGACCTTAATGACAACCTCGGTCACACAAACACCCAAGGAAGTTGAAAAAGAGGTTGCCGGTACATTGATGAAGTTATGTAAAAGTTTACCGAGTCGGACTGGATCGGGTACTGCACATTTTCCTATTATACTTAGACCCACTGGTCCTAAACCCTTGGCTAAACCTTTGGCTAAAGGTTTGAAGGTTGGAAAAGCAGAATTGATAGAGGAAGGAAAAGAACAAATGGTAGAACCTTTTAATGTTGCAGTTGAAGACGAAGAGGAAGAAGTTGTGCATGCTGTATCTAGTGATGATACAAATGACAGCACTGCTGTAACATCAGAGGTTATTTCATCAACAGTTACGTCAGATACACATTTTGGTACTACAACCACTGATAGTACGATTATCACAACTACTGTAACACAACCATCGCAGGAGAAGGAGGTTGCATGTACGCTGCTGAAATTCTGTAGAACCTTAGCAATTCCTGATTCTGTTCTTGCACCTGTTCCCATTGTAATTGAACCAACTGTAAATAAACAATTGGCTAATACTTTGAAGAATGGGGAGTCAGTGAATAAAGTAGTAGGTCAACGAGACATAGGAAAGGGTGAAGCTATTTCTGAACCTGAAGTTGATGAACTTCAATTTGATAGTACGGAGGATCAGATTTCACATGATCGTGAATTATCAATACAATTGGATGAAAATTTTAAGGCTGAATATCTAGCATTAGAAAAAAAAAAGAAAGAACAAGATGAAGCGACTATGAGAGTGATTGAACAATTGAACAAGGAACAAGAATTTGTCCAAGGTTCTGAAATGATAAAGTTGGAATGGAGTAATGAAGAATGGGCACTATTAGATGTTCCATCAAGGTCAATGGTTCTTGCTGCGAGGGCGAGACAAATGCAGAAGGAGAGAAGTGTCGTACCATACAATAGTAAGAATAACAAAGCTCCAACTAGGGCTCAAAGGAGAAATTTCATGATCTCAATTCTCAAAAACGTGGAATTTTGCAAAGGCAAAGATTTCAAAAAATTGACGGACGAAGAGATTGAAAAGCTGTATGAACGTTGGTTAAGAATGAAAGATGATTTCATTCCTATGAATTCTGATAAAGAAGCAGATTGGATCAACAACGAACAAAAGCGAATGGCAGAAATTCGGGAAAATGTGCGTTCTAAGAAACAGAAATTGGATGAAGGGATGGAAAGGGAAGAAAGAATGGATTTCTATCTTAAGGTGACTGATATACAAAAGCCGATTAATTGTACACCACTAAACGCCGGTCAACCAGTTAATGATTTTAAAATAATCACTGAGAATGGTAGAGAAGTGATTGAAATAACAAGAGCAGATGGATGCAGAAGTAGATACGTAGATTTTGGAAGCTTGTTTTTCTCTCTATCAAAAGAGGATTTGGAACAGTTATGGAAAGTCATTGATTTTAGATATGGAAAGCATGGGCCAACTGGAGGATTAGCAAGGTTGGTGTGGAGATCAGTGAAAAACCTGTGTCAACCTAATCCATCGGCCAAATTCTGGAAACAATTTGAAGTAGTTGAATGGATGCTTTATGAGCATTCCAGAGTACATGCTGTACAATCTACTAAGGATAAGTTTTTCATGTTTATTGATAAAGCCTATCCATTGTCCAAAACTGTTGCCAGGAAAATGTTGGAAGCGAAGCTTGATCCACAAGGAACCATATCAACAAATCCAATGGTAGATCAATTGCTATTGAAGATTCAAAAGATTGCTGGTGTACAAGGTCCTTTGGCAATAAAACTCTCAAGGAAGGTTAAGTAGAATGGGTGGTGTATCGTGAAAGAATGTCTGAGACGGCTGGTGGGTCAAACCATGGATTGAATTACTGTTGGAACCACGGCAAGTATGAAGAAACCACGTTTATAATAACTGTTGAAAGCACGGGTAGTTCAGATAAAAACCACGGCTAGTATGAAGAAACCACGGCTAGTTCAGATAAAAACCACGTCTAGTTGAAAACATACCACGGCAAGTATGATCAAAACCACGGCTATAAGGACTGTTGAAACCACGTCTAGTTGAGATGATACGACGGCTAGTTTAGAATAAACCACGGCTAGTAGAAGATTGGAAGATGGTTTAAATGTAATATCATACTTTATATGTAATCAGTTTTTAGAACTTAAACAAGCAATAATAATATTTACAGATTTATCATTCCAATAGTTACTACAATTGATTATACATACACAAAGAATGACCATTTCTTATGAGCTAACATCTTTATGTACGAATTATATACATACACAAAAAATGACCATTGCTTGTAATAAATATAGTCAATGACCAGCATACTCAATCTTGTATTTCCATAGGTACTCAAACATTCTTTCACGATAGGCAAGAGCTGTTTCTGCAGGATCGTCAGACTCTAATGGCATGTTATGAGTCAGCCTATATAGGTTAATGCAAGACCATATCCCGCAGTCACCGTATTGACCTGTTTGTTTGGGGACGTCAACACATTTTTTTAAGCTAATCCGATAGGCGTTGATATCTATGCCTTTTGCTGCAAAGACTCCCGTTTCATCTAGTAATTTTGGCAGCCAATACTGAAATTTTGCAGGCATGGTATCCTTCCACCAGATGCATCTGTTTGTAAAGGCTGGAAACGAATCATACAATGTCAAAACACCCGTACTGATATGCAGCTCTCCTACCGCCCAGTGCTTGTCAGGTTCGTTTATTGGAAATAGTACCTACATCATTTATGACATCAGCATAACGCACGCGCTGAACATTTTCAGACACCTACGGCAATATGGAAAGAAATAAATACCTTTTCAACATTAGCCCAAGGCACCGGGTACTTTACACCATTTGCCCAATAGGTTCGTACCCAGTCATTAACTACTTGAGCTGTGAAAAAGGGACCCACCATAGCCCAGTCGGCATCTGATGGTCGGAAATGCCACAGCAAATCTACCCATATGTCAAGATGCTGTTTACACAATTGGGCACATTATTAAAAACATGTGGGAATCACAAAGAAACATTTGTGGTAGAATACTAACAACTGATTTTATACGCACCTCGTCCCTCAGCCATCCATCCTTGTTTGCACCCGTAGCCAATAAACAGTCCCAAAACCGGAGATCAGCAATAGTGTCTTCATTGCCCCATGGGAAAATAAACCTAGTACCATTATTCTCTTTCAAAAATTTTTGAACGGAACATGGCACAGTTACCTTTTTGGTTTTTTTCTTCCCAGTCACAGTTCTCGACAGATTCTAAATTATTAAAAATTAACTCTTTTAGATAATGTTTGTATTACAAACTAAGAGACATATAAGTTGACACGGTCAAATACCTCGACAAACGGTTCCAATGTATCATCAAAATCTGGAGCGTTAGGAGGGGATGGGGTTTCACAATTAATCCGTGTTGAACGCCTTCTCTTTGGAGTAGTGGCTGGTGGAGTAGTATAGGGTGAGGTGCAATATCTCCCTGGCTTCCTCTTACGTTTAAGGGAGTTGAAAACTAATCTGATATTTGCAGCCTTTAAAAATAAAACGATTCATCTTTTAACAAACAGCTCGACTATCCAAACAATTAAATAACTTCAATGCTCAACTGTTATTCTACGGCATAAATTGGTTTAGTCATGACTAACCATGTGGTGTCTATTTTAAGGACAAGAACAACAAAGCATGACTGTTTGTTCAGGGCCCTTTATTATTTTCAAACGAAAATCCTCTGCAAAGTTGACTATGTATGTTTAACTATTTACATGTGACTTAGCACGTGGTGTCTATTTAATAGCGAAACCATGATCTTATTGTTCACCATATTTGCATCAAATATTTGCTCCTATCCATTTTCAGTTTCATAACAATATTTCGATAACATTAATTGATTTATGTCGAGTTCTAAAGGAGTTAGGTTTGAGGAAAACCACGATGAAAGGGAGTGGTCGATAAAGGTAGCAAGAGAGGTAATGTTTCCTGAAATATATGAATTATATGGACCAGATGCTGAACCAACTTACCGATTACCAGCTGAAGTGCTAGAAGACATAAGAAGAGAGATATACGGTATTGAAAAAAAACAAGTTATAGAACCAACTGGCGTTGGTAACTCAAAGCAATCACAAAGGTTGGGAGCCAATGCGCAAGATGTTGGTCCTAGTAGCCGTGAAACTAATGTTCGGAAGCAAATGAATTGTCGTAAGACACTTAAAGAGTCAAGTCAACCATAAGTGAAAATAGTTTGCATGTTTCCTATGTTGTAAAAGTGATGTATTAATGAAAAAGATAATTTAATATTTTAATAATTATATCAACTGTACCACATTGTAAAGATAAGATAAGATTCTTTGCACACAGTAAAAGACAGTATTTTATTCTAAGTGAAGTACAGCACAATGTAAAAGATAAGATTCTTGTTACTGCTACATATCCTACTACATAATATTTTCCTACTTTCTGGTCTCTTATTATCACAGATCTCACTTTCTTCTCTCTTATTCTCGCTCAAGAACAATGGCAGCACCAAATGGAAACTTTCAAAATGATGAAGAAGAGTACGAGTTTGTCTTAAACAACGATTTGCTTTTTGACGCAGTGTTAGATGCTTTTGGTGAAGAACCAATGTCAGAATATGGTTCATATAGGCAAGTGAGTGTGTGGATGAGGACAAATATCCTTACTTGGCTGCGTCGCCAAGACTTCTACTGGGATGAGATTTATGGAGTTGACGAGGAAGAGGAGGAAGAATATGAAGATGAGGAAGATCTAGAGAATGAGGAGGAGGCTGAAATTGAGCTGCCGCAGCAAGGTCAGATAGTGCAGCAAAATGAGGTAGAGGAAGAGTTTCAAAGTGAGGTGATGCAGCAAACTGAGGTGGTGCAACAAACGCAGGAAGATGATAACAACCAAGTCGAGCTACATGTGAATAATCCTACATTATTTGAAGATATTTATAATTTGGAAAATAGGATTACTAGTCTTGAAATACTGTTTCAACGACTCAAAGCAATTAAGAAAAGCAAGGGAGAGAGCTCTGGAACTAAAATGTAGATTATGATGATGGTCATTTATGTATTTAGTATCATATTTGTTTTTTAGGTGTCGAAAACTGTTTTAATGTATGTTTATGTGCTATCTATGCAAATGTATTAATGTATATAGTAATCAAATGAAAAGCAGGGACTTGTTTGTTGGTAAGATAATTAAATGTACCTTGACAACATCCTGCCCATCCTCATCATCAATGCATATAACTTCAACAGGTTGTGTATCTGCCCCTTCCATAACCGTTTCCTCAACATCCATATCCAATGTGTCTAATTGTGGAGCAACTTGCGCAGCGGGATCATAAACGTTGTCTACCGGTAAAGCCCCCTGCTGCAGCCACGGGTCTAACAATGTAAGCGTAAACTGCACAAACCATTCCCACCAAAGAGGTGGCCGCCAAACAACAATTTCTTTACCCTTGGCACTGTCATTATCTTTTACCGCACCATTCACATCCATCGATTCCTAGATAAAGGGTATGTGGGTTTGATTTTGAAATAGAATAAAATAAAAGAAGGGAAAAAAAACAATATATATATATGCGTACGTCAACAGGAGTTGGATCAAACCCATCATAAGCAATGTCTGAGAACTCATCATTCAAATTTGGTAAGGCAGCAAAATCAAATTTGTTATCCACCTGCATTATACTGTTGGAATGATGAGCATCGTCAAGAGCTCCCGATAAAGCAGCTTTCATAAGTTGGGACATAGGCCCGGTAAACTCATCGGAATCGGCATACAACAGCTTCTGCTTGTCATCGGATCCTACGTTACTCCTGACTGGGGTGTGTTCATCGGTAGTAGCCAACGGTTTGTTGCCATCAACAGTATCCACCTGTAAAAAAGTTAACTTACTTAGGCAATCAAAGACACCATTTTGGTGGAATGAAGTAACAAAAATTCAAATAACAGGTTTTTACCTTAATCTCACCAACATCATCTTGTGACTTTATTCCTAAAGCATCCTCAATTACCACAATTCTCTTTTGTACGCTGTGTAACTCACATAAGAGCTGTGATACACCAACTACTCCTACACGTGCTTCTATAGTACCAACCCAGGACTTAAGGGATTTAAGCTCAGCACGAAAGTCATCTTTATCTAAGGTATGTGACGATTCCGCTTTGTCACATTTGATCCCATCTGCAACCTCAACATTACCGGCTACAACATCTTCAACCTTCTCAGGCTCATTCATATTCAACATTTCACCAAGCCCATCAACAATCTCTTCTTCAACAGCTTTGTCATTGAAACTAGACGTTTGACCTTCTCTAACTACTTCATCGGCGTCACACAAAGGGACATTTAAATCGGCTTCAATTCCACCGCATACATCCAGACCAGCCATACCTGCCTCTTCTTCCACCATCAGTTGGTCAGCCAACTCTTCTCTTCTTTCAACAAGTTGGGAATCTAGTTGACGGATGTACTCCATACTGCGAATGTACCACGGACAACTCAGCTCGGCATTTGTCGGTACAATCTTCTGTAGTGGTCTGAAAGCCTGAATAACAAAGGAGATAAGCTGATATGCTAAATGGAATAAAAACATACAACAGTTAACTAATTTTGAGTTTTTACTTACCGGATCAAATAAAATTGTATAATGTTTTTTTTCAAAGTTTTTTACTTTGGACCAAGCTAGACAACGTGGGATCTTCTCTGGGTCTTTGGTCCAGAACTGGGAGCTGTTTGGGAATGTCTCCATAATCCAAATCTGAAAAAACAAATACATTGAATTAAGAGTTACTGTTTGTGATTATAGTGGTTAGGATACCAGTGGCTGTATATGTAGTAACAGGGGATATGTAGTAACAGGGGATACAATTACATAACGTGTTGTTGCAGCAGTGGGTTCTTCTGAACTAGCAGTGGATGAAGATACATTGTCAGTGGTTTCAACCAACTGTTTACAAATGAGTTCTATGTATTTATCTACTGCCAAACCATCAACCATAACATCCTTAAATCTACACAAACACTTACACTGACTACAGAAAAATGCCTAGGGAACCAAGCCAATGGCTAATGAACAATGCCAACACATTATTAAGATTAACCATCAGAATATATACAAGCACAAATAATGTATGTTACAAGTAAAATATAACCTTCAACACCCATGTAAATCCATACACACTGTATGTTTGTTCTTTTTTTGGATCTTTTGAAACGGGCTTCTTTGATTCTGCCTCAAGATGCCTAGGAACAACATTCACCGTTCTTTTATACAGATGAGCCCACATGTATTCGCCCCATGGATACTCATTCCATACACAAAAATCCTCAACATTCCTTAGCAAATGGTCAGGAACATTAAACCTTCCTTCCCGACCGATAAAGACAAATGTTGCAATCACCAACAAAGCAACCCTCACAGCATCTTCATCGGATAACAATTCCCACATTTCCGCCGACTTTACCAACGCCAAAAGGTCATCACCCTTAACTTTTTTGTTCTTAGTTTTCTTTTTATCGGGAAACAACCGATCAAAAAAAAGGACTATATGTTAAACCCTTAACAACATGGCCGTGGTCACTTTCACTATTATCTACTGGTCCTAAACGAAACCCAGTTAGAAGACTAAATTGTTCACGGCCAAAATCAAAAACATTATCACCTAGTACAAAAGTTAAAGGTGGACAACAATCAGTAACTTTAGACACCTCAACTGCATTTTGATATAAATAATGGTATAAGTGGTTGTCAGGGGAATACTTAGGAAAATCTAACCAATGGCCAAAGACAGTTTCTCTAAACAATTTGGTTCTATTAACATTCAGTGCACCTTTAATAGTACCAATATGTTCTAATCTAGATCTGACCGTTAGCTTTGCATCAAACATGTTCGTGGTTGGATTCTTGAGATGTTGAAGAACTGCGATTGAGTGTAGGAATATGCGTCGGATTGCTTTGAATGTACGAATATGCGTCGTATGGAAGAAGAACTATTCAGGGAGTAGGATTAGGGCGTTGGATTATTGATTTTGAGAGGGATATCTGTTTCACCAATGCGGATGATTTTTCGGCTTTGAGAGGGAAGGTGTGTGTGGGGTAAAGGAGTGTGTGTTTGGGATGATTTGGGTATTTTGTGTTTTGTATTTAGGTGTATTAGGATAATAAATAATTTTTTGAGGTATGTAATTTGGTTTATTAAAGGTGTATTTGTATGGTATAGAGTGGTATTTATAGAGAGTTGCCCGAAAGTACATATGTGTGGGCCCAAGTTGCCCAACTTATTTGCATTTAAAAATTGGTTTTTATAGATAGTTGCCCAAAAGTACATATTTGTGAGGCCAAATTGCCCAACTTATTTGTATTTATAAAGTTAAAAATATAAATTTTGAATTTTCACTAAAAGACAAAAATTGTCAGTTGCCCAATATAATATGTCAAAGTTGCCCAACAGACAACTTGTTACTTTTGTACTATGTAAGTACAACGTGGGCCCAAATATTTGATAGAGTTGCCCATGGGAGAGTTGCCCATGGGGCATTTTGAGAAGTGAAAAAAAAGTGGAACATTTGGGGTAATAAAGTTGGGCAACTGGGGCATTTAAAGAATTTCCCCTATTATACTCGTATAAGTTTATAACATATACCTAACACGTTTGTTTGAACAACTAAAACTAAATAAACTATTAAAACAAGACGAACGTATCATAAGAGCAAGTACACCCGTTATGAAAGTAGATATATGATTCCATTCGCTAGCTAGGTGACTAGGTCATATTTGCTGAATTGACTTGCATTACAAAATACATTTAGGTAACAACTATTAGAGCATCTGGCTAGAATGAGTCGTGGTTAAAGACTTTTTACTATTTTAGAATGTTGACTTTTTCCCACTCCAAAAAAAGTTTTTTGAAAAGCTTTTCTACAAAGACTTGGTAAAACTCAAATCTTTCCTTCAAACTTTGGTAATTAAATGACTTATGCATTAAATGTATCAAGTCTTAACAACTTGATGCATTAGAGCATCTGCAATGGGGCATTTGACAAAAATCTTTTTACTATTTGATAAAGCTTTTCATAAGGTTTTTAACATTGCATGAGATGACTTTTTAAAAGACTTGGAGCAAAGACTTGGTAGATGTCAAGTGGTTTGAAGCAAAAGCTTTTTAGTTTCAAAGATATAATAAATGCATCAAGTCATAACATCTTCATCTTTCATTGTCATTAATGCTTCAAGTCTTTTAAAAGGTAGACCCATTGTGGATGCTCTTATAGATGCTCTTTGCATCTACAATGCATTAAGTCTTTGAAGACTTGATGCATTTAATGTTTTCTTTCAAAATTAATGCATAACCCACTTAATGCTAATATTATTATTTATTTATTTATTTTATTTTTTTTGGTCAAAGAGTTGAGGTTCTACAAGTCATTTTGCAAAAAGTCTTTGTCAAGTCTTTACCTCAATTATTCAAATGACTTAAATAATTAAAAGTCTTGTGTAAAGCTTTACCATTGCAAATGCTCTTATAACATAGAAAAGTCATTTATCATATCATATATAAAGTTTCAAATCAAATATAGCATTTACAATGCAAAAAGTCTTTAATTACTTTTTGCATTTAATGCATATTATATTTAATGGATAAGACTTTGAGTAAAGACTTAAATTTTATCAAATCTTTCTAAAAAAAACGTTCAATGCAATGGTAAAAAACCTCTTCAAAACACTTTTTAAAATAGTAAAAAGCTATTGTTGATTTATCCATTGGAGATGCTCTAAGATTGGTAGCTAAACATCGCTTAACGTGCTGATCGAACACATTTGGATAAATGAATATCTAAGAAAACTGATGACATATAGTACCCCTGGACCCACAAAGTTCCGGGTCGGGTGTACTAGACGCAACAATCTGAGACCCAAGAATAGGACTAACTACTCCGGCTCACGAGGCCGGACCCGGACAAGAAGAATGTTCCTAACCGCGAAGCGATACCAATTTGGGAATGTCCCAAACGGGTCTGGACCACGGATCAACCAAAAAGTAAGGAATATTGTTCGCACCCGCATAGCTGACTAAGGCAGACTCCATACAGGGAAAGTCCGCAGTTCTCTCCAAAAACATCACTATCAACGGCAAGATGACAAGGAGATGGTTTGACCTTGGAGTTTGCCGCCTAAAAACATCACTATCATAACATGTGATCATAGGCAACCCGACAAGAGGACTCATGGTATAAGAGGAAAGGGTATGGGTGCAAGATAACATGCCAAAGAAAAAAAAGAAATACCAATGGCATGCCATTAGCATACCATCTAACATGCCATTTGTGAGCCAAAAATTGTTTGAGTTGGTTGAGTGGCTCAAGCCAAAGGAGAAAGAGGACAAATTTTTACTATTTTTATTTTTATTTTTTTAGTGTATTGTGAGTGAGGGGTATTTTTAGTGGGGTATTTTGTAGACCCAATAACATGTTATTGGTGCGTTATGAGGGAGGGTGTTTGAGTTATAGGTGAGTTATTGAGAGGTGTATGATGTGGCGATGAGGTGGCATACCAATAACGTGTTATTGGTATCCACGATACCTTGTGCTCTAAATAGAGGGCACTCGCCACTCTCAACGATATCATCTTCACCCTCTATATAAATACTTTCTCTTTCTACAACACGCACTTACTCTCACGCCCGAGGTTGACCGCGGAAGCCTCCTTTCGCGGTGAGACTAACGACGCTTTCTTTCTTAGCAGCTTTAGCTCAAGTTATCTTCACTTAGTCCAAGATCTATTCAACTAAAGTTAGCCTAAACTAATCTTTGCGGAAAAGAGCCCCAGATTTGTACAAAAAAAAACAAATTGGTACGTGCATTGCGGAGTATGCCGTAACATATATTAATGCACCTTGATTCCATTAGGTTTTTATTTTAAGACCATTCATCTCAATATGATGTCCCGGCTATTCGATCATTATTTCTATTAATATGTTTACTTTTGTTGGAATTATAGGTCTAATCTGATATCTGATTCTATCTTGAGGGACTAACTTTGTATCTTTTCTCTTTCAGTTATATTCCTTTGGATGCATATGAATGGTTTGGGCTATGATAGAAGATTTATACAAAGACATAATGCAAGATAAAAAGGAAAAGACACAGAGGGGCTTTTGTGCAAAGTATGGAGGACTGATGGTGCAATATCCCTAAGATAGATTTCAGATGTATTTAAGCTGAATTTTTAACCTTATTCCTCATAACTGATATCAGAAAATTCTCTCTCTATTCACTTGTGATATTTACTCTCAAATCCTAGTTTTAGATTGATCATCTTGATTAAACCCTTGTTACAATTAATATTGTTTCTAGTCGCTTGATTAAGATCAAGTGTTTGTAAATATGGTTGTATTCTTTTTGAGTACAATTTTGTTTTGTAAAGTGTTTTGAGTAATAAAAAGTGTTTTGATTTTGTTTGATTAAGTTTTTCTTCACTTTGCATGCACTGCTATAATCGGGGCTTTTAGCCACGAGGTCTTTAGCTATGAGGCTTTAGCCGCGACAGTTTAGCCACAATTTTTGGTGGCAAAAGGTGTATAGTCATAATTTTGGTCGTGAAAGCGTCGATTCTTGTAATGAGGCTCGTATAATCTCTACATTAAATATGATTTTCCTATTTACATATGATAGCTAGGATGCAAATACACAGACTGTACGTTTATATGTTGACAATAATTAAATGAAACCGGCCCGTAGCTGGTAAAATTAAATTCACGAGAAATTTACTCTTACAAGGTGAAAGTGAAAATGAAATGGAACAACATATTAATTGTGAAAATATCTTGTTTAGATTCCAACGAGTGTTGGAACCCGCGCGATGCAGCGTGATTGGCTTCAAATGACTTACTTTGTAACGACACTTGAACCTCAGGGGCTGTTTTTGCTAAGTTGCGAAAGATTGCATTGCTAAAGGACTTGGTTTGCAGCGCCACTTGAACCTCAAGGGCTGTTTTCGCCAAATTGCCAAAGATTGCATTTAATGGGGGGCTTGGTACTGTTTTCTTCCCCCATAATTAGTATATACGAGTGAGGAAAACCCGCGCGATGCAGCGGGATTGCTTTTGTAGACGTGAATTTGGAACTGATGAATGACCGGAAAATTTGTTTGGACCGGCTTTGCAAATACAATTAAAACCTTAGGGACTATTTTCGCGGGTACAAAGGACTTACTTTGTAACGACACTTAAACCTTAGGGACTATTTTTGCCAAATTTAATGCTAAAGGACTTACTTTGCAACGCCACTTGAACCTCAGGGGCTGTTTTTGCCAAGTTGCGAAAGATTGCATTGCTAAAAGACTTGCTTTGCAGCGCCACTTGAACCTCAAGGGCTGTTTCTGCCAAGTTTGGAAACTTTGCATTTAATGCGTGTGTTGCTACAGTAAGGGTCCTGCCTTTTAGTATATATACTAATATATAATAAATTAGGCAAACTCAATCAATGCAGTGTCACATGGTATGCACACATGCATGTGCCTTTTCGGGCAAATAAACATAAAAGATGTCGCATTCACGATGATATAATTCATTAAAAAACAAAAAAAGAATTTACATCATTAGAATTATATGGTTCTGATTTAATTATATTTGAGTGATTAGCGATAGAACTCTTGCAATTCTTTGTTTGAGAGAAAAAAATGTGTAACTAGAATCCGTTTTATATACGGAGTGTATCATTCGAGGTATGGAAAGCATTTTAACCATGCAGTTACTTATTTAAGTTCACATAATTACATGCATAGTATTTCAGAGCGAGCTCAATCGAGTCAACTAAAAAATCAATTCTTAAAACACTGGTTTCCGCTGATATCATGATTTAGTGACACCATCATGCGACGTGACACCACCAGGGGCCAAAGACGAAACCAAAACTAAATATGACCGGATGCATAAATTTTTTAAAATCGTAATATATAAACACAATTCAATACACCGGGTGCATTTAAGATGCATTTAGGAAAAAATAATGTCTGTATCAAAAAAAATCCATAGGGGTACCGGGCACCCGCGGGAACCCCCTGGTTCTGTACCTGCCAGGGGCGGACCTAGGGGGTTTTCAGGAATGCACGGAAACCCGATGAATGTTTGCCGCCTAGTGTAAATTTCCGTTAAAAATCTCGATTTTTTTGAAATGAACCTGATTAAAAAAATTTGTGTCACATAAATACATGTCTTGTTAACTTAATTGACTAACATGTCAAAATAAATACACGTCATTTTAATTTGTCTACACTCTATTTAATGAAATAATATATTTTAATTTTTTTTTTCTTTATATTTGTTAGAGAGAGAAAAATGCGCGTTGATAACTTAAAGTCTTTGGGTTCGCGCATGTGACAGTTTTGTGTTGAATTTATTTTATGCTTTTCCCAATCGATTCCCTTTTATAATGTGCAACATTTGTTTTCGAAACAACACAAACAAACCACTTTAGGGATGTCATAACCAGCTACGTAAAATTTAGCTAAACAAATTATACAGTAAATTTTAAACATATGTTTTAACACAACTGAATCGATTCACAAAGTCTTTCAATTCAAATTAATTAGAAAGTCTTTCAATTCAGATACAAAAACAAAAAACTACTAGTAGAAGAATTCGTTAAGTTGGGCCGAATGGACTAGCAAAACATTTAAATTGGGCCCATCTATGAACTATTACTACTCCGGGTCAAACTATTCGGGTACCCGATCATGAGGAGTTACAGTGTTGTTCAAGAAAACCCTCCAAAAGAAATATAGACTAGAATTATTGTTCTTCATCAGTGACACAACTGAATTAAGGATCGTGTTTTGGATTCACAAAGGTATGATTTTAAATTTTAAATGCCTATAAACTTAATCTCAGTTTGTGTTGAAACTATTATTATTAGGGCTTTGTTTTTTGTTTGTTGGTTTACCCCAATTTATATGTGTAAGCTACTAAATGTTTTTTTATTCACCTGAAACAAATACTATATAATTTATCATAGTTTTAGGTTTTCGACATAATTTTGGTGCTTAGTTCTATAAACCGAGTATTAACGTTATTTTATGGAACGATGAAATTTGTTTGGAAAAATGTTAATTACAATATTTTTGCTCCTTGATACTGACTAACGCAATTATTTAATCAAGATGGTCACTCAATGCTGTTACTTGGGCCATTCATATTTTCTTTACTCATACCTCGCAAATGAATATGATCAGCACCTTGCAAGTTTTTTAACTTTGCTATGTTATTTGTAATCAAAAAAATTTGTTTCCATAATGCTGGTATGAGTTTATGTTCATCTTCCGTTTTATAGTGTAGTAATGTTTGACCATTGTGCATCCTGAATTGAATGGCGTTAGGACACCCCTTCCTCTAACAAGTTATACGCCTTATTTGTTGCCTGTTGGTTAAACTTCTACATAAGTTTCTGTTTAATATATGTTCTACCTCTTCTGTTCTGAAAGACAACTAAATGTATTTGTCTTGATTTTGGATGTCAAATATAGCATTTTGACTATTTGTTGCTAGTTGACCATCAGTATGTAAATTTACACATAAAACTTGTTATAATGTTAGAATCTGCTGTCTAAGTTTTTTTTTTTTTTTTTTTTTTTCCTATACAATTCAACCTGGTTTCACCGCTGAAAGTGTGCGTTTGGTTCCATCTATTACTTCTATATCTGTTATTTATATGAATTGGAGCATATTATCTAGATAGCATGTAATGTCATTGATGAGAGCACAAATGCACTGGTGTCTTGATTAACTAATGTAGCCTATGGACTAAAACTAAATTTTGTACGATGTTTCTAGGTTGAAATCATGAAACTTGACTTCAGTGGACTTGAATCAAGTGCCCCACTCTACGGGGGAAGCAATGACTTGCTTTTTGATGGGTTTTCAGCTGCCCCTGCATTTGATCTTCCCGTTACATCAAACGTAAGTTACATCTCCTCAAGTTAGTCTTTCCTACATTTTTTTTCCTATAGGAAACCAAGTCACTGCAGCAATTTTTCTAATTGCTTAGACTATTGTTTCAGTTTGATGAATATCAGAAGAAATCTGTTCAAATGGTAAAGCCAGCAAAGGGAACAACGACTCTGGCTTTTATCTTTAAGGATGGTGTGATGGTAGCTGCTGATTCACGAGCTAGCATGGGAGGCTATATCTGTATGCAACTTTCTTACTGCCAAACATTTGTTACTTCATGTTCTTTCATTCAGATATACTATTCTTAATTCTGATGAAGAGTTTTCCTAAATAGAATATTCATTATTAAAAATGCCTACGTGTTTATCTATGAATCTGATCTTATAGTAATCATTGTCCTAAGATTTGGATATGTATACTGTAAACAAGTACTTGATACATGGAAGCCACCATAATGAAAAACTTGACTTGTGCACAATCCTCTATTTTAATCTTTTATTTTTTGCATTGTGGGAATGAACCTAGTATTCAGGGATGAAAAGTTAAGGTTTTTTTTGTTAATGATGATGACTAGGTTAATATAGAGTAATATTGTATCTTAACATCTTAAATATGTGCTACATTATGTTGATAGATATCATCATGTACTTATGAAGATTCAGAAATTAGATCATGGGGTTGTTAACTTGTGTTTGAAGAACTGTGCAACTCACATTATGTTTTCCTTTGGTATTTAAGTATTTTGATGATGGTGTTTAGGTTTCTGGTTGAGTTACAATAGCATTCAAGGAGCTAATAATTTGTTATTTTTAAAATTCGCAGCTTCTCAATCTGTGAAGAAAATTATTGAAATTAATCCTTATATGCTGGGCACTATGGCTGGTGGAGCTGCTGATTGCCAGTTCTGGCACAGAAATCTAGGTATCAAGGTAATCTTGTGTTACCTTTTCAGTTTCATTATGGCACTATTTTTTGGGTATGATAGTATTTGGTAAATGTCTGAATCTAGATGGCAATTGCAGTACGCTGATAGACATTGCTGCACTGTCTTGCTATTAGTTTAAGATTTTACTGTTAATTACAATATACGCCCTAAAGAAACTTGAGAAACTCATAAACCTATATCTATCATGAATGTGTGGTTGCTACAATTATAGCTTACTGGTACTTGCGTATGTTATTTCAGTGCCGGTTGCATGAACTTGCAAACAAGAGAAGAATATCAGTTACCGGGGCTTCAAAGCTGTTGGCAAACATTCTCTATTCTTATCGTGGAATGGGGCTGTCTGTTGGGACAATGATTGCAGGATGGGATGAAAAGGTACACAGTCAAACAATAGAGTTAGAGGTGGCAGTTTTCACCTAGCTGCTTATGATTGGGTCGATTTTAGTAATGTTCTATACTAACAAGTTGAAAGTCACCCAGAGTGTAATTTTAATGTATACAACAAAATCATTTATGTAAAAGTTAGATTATTGCTGTAGCGATATGCCGATATGGTTCCTGTAATCATATTTAACACTCTTTTCATTTAAAAAAAAATTGGACAAAAAAAATAATCTGGGTGAACCCAGACCGAATAAAGTAACATGTTTTTACCCGTTACCCAACCCACCCATTTGGCATTATAGTCTGAGCCTAAAGTGCTTGACATGCCTGAGTTTACGTATGTTGCATTGCTTTTTGTTTTAGGGCCCTGGCCTGTACTACGTGGACAGTGAAGGAGGACGGCTAAAGGGTACCAAGTTTTCTGTTGGATCTGGTTCTCCATATGCATATGGTGTATTAGATAGCGGGTGAGCACTTCCATCTCTGACCTACACTCTCATTAGCAATATTTTGTTCTTATGATATTTTTTCAAGGCCTAAATATCCTAGACATCCTTTTCAGAGATCCTGTGAAAATTACAGCATTTTCCTTTCTGATATGTTTATGAATACAATATCTTGCCATCGCCATCATGATAAAGAGCTTAGTAGCATTGATTTACATGTTATTTGATACTAATATATAATCATATATTCTTTTATTAGAAGTGTGCATGAACTGTACAGTTTTCATGCGATGGAAGATCTAATTTGAGGCATCCCTAAATAATGTTATTGTGTTTAGTTTTTGGTACTGGATTATTTATTCATTTTGACATTGATGTTGTCTATTTGCCAGGTACCGGTACGATATGACAATCGATGAAGCTGCTGAGCTGGCTAGAAGATCCATCTATCATGCAACATTCCGTGATGGTGCAAGTGGTGGTGTTGCTAGCGGTACTTTATCTTTCACTGTCCACTGTATCTGTTTTTTGTGTATGTGTCCATATCTTGAAACAATCAAATGATTCATATTGCAGTGTATCACGTGGGCCCAAAGGGATGGACCAAGCTATCAGGCGATGATGTTGGGGAACTTCACTACTCTTACTACCCGGTTGAACCCGCCACTGTTGAACATGAAATGACTGAGGCTGTCGTTGCATGAGTGTTGTAATTTCTCACAAATGCTTTTGCACAATTTGTCAATTTGCTTAGTTATTGATGCTTTGTATTAAACATGACTCCAAATTGGCCTTTTAGAGGCATTGGTATCGTTTGAACAATGAAAAACAACCCTTGTGCTTAAGTGACCAGTTAAACACCCATGTGATGTGTGAGTCAGTTTACCCAAATGAGCATCTTTGTTATCAATTATGTTAATTAACACATGCACACTATATAAGGCTCGAAGATGTACGGGTACCCCTCTGGGCAAAGGACATGATGGTAACTATTTACTGAACCTTTACCCACTTTCCAGGACTAGGTACACCAGCATGAACCAGATACAATATGTAATATCCTGGTGGTGCAATCTCAGCCGTTGATGGTCCGACAACCACAATAGTGTAAGTTTTGACAAGTAAATCCCCTACAAATGAGACATTTCTAACTTCCTGTAACACCACCATTCTTTGATTCATTCCCAGTGAATGTGTTGTGAATGATGGCGCTATAATCCTTACTGTGACCTTTGCTAGCTTTAAATACTTAACCACTGTAAATGTCACCATTAGTTGTTTCTTATACTCTATAATTTCATCTAAGCTCACAATTACGGGGCGGAGGGGGGCATTCTCTTTTGTTAAGTATGGTGGTGAAAACGCTTCCAAGCTTAGATCTGTAGGGAATTGGACATTAGTGAAGTTATAAAACTGGTTGGGGTTACTTCCTGCTACCAAAACCCGTCCGTCAGTAACCAAAATTGCACCCGAGTTGTAAAGCCTAGGTATAGACGTTGGTTGCATCACCGAGAATCGGGTGTTTGGAAGATTATTTGGGTGGTAAATCACGGGCCTGGTCACTGGATCACGAGCATTATCCCATCCAGCTGTTCCCGACCCTGCACCGTTGATTATGATAACATCTCCGTTTGGTAGAATGACCATATCACCCATCACCCGTCCGATGGGCATGGTCTCCATCTCCCAACTGGGATTTTCTTTGGACAGTTTGATCCTTCCACAGGTTGGAACCGCTCGAGCAAAAGTACGATCTCGTTTGATATCCAAGTAAGCGTCTCGTTGAGCACCACCACATACCATCACTTCAGGTTCAATTACCGTGTTTTCATCTAGAGGAAGCAATACTGATGACCCTGAATATGGATAGCTCCTAGGATCTTCCCCTGTAATGGGTGGAAGGTACTTAACCACCTTGTTATGCTTGTAATCAATCACCACTGATCGAACAATCACAAAAATGAACAAGTTTCCGTCAGGCAACAAATGCACAAACGGGTACAAATTGTTCTCAATTACCTCATCACTTGTACTTTTAAGAAAATCTAGCAAGTAAGAAGAAGAATTGACAAATGAACTAAAGTAATCCGCCAAACCCATGGGATAAAACTCGTAGCTAAACTGCCGTCTACCACCAACAATAATAACCCTTCCATCAGGAAGTAACTGATCTGTCGAAAACCACCTAGGTTCAGTAAGGTACCCAGGGAACTCAATCCAGTCACAAAATTCATTGTCACATGGAATCATGGTACGAACTGTATGGTCTCCATCATTATACCCACCTGTTTGAACCAATGTCCCATCTGCTAGAACCGCACCAGATGAGCACCATGTATCTGTTCGTATGGACAATGGTCTAAACGTGTTGGTCCTAATATCATAAAGGATTGAGTGCGCAGTGCAGTCCTTTTGGAGCACAGAATCAAAAGGATCATATCGACAAAGGTTAAATGGAAGAGAGATGTTTGAAGGGCCGATATCAGTTCTATCAAACATAACCACTTTGTCGTTGTGTAAGAGTTGCATATGCATAGGGGATATACCTATATTTTTGTGCAGCAGTTGCCATTCGCCTTCGAGGCCGGATGTTTCTTGAGGGATTACAGGTTCTGTCGTTATCGCGGCCAAGGTTAATAGTGTAATTAGGATAAACTTGATGACCATTTTTGGTGGGTGGATAGGACTGGTGTTTGTGAGGAAATTGGTGTGTTTTTGGTTTAGTACAGTATTGAGGTTGACGAGTTGTAGGCAGGCAATTAAATGTGTGTTTTGAAATAGATTCTGCATACTGTATTAATTTGATTCATGTTATAATAAATTGTTTCTGTAAAAGAATTTAGCATCAACATTAAACCAAAACCAAAGCTAAAAAATATTACACGATATCGCTCCTTGCTATGGAGGTATGTAATTGAATGCTCTAAGCTATGGAGGTATGTAATGGAATGCTCTAAGTTGTAGTTACGTTGTTTTGGGAGTTAAATAGTGTGTAAAAAAGAATGAAACATCGAATGTTATGGAATGTAGTCACCTTGCAGTGGCTAATCCATAATTAAAAGTCATTAAGTGCATTTTATTTAAAACTAAAAAAGTTACCACAAAATTTTAAGACCAAATGCACTTCAGAGAACATGTATGTATTTGGCATAGATTTACACCACGCAAAAAAGCATATGGTTTGCCCCGAAAACCCCCCAAGTCCGCCCGTGGTTGTTTGCTATATACTAGTAGTTTTCACGTTTGACAAAAACAATTGTAACTAACAGCCTAACACCAGGGGCGGAGCCAAGAAATTTTGCTCGAAGAGACACACTTTGATAAATTTTAAAAACTACACTAATGTTGTTAAAATAAAATAGCGCTATTTATAAAAATCAACGCAATCTATTAAATATTTAATTACAATTTAAATCACTAAACTTTTTTCGTGCAAACTTATGCTACACTTTTATATTTATAAAGAAAAAAAATTACATAACACAAATTAACGCTATTATACATCGTCGCCCTATTATACATCGTCGCCCTATGCGCGTGGTCTTTTTCATTTAAATTTAAAAAAAAAAACAGAATATTGACTTGTCCCAAAAACACAAAAGTAAACTGATCTATATTGACTTCAACACTTTGACTGAATGAACTGAACAACCATCACCGGAAAACATGACCGGAGACGACCGCCGGAAAACCACCAGAAACAGAATCAAACCATCAACAACCACCAATGAAGACCACAACAACAACAAACTCCGTAACAGAAAACCATCAACATCACAAAAGGAAAGAAGCAAAGATCAAATTCGCATCCTGGATGTTAATTTCGTTACACTAGGGTTTATTATCATGACGTCATTATTCGTGTTGTTTTTTGTGTTCCGTTCTGTTAAGTTTTTGGATGGTGATGGAAATGGTGATGTTTTGCCTAGGGTTGTTACGCCGTTTAATGGCCCGAAAATTATGGACCTTGAGATGGTGAGGTTTGGTTAGGTTAGGTTTTGTGGTTATTGAATTTGATGTGGTTTGTGTAATGAATGTGTGAATTTGTTTGTAGTTTCAAGGTGAGCATAAGGAGAGTTTGTATTGGGGGACGTATCGTCCCAATGTTTATTTCGGCGTTCGAGCTAGGTATGTGTTTAGCGTTTACGAGATGTGTTTTTACGGAAAGTTGAATGTCTCGTGTAGTTAGGGTGTTTGGCGCTATGTTATGAAGTGATCATGCTATAGAAGGGATGCTTGAGATAGTGTGATAATTAGGTGTTTGAACGATAACGAAAATTTGATTATTTACGTTTCAAAATTTGTTACAACATAGGAGTGTGTTTTGTTGCAGGTTAATTTCGTATTGATGTTCTAAAATGGTTATTTGATCCCAAATAGATAGATAATCAAAACTAGTTTCACACTTAACTATACCCAGTTACTAGAAAATGATTATATGCGGCTTGAAAATGAAAATATGTAGTAATAAGATAATCACTGTCACTGCCAAAATTTCTTTTAGGGAGTCACTAGGCCATTTTATCATGATAGAAATGGAGTAATGCTGCAATTTATTGTTATGAGTGACTATGAAACAACCATCTAAATTGGGGTTGAAATGAGTGACTAAGAAATGGCATTTGTTATGTAAGGGTTTGCATCAGATTGTGAGTATTTTGGGCTAAAATGGTTTGTAAATTGGACTGCGTATGCTAATATAGTATTGCAGCTCCTTTATTTACATGATGTTTGTAAAAGAAAAGTATATCACATCCCGCAGTTATTGATACTTTGAATGGATTGTTTCTGGAGTCGTTGTTGTGCAAATTTGTGGCTTCTTTATGTAAACATCAAATAATAAGTTTAGAAGTAGTTTTGATATCTTTGATCTATGATATCTGTTGTACTTGGCAGGACTCCAAAATCATTGTTAGCCGGACTGATGTGGCTTGGTGTTAAGGATGGACGATATCATATGAGACATGTTTGCCAAGATGCAGATGACCTTCAGACATATGGTTGGAATAAACACAACGGAAGGGACTATGGACATCAGGTTCTAATTGACCATGGAATGACGTTGACCACAAGTTTTTTGAAATCCAAAGTAAATGACAGTGGCTATGGGGGAGACTGGGCTTTTCGACTTGGAGTACAATCTGAGAAGTACACACGTTACCCTTTAATGAAATAAGATTTTTTTCCTTTTAGCACATTTATTTTGCATAAATTTGGTGGCTCATTGCTTACACTGCAAGAAATTTACCCTGTTTGGTTGTGCTTTTATGGCTGATTCCAGATTAAGTGAAAATATGCCAGAGGCTGCACAACTTTTCTTTTACGTGGCTGACGAGGGTGAAAATGCTTTAAGCTTGGGTCGCAGTGTCACAGAAATTTATGAGAAGTCACTTTTGGCGTTTGGATCACGACATGATGTTGGTGACTGGGAGCTACATTTAAAATCAAATGTAATATCATAAAAACAATGTAGATTCTTTTCACCATTATTAAACTTTTCAATATTTCGTGGAATTTTAACTGATGACGAACTTGTTTTCAGGATGATTTTGAAGTTCATCATATTGGTCTCAAGACGCCTCACATTCACAATCTCTCTGATTTGGTTCAAGGAATTCTTGCATATCAAGTACTGCGCTAATATTTGACCTTATTATATTTTGTTTATCGTAACTGATTTTTTATAGATAAGTAGTTTGCGGGAGAAAAAAAGTATGAATGGTGGTTCTTAGAAACTAATCTTTTTCACCACTCACTTTCTGTTATGTAAGTTGGCATATGTGCTGGTTCTGTTAGGTGATTGAATAGTGTTCCTCATGTTCTAATAGGTAAGAAACTTTGGTCAAATGGAGCTTCCAGACACATCTGATGATTCTCCTAACATTATAGTTTATCAGGTGCAGTTTTATTGTCCGCATATCCATCATTATTTACAGTACTATCATCATTAGAAAAAAATTCAACTTTATTTCGGGTTCAGTTTCCATCAACCTTTTCTTTTCATCTTAGCAGATCACTGCTAAAACTCCTTTTAAAGCAGACATTGCTTTTGTAACTGGAACTGATATTGATGATGCTAGAGTCGAAGAACGTGTTGACAGCCTCACAGGTGCTACTTTATATCTTAATCACAAAATTGATATTACTATTTTGATTTGCAGGATAATTGTTTAATGACTATAGCTAATATAATATGTCAGTTTCTTCAAATTTGCTTATCGTTTACATCTCTTTCTTGTATGTAGGTACGTCTCTGACTGGGCAACTTCATACGAAGGAAAGTGAATTTGATGATAAATACAATAAGATCTTTAATCCATCAGACAAGGTATCCATCGAGCGAAACTTCTGTTGTCCTTCATCATGATTGTAGTTTAGGTATATGAATAGCCTTAAATTTTGCTTGCTTGTGTTTATACCAAAAAGTTATGTGTGTAACTGTGTATCACAATTGTTTTGCTTTGTGACCACTCTTTATCATGTTATGGGTTTTTTTTCTAAATGAAGAAGTTCCTCGTGTTACGAACACTTGTAGCAATCTGATAATTACTTTGTAGCACTTACAAGAAAAGAAAATGAGAAAGATGATTACTTTGGATCTCAAATCATTGTCCATGTTAAATTCTTGGGAAGCAATAAATTATAGCAATCTGATAATCTAGGTGTGTATTTTGCAGCTTGATTCAGAATCCCTGGAAGTTGGTAAGGCTGCTGTTGGAAATCTGTTAGGTGGAATTGGATACTTCTATGGCCAATCAAAAATATTATTTCCACAACCCTCGAAGGTAAGTCAGTCTGCTATACTTCATTATAAAGATATAGACTAAAATTCTCACGAATCTGAATATCTGTTTAAACTTTAATCTGACAGCAAATTATTTTTAATTTTTTTTTTTAGTTATACTTGTGATCACTAAGGTTTTCTTGAACTAGGTAGATTATACGAGTACATTTTTTTAAAGGAAAATGATAAACGGACCTAATTAAAGGGCTGTACAAGTCATTTATGCGTTAGGCCACCTTTTAGGCCCATTTAGTTAGGTCCCTATATCATCACTCTTTTAAAAAAGATACAATTGTAAGGTATCAAGCTTTTGAAAAAGTTTGTATATGTGTGTCCATTTAGTTATAAACTAATAATACATGTATTTACATCCACCATTTTCTACTGATGTAAGAAACAATAATATCGTTAACACAGTATGCAACTGAGTCTTAATTAGAATACATGTATCCATATTCACCATTTTTCTTTACTTAAAAGAAAAACTAATATCTTTAACGCAAATGTATGCAACTGAGTCTATAATCATGTTAATGCAGCATCGATCTGATGGTGATTCTATATTATACTGGCCAGCTGAGTTGTATACTGCTGTTCCAAGTCGCCCCTTCTTTCCTAGAGGATTTTTATGGGATGAGGGTTTTCATCAGCTATTGATCTGGTTTGTTAAATATATAACTTCCTTCTGAATTGTTACATCTTTTTTGTTAGATTTTATGATACTATTCTATGTGAATAAGGGTAGGCGATGGGATACACATATTTCCTTGGATATTATTGGACACTGGTTGGATCTCATGAACATTGATGGCTGGATTCCACGTGAGCAAATATTAGGAGCTGAAGCTCTAAGGTATTACATTATTTATTAGTATGTCCATCTACCAGTTCGTTGTAATATATTGCTTAAAATAACTTTTCATATATTTGCAGCAAGGTACCTGAAGAATTTGTTGTTCAACGCCCAAGTAATGGAAATCCCCCAACATTATTTTTAGTCCTACAAGGTAAAGTTTATATTTTGTTTGAGAAGATATACCTCTTGAAGATTCAAATATTAATCATATGAACCTTGCATTCAGATCTGGTTTGTGGCATGATGAGAAACAGATTTTCTGCCACTGAAAGCAAGGAGATATCTACTTTCTTTGAACGATCTTATGGTCGTCTAGAAGCATGGTTTCAATGGTTTAATACCACACAATCAGGTAATTGTTGATGGTTTCAATATTGTTTTGGTTGCTTTTCTTTTATAACTCATTATTAGTTCTCTCTGTAAAATGTGCACATATGCCGCAATTTAGAGAAGTGGAAGAAAGGTTTGGATATATCCAAATTCAATTGCTTACCTTGGCCCTTGTAACATACAACAAGTTTAAAGAAGTTTCTAGATTAGTAGTTTGTTAACAGATGTGCAATTTCTTTGTAAAAAGAAACTATGTTAAGGATCTTACTTCAACTACGATGACAAAATGTTTGATCATCCTCAATGCCTTGCGTCATAAAGCTAGCACTAATGTTGTTAACATGTTCTGTGCATGTGACGAAAAATTTCATTGACAGGCAAGGATAAAAGCAGCTATTATTGGCATGGAAGAAAAGAGAGTCAGACTATCTTTGAATTAAATCCGAAGGTTGTATCAACTCTTTAAGCTTATTAGCAATTCTAGCTAGTATTTACCCTTCGGGAAATCATGTTTCTTGATATTAGTGGAAGTTTTGGTGTGTTGCTTAGCTACAAACCAACGGCATTTAACTAGGATTTTGAACATTAAGCAAAGAAGGAAGAGTACAAATTATTTAGTTTTAGAGATGGTGGTATAAAAACATAATGCAGAATGTGACAGATATGTAATCTTGTACCAACTTCTTCAGAATAGACATGCAAAATACTTATTCATTTGAAAATAGAAAGTAAAATACCTATCATTCGTTCAAATAGTACTAAGCGCAACTAATATCTTCAACTCCTTTTTCACATCCCAGACGTTATCTTCTGGTTTGGACGACTATCCACGTGCATCACACCCAACTGAAGAAGAACGTCATTTGGATCTTAGATGTTGGATGCTTCTTGCAGCAGATTGCATGCACTCCATCTCAGAGCAGCTGGTGAATAAAAACGATTCTGGGAAGGTATTGTGGGACCACGTGCTGAAAATACTTGAGTTACTTAATTTGTTAAACATTAAAGTAAAAAGGTGAATGGACTAGTGCAGGCATATGAGGAAACAGCTAAGCTTCTTGCTGATTTTGATCTTCTCAATAAGGTTCGTACATTTAACATCATAGACGTCTATAGTTCTTATTGCCATAATGGATGGAGTTTTTTATTTTATATTTTATAATAATAATATCATGTTTTCGTATTATAGAAACATAAGGTTATATTAGACAGTTTTATCAGCCATGGCTGAATAACCCCTTCTTTAGTTCAGTTCCCAGTCTCAGATGTGTTCGCTTATTTTCCAGATGCACTATGACAAAGATTATGGAGCTTATTTTGATTATGGAAATCACACAGAAAAGGTTTGTTGTCTCATTTTTGTTCTATCAAATCTATGTTCTTAAGAGCAACATACCTTTCAGATCATTGCTACCAATCTAATTCAAAATACTGTTTATGACATACGATACTAAATCTCTTGAAATTTACTAAATATCTTTAGGTACGTTTAAGACGGCAACTAGTGGAGAAAAACGGCAACCAACCAAGTCTAGAGCTTGTTCGAGAAGTTTTAGAGAAACCAGAATTGAGGCTAGTACCCCATGTTGGATATGTCAGTCTTTTTCCCTTCATTTGGAAGATCATTCCATCTGTAAGTTCCATCAATCAATCAACTTAATGAACTTGTCAATTCCGTAATGCTTATCGTAGAGGTGGCAATTTTGAACTATTTACTTTCTGATGGGTCAATTCGTCTTATGTTAGGTCAAATGGATATAGTAAAAATAAATTTAGCTGAAAAGGCAACAAGTTTGATGAGTTGAAAGTTGTTTAAACTTTGAAGTGTAATATGCATAGATCGCTGTTTTTAACTTTTGGATCATTAGCCTATTAGGTCAACCTGATCCGACCCATTCTGATTTTAATAAAAGAATTGCCCGTTTTGACCCGAATTCATTTTGATTCATTATCCAGCCTCACGTTTGTATTTCAGCCTCACGTTTGTATTTCATACAGAAATCACAGATCCTAGGGAAACAGCTTGACATCATTTCAAACACGAGCACCCTGTGGACTAACTTTGGGCTACGTTCACTCTCTAAAACAAGGTGAATAAACAACAAATTCTTTGTGTTGCATAGCCGCCATTGGTCTTTTCTTTTTTAATACATTTTCTATTGAATTTTGCAGCTCAATGTACATGAGACGCAATACAGAGCATGACCCACCATATTGGAGGGGCCCAATTTGGATGAACATGAATTACCTGATCCTTTCGTCACTACATCATTACTCAAAAGGTATCAACTCTTCTCCACAATGAAACCTGCATTTCTTCGTGAATACGAGCAGTATAGAATTTTTTTACTATAGACGGTAAAACAGATGGGTCGGCCATGTTGGTAATTGGTCAAAGCATGTTGTTTTAGTTTGAGGGTCGTGCTGACCTACCATCATTTTTTTTTTACATTTTTTTGTCTAATTTTTTATATTTGACCCTGCATCAATATAATCAACTACTCACACGAACACGTTTCATATAAAAAGAAAACCTCTTGACCATAATGAACCATACTTATTGCTGTAGAAGAAGGGCCATACAGAGAAAGAGCAAAGACCATTTACAATGAGTTGAGAGGCAATTTAATTCGGTATGTTTATGTACCATTTCATTAGTAGTTTCTTATTTACACGCTTTGACATGCTCACTTTCTTAGGCATTTACTTATACTCCGATTTATGCTACAGAAATGTGATGGAGAATTATGAGCGGACCGGTTATTTGTGGGAACAGTATGATCAGAAGAAGGGTAACGGTAAAGGAGCACACCCTTTTACGGGTTGGACTTCACTTGTGGTGTTAATTATGGCAGAATCATATAGTGAATGTTGAGTCGTGTCACAAATTTTGATTAATATTTATTGGTTGCATTTATAATCAAAAATTGGTTTAGCTGTCTACAGTTGTAGCAGAGGTAATCAGGAAGTGGATACTACAGCAAACAGATAAATGATCTACAATACATTTATTAATCCAATATACGTTATCACGTGTGACCTCAACTTCCGTAGATTGATATGCTTATGTTGATTGAACTTGCAGTCTAAACTTTTAAACATGCCATACAAAAGCAAATCTATGTTACATAATTTTTTATTTTTTATTTTTTCGTCACACCTTGTTATTTTTTCATACTTCTCAGTTCTCACAATACATATTATTACTGCAAGAAACTGCCCAAATGAATACTAGGAAGTAAGGGTGAGTATATAACCCGAACGGACCGGACCGACCGAGACCGGCCAAGACCGGACCGGACCGACCACATTCGGTCCGGTCCGCGGTCTTGATATTTGGGCTAATTCGGTCCTCGGTCCGGACCAAAACCTTTGAATTTGGGCTAATTTGGACCGGACCGACCGAAGGACCGACCGGACCGGTCCGGACCGAGACCGGACCGACCACATTCGGTCCGGTCTCGGTCTAAGGTTTATGCCGAAGTCGGGTCTCGGTCCGGTCCGGTCCGGTCTTGGCCGGTCCGGTCCGGTTTTTGGACCATGCACACCCCTACTAGGAAGTACTAAAATCATGAGAAAGTTGAAGGCGTCTTATTCGTCATAACTACCTTTTTGGTTAAACACTAATTGCCATGAAATCAGCACTTTTTTTTTTGAACTGGCCATGAACTCAGCACTTGATAAGAAACAAGCAACAAAGTGAGATTTGCAAATGAAACCTAATGCTAAAAATCTACAAATAAAAGCAATGTCTTGTTTCTCATTCTGAAATCCAGATACCGAAACACAAGCTCTCTTTACTTGTTTATGATATAATTGGTAAGCTATCTTTAGTGGGGAGATACACATGTTTATTTATATTTATGATGTTTACTATATTTGTCTTTGTATTATATAGAGAAATAAAGTTATTAAAAAAAACCAAAGATTTGCTAAAACCACATAAACTTTACCATGTCATGACACTTGAACCACTTGTTAAGAATTTTCACATAGTGATGTGTCATGACATTTGGACCACTCATATTTTCATTCACAACTCTTTCTTTTATAGCATATCATTTTGTTACACATAATTGTGTGAAAGTTCTTTGTAAATTTTGTGTGATTCTAGCTTTTCTCAATCACTTTGACATAAGTTAAAAGAGTTTTTTAGATGACCATTACAATTTATAATGCATATTTAACAAACTAAGCACTTCCTAAAACTGTTGTTATATAGGAGGAATGTTTTGTTTCCTTATATTCGAAAACACTTTAGACAACAAATAAAATGTTTGTTTTCGTTAGTTTGGTTCAATATAGATCACAAAACTCATTTTTCAATCAAAATAAAGAAAAAGAGCACTTATATTCTTTTTTTTTCGAGTTAAATATCTTATAAATCGTTGATCTTTTAATAAAACTAATTACACTATCATGTCGAGCATAAAATTATCTTTCATTAGAGAGGTATTGCTATGTACTTTCGACGAACCTGTTTTTTATTGTGGGTGTAAAAATTTACGCATTGAAGAAACGTAATTCGTAATTTGAAAAATCACGTGATTTGTGAAATTAAAAAGGATTTGTGAGTTGAACTTTAAAACGCCTATCACAAATCACATGTGATTTCGTATTGTGTAATAATTTATACCCATAATAAATTCGATTTTTTTATGACAGTATATTAAAGTGTCCGTCTATCGAAAGATAAGAAAATTTATAGTTGTGATAATGTATTTTTTTGAAATTTAACGATTTACTGTTTGCAAGATATTTCCTTTTTAGGAAAAAATCATATATATCCCTCTCAAAGTGAATAATTGCATATATATCCTTTGTACAAGTTTTTTATGCACATAATACAATGGTTTTTATGTATGCTTTGGATATATATATATGCAATTTTGCATTTTCGGAAGGATATATATGTAAAAGCCTTTTTTTTTAAAAGAAAAATAGAAAGTTGGTTTTTCAGTTTTAATGAAAAAAATAATGGCTAAAATATGTTTGATATATTTTGTTCTTTTTTTTTTAAGTCTCCCCGTGTTTTCGTATATATGGAATGTTTTATATTATTAAACCGCGTTTGTTATTCTTAAATATGGAATGTTTTGTTTCCTTATATTGAATCAGCAAACTTGCAACCCAAGTGATCTAAGCATAAATACGATACAAACTCCTAAACCCGTTTGATATCTTAGCATCTCGCTTCTATTCGCGAGCTGCTGCCTACATCTTACTTCTGTTACTCTTTATTAACCCGTTTGATCGGGTCGTTATACTCGTTTAGCTATGGAAAATTATAAACTAGTCGAGAAAATTGGCCGTGGATCGTTTGGGGTTGTGTCGAAAGCGATTAACAAGAAGACTGGTGAAGTGGTTGCCATCAAGAAACTGATGACAAAGTACGATTCATGGGACGAATGCATGAATTTAAGGGAAGTCAGGGCACTTATGAAGATGAACAATCATGAAAATATTGTTAATGTTAAAGAAATCTTTAAAAAGGGCGACTTCTTGTACATGGTGTTCGAGTACATGGAATGCAACCTCTCCCAACTTATCAAACAGCAGAAAGAGCCGTTTTCAGAAACCAAGATTAGAGATATGTGCTTTCAACTATTTCAAGGTCTTGCACACATGCATGGCAAAGGATACGTTCATCGTGACCTTAAACCGGCTAACCTTCTTGTGAGCAAAGATATAATAAAGATAGGTGATCTTGGTACAGCTCGCAAGATGGATGGTGATTCTCTTTACACTGATTATGTTACAACACGTTGGTATCGTGCCCCTGAGGCTCTTCTTGGCTCACGAGAGTATGATCATAAAGTCGATATGTGGGCAATGGGTACAATCATGACTCAACTATTCACCCTCAAACCACTATTTCCAAGTGATTCTCAAGCAGGTATGCTGTATAAAATTTGCAGTGTTTTGGGCACCCCAACAAAAAGTACATGGGATGAGGGACATGCTCTTGCAACTATAATGAATTATCGGTTTCCTGAGTTACAAGGTATGCAATTTTCTGAAATATTACCCTCTGCAAGCCCGGAGTTGGTGAATCTGATTAGTGGACTTATCTCGTGGAATCCATTAAAGAGGCCCAAAGCAATGGAGGCGCTTCAGCATCCTTTCTTTAATCGTTGTTACCATGTTTCACGACCTCTTCGCCGTGAACCAGACAGTATAAATTATTCTCTAATCTTTAGACCATCAGTATCGAATTTGTCGTTGTTAAAAAAGGCAAGAAATCTGGGAACGGGAAGTTGTTCTTTTATGGACCCTTCTCCCAGCCTATTGGGCTGTGAGAACTGTAATTCCTTCTGCATCGATGTGTTGTTTGAAGAATGTCCAACGGGGAGTCAGCAGAAATAAGCATGTCGGCGAATCAGCCGGAATCTGGACGTGTGCCGCCTGCGGGTGGGGTCCATCGAATAGTTGTTCTGAAAGAGAGGATTCGGCAGAAGATATCACTCACTTTCCCCCTAAACATGCATTTAAGGGTTCGATAAAACATAACGTTAAGTTAATCCGTTTGAAGTTTCGACAGATGAGATTATAATGTAAAGTTTGTTTTTTAGGCTAAAAGCTTAGGCATCTCTAAATTGTTACTACATATCTTACTGATATTTGTGAGTTAATTTGGTTATGGGGATTTAGCTTGTAACAATGCTGTCCTTTAAGAGCTTTCTCTAATTACAACCAATACAAAGCAAAATAATTGGCTAACTAATAAGAACATAGTTTATTTGATGTTAACTTTAATCTGTTTTGGTTGAGATTTCATGGATAATGAATGGATCGCTAGCTGTTTCTGCTTTTTAGTTCTTTGCTAGTCAAAATATGCTTTCTTGCGTTCCACAATCATGTGACTTTTGAATTATGATGAACATGCAAGTATATATACCTATAGGTTGACAAAATGGGCCGTTCAAGCAGCCGATAACCTGTCAAAACGGATATTTTTAGAACAAGTTCAAACGGGTCGGGTTGGGTATGGTGTTTTGACTTCTTCTGTTTAATAAATAATAACTGTGTCATATATAATGGTTAACATTTAACCATCTAAATACTTTTTCTTAACCTGTTTGTTCCTTTGAAACTAAAACTTTATCAGGCGTGTGGGCTTGGTTGCTGACTTGATTTTTGACTAACAGATAACTAGAGCTTATTATTTTCTTTATAAGTAAATCTTTTGGATATGCACCATAATGAACCATACGTATTGCTTTAGAGGAAGGTGATGTGTGATACTTATTTGCGTGAACAATATGATCAGAAGAAGGGCTACTGAATTGCATATATTGATTGAACTTGCACATTCTTGAATCAGTGATATGTGATATTTCATACCCAACACCCAAAATCTTAGCATCAACACACTTTCGATGTTGTCAAGACAAGAAACACTGTGCTCATCAAACTCTATGACGGATAAGTTCTCTAATCGTGCTTTTTGTCGTTTGTTGTAAAAGAAACATTGGGTTTTTTCAGTCATTACTTGCATAGGGTTACTGTTTTCATTTTAATTAGTCTGCATAGATACTGTAAGTGAGATTTCAAGAGCTTAATTTCCTCAAAAAGCTAACAAGCGATACAAAGTCGGTTGAACATGATGCTACATTACTTGATGATGCCTACAAGTAGTGTGCGTTGTTTAACTAGCTTATACCCTATTCTTATCTTTGGTATTCAATTCAAACTTGCATCTAGTTGCAACAACTTCATCAACATTGATTTAGTATTGAAACAGCAATTAAGTCCTTGAATACAAAGGGCTCCATCTAGTTTTCACACAAAGTACTACTTTCGCCATAAAATGTCCATCAAAAACTTGACTTGCATAGAGAAATTGTCTGAGTAATTAAAAATAGTCACGATACTAGATCATCAGAAACATGAAGGCATCTCATTCCTCATTACTACTGTTTTGGCTAAACACTAATTGCCAGGAACTTTGCACCTGATAAGAAAAAAAGCAACAAAGAGAGATTCGCAATTGAAACCCAATGCTAAAAATCTAAAAACAATAATAGGGTCTTGTTTCTCATTCTAAAATAGTACTGCTGACATAATGTTCCATATACCAAAACTCATGCTACATATTTTTTTCCTTGATTGTGACATAATCGCTAAGCTGATTTATATTCTAACATGAGCTACTACTTCTTAGTCTTCTTTCAAACCTGCAACCTCGGGTTTCAGATGCTTTTCAGTCTCATTGGGGTCCAACCACTTGAGAGGATGAAGATTAAAAAATGGCCAATTAGGAATGGTTACTAGCATAGTTAGAACAACACCCGCAGCCAGTGGCGGAACTTGGCCATTTATTTTGGAGGGCCGAATTTATTTTGGGAGGGCCGAATCGGAGATTTATTTATAACCTCAACTAAATTACCCCTAAAACCTACAATATTTACATTAGGTGTCGTAAATTTTGGGGGGGCCGGGACCCTCCCCTGCCCTCATTAAGGTCCGCCCCTGCCCGCAGCGTATATGTAGACCATCAGTTGATACGACTCCATGATATACCCTGTCAAGAATGCCCCAATGGCAAAGACCACCAACATTATCTGCATCAGTTGTTCTGCTACATTTTGTCCTTGCCAATCCATCTATCACGAGGATCAAGAAATATAAAATAAACGAACAAAGAGAAATCATTATCGAGATGTCAAAGTTGACTTTAAGATCTACAGATTAGTAGTCCGAATGTAAGTTTATGTATTTAAAAAAAATAACATCAGGATCGATTCGAAAACAAACGGTTATCTAATTCACTACATGCATGTACCCTAGCTAGGCCATTTTACTGTAAAAGTATTTTGATACGTACATGCTGTTGGACCTTGTAATTGCATAAGTCTTGTTAAGCATAAAAACGAAAGCCAAATGGCTGAAATTGTACGTTAGATAGTTAATAACCGTTTTATAGTTATGGCGGTTATAAAAGTTAGTTAGTTACTAGTTACAGAATTCGGTTACAAACCGAAGGGTCACGATGGTTCACAAGAACCTGTTAGAAACCTATAAATAGATTAGTACATGTAAATGTTTAGTGTGTGTCTTGTATAAACAATGTAACCATGTTGTTTAGTAAATAAATAATCATCTCTTGTCAAATCTTGTGCCTTGTTCATAATTCTATTATGGAAATAAACATGTGAAACGATTCTACATTGGTATCAAGAGCCAAAGGTTCAAACCTGGGAAGTGACATCAGAAACAAGGGATTGAAGATTACAAGAGTTTGATTCAAGTTTTGATCATCAAGATCAAACGAGGGAAAAGACACCAAGGGAAACACGTTGGGAACGGAAGAGACTCGGTGACAAATGGAAGACCAGTGACAAATGGAAGACCATTGCAAGTTTACAAGGCTTGACAGATGGTGAAGAGGAAGCAATAAGAGATTTCTACTCGAAGTTCATTGATTTGATAGTTGTATACCATGAGACTGCAACAGTGCCTTGGGAATTTGGGATGAAAAGCCAACAGAAGTGGGAGAAAGCAGCAAAGTTGCAGAAGCCAGGGACCCACAAGGCCAGAAGGATAATGCAGAGATAGATGGATTACATGAAGATGGAATGAACAACAAATTTGTCACGAGAATCTTTGTTGGTGATCTATATCACACGACAACAAAGAAGGAGGGAAACCTTGTTTGCTATATAACGCAACAAGAAGAGAAACAAACACTCGTTTGTTTTGGAAGGATACCGAGAGAAATATTGAAGTATTTTGTGTGGAAAGAGACTTGGAATTCAAGATAAAAGAAACAACAACAACAAAACATTATTTGATTGTTTGGCAGAAAACCGATAACAAGAAGAGTTCAAGACACGGTTGTGAAGAAAGGAATTCAACTCAACACACACAAAGGGGAACGCCAACGTGAAGAAAATTTAGTAAAACCAAAAAAGAAGAAAAAGGAGAACTCGTTGGTTCTGAGCAGAAACAATTCGACACAAAATAATAAGGAAGCCGAGAACATTTTGTGGATTTGCGAATTGGTTTGAAATAAACACAACAACAACGAGGCAACAAACAACTTGGGTGAACATCGAATGAAAAGCAACAAGTTGTTGGAATTTGGTGATACTAACGCGGAGAAGAGCATGAAGATTCGGAGAACAAGACTTCAACAATTAGGGGGAAAATGATGGACCTTGTAATTCCATAAGTCTTGTTAAGCATAAAAACGAAAGCCAAAGGGCTGAAATTGTACGTTAGATAGTTAATAACCGTTTTATAGTTATGGCGGTTATAGAAGTTAGTTAGTTATTAGTTACAGAATTCGGTTACAAACCGAAGGATCACGATGGTTCACAAGAACCTGTTAGAAATCTATAAATAGATTAGTACATGTAAATGTTTAGTGTGTGTCTTGTATAAACAATGTAACCATGTTGTTTAGTAAATAAAGAATCATCTCTTGTCAAATCTTGTGCCTTGTTCATAATTCGATTATGGAAATAAACCTGTGAAACGATTCTACACGTGCAGCACTAGCCTAGGCCCAGGAGGAGAATTATACATCTTTGATCTATCTAATGAAAATTTTCTTGCAAGCCTCGTCTACCAGACAACGGTGGAGAAATGACTAAGGGGGTTTTCGGGATTGTTACTAAGAATTGCGTAAAGGTTTTTGAAATAAGCTAGTTTGAATAAGTATATGCACTTACAAATGGCAATCCAAACACCCTCAAACATGTTTACTTGTTGCATCTTAACTTGAGTCAAAAGGTGTAATAATTTTAAAGGGTGCTTACGGTTGCTTACTTGAGTGCTTATCA